>BSBK01004157.1:2500-347500 GCA_027943335.1 Chamaecyparis obtusa
ACCAATCCCTCTTACTGATCTCATACTTTCTTTGTTATCTAGGGCTACAAGGAAGAGCCCCAATTAGGCATCCTCTCTGAGAAAATATGGCTTTTCACCTATTTGTCTTCAAATGAACCTGCAAAAAAATTGTGGATTCTTGCAATGTACGGAAACCTCTCAAGGATTTTTCAAGTTTTAGGTTCCTCCTAGACCGTACAACTCCCTAACCGAAAATAGGTGTTTTTGGTAGGTTTTAGGGCCTTCTCTGATTGCATGAACTATCTCCTACTTTTGGGTGATCAGATGGATCAATCACACCTTCTCCTTTCATCCAGATCTTGGAAATCATCATATCCAAGATCTCTAATTATTAAATGCCACTTCCCAATTCACCTCTGCAATCTATTTCTTATCTTGGTTCAGTCCTTCCTAGTCGGGCTCACAATGGCTCTCCTAGGGCTTTCCTGTAAGAAAATCTTGCATGCATTCTAGGGCCCCTCCTTCTACATATTGTACACTCATGGAGTCTACTCACTATCCCCAAAATTCTTTACATAATGGGACAATGGGATAGTGAGTTAGACCGTCATGTTTACAACTCTCCTGGTATGAACTAGTGAGTAGAGACTTTGGGAAGATTTAAATTAAAATAAAGAAATGAATGCGAAGATATAAAATAGTTGAAAAATATAAAAATAAACACACACACTAACATCTAACATCCATAATAGATCCAAATCCACTTTATAATTCCATGCATTAATTCACTTATCACTGAAATAGAAGAAAATACTAATACTGTGCACACTTCTAGAATTGATTCTCCATACAGTAGTTATTCCAACCTAAGGATTTGAACCAAGGCTCACATATATAGCCTCGAGTTAGTTTTAGGGGAGTTTTAGAGCTCTTAAAATCTGATTAAGGCCTTAAGGATTTTATGCACCAAGCAAGTTTTCAAAGTTGCAAAAGTTGCTAACCAACTTTTACAACAAATATGGCAACTTTTTGATTCTTGCTTCCTAGTGGATTTGGGAAGCTCCCATGGAGTGCTACACCACAGCTAGACTCCAAAACTAATTCCACATGCTCTAGAACTCATGACATCACCCTGACATCACCTTACTTCATTTACAAAGGGAAGGGCTAAAAGACTATAGCCTTCCACATAGAACCTAGGACCTAGAAGGACTTCAAATCCCTAGTGGATTCTAAGACTTGGTCAACATGACCTTAGGGAAATATTTATATGCCAAAAAGGATTACAACCAAAAAAAAATTAAGGTGCTCATGCACCAATCAATCTCATATTTCACAATGGTAGGAGAGTCAAGAACATGCATATATAAATAGTGAATGGAATCAGCGACAATAGTTGAATGGAAAGGTAAAGGATTGGTATAGATTTGCAAGTTTTGGTTTTGAAGGACAATAGATTTTTTTTCTTGATCATTAACAACCTCAATAGCTATAAAATTACAATCAATAAGGTCTTGAACAATAGTTTCCAAATGAAAACCATTCTCAATATCATGACCAAGTTGATGATTATATTTAAAAAGTTATTTGGGATCAAAGTCTTTGTTTCTTTTTTTTAAGGATCAAGTAGCTTAATAAGAGGAAGTGTTAAGATATTAGCATTAATCAACTTCAAAATTACATTATGAAAATATTAAAAAGAGTTGTAGGGTAAAATCTCAAAGTTGTGTCATGTTTCAGGATAACTGATTAGCATAGCTGAATTTGAGTATTTCTAACGAAAAATTATTATTTTTTAAATCTATGGTCTAGCTAGAATCATTAGATAAGTGCTTCAACGTTTCCATTTGGAAATATCTATTAAATGCATTTTTTATACCAATTTGGGTCCAATTACCAAAGAAATAAAATTATTTTAGAAAAGTGATGTTTCAATAACTCAGTCTTTTTAATGATTTTTTTTTAAAATCTAAAAATACCCTTTTGTAGATGTCAAAGTCAATATTATTATCATATAAGTTTTATAGTATTTTTATTAGATCTAATATATTATAATTTCGAAAATAATACAAGTAGCTATTTTAACATTCAAGAAGCTGCTACTTCAAATAAAGAAAAAAAATAGTAACACTAGAGGAGAGAAAAAAATTAAGAGAAGGTATAAAATAAGATGAGAAAGGGGCCACACCTTTACATGCTCCTACCACTTACACATTAATATTATTTGATGAATTATTTTTTATTAAGTAAAAAAGGTTTTATAGGGTGCCTGAAACCCACAACATAGAGAAAAAGAAGCAGAAATGAGTTCAGTTCAGAGCTAAAGCATTAAAAATAGAGGGACAGACTACAAAAAGGCCATCCAAGAAACTACCACTAAAAAGGAAAGACAAAACATAGCAAAAAGAGGCAGGCACCAAAAGTCAGGTTAAGCCAAGATCCTGAGCATGACAGCTGCATTACATTCGAGAACCCCCATCATCTCTACTACCTCTTTAACTTTCTAAATATCATGAGGTCCTTGAGAGCCATCATCATCCCTATTTTTATTTTTTCTGGCTCTAGTTCTTTTGCCTGGTCCATCATTGGGCTTCTTCTTATCTTCCTCCATAGTCCTCAGATCAACCTTGTTGTCCATCTTTTCTTCCATTTTGTTGATTAGTAGCTTAATGTGGTCATTGGACACTTTAAGAATGTTATAGTTTTTCTCAGCAATACACTTTAGGGTTTTCTCAAGACTAATCATTTTAGATTCTAGGTGATCAACCCTATCCTCTAGGCTATGCTTTCTCTCGATGGTTTTATGATCCTTATCATTAGTGCTTTGAATTTTGTCTTTGAGATCATGAATTTCATGGAATATCCATTTGAAGGACTTGTACTGATCCTCCATACTATTCTTAGTATTGTTAAGGAAATCCATCTCCATTACCCTAACCTTATCGCTGAGAACCACCAGAGTGGGGTCAATCAACTCCTCCTTATTATTTTTTCCATTAGTGTCCTCCATAATTTTAGGGTAAATGGCCTCCCTTATGATCCCTGTGTGCAATGTATTGATATGGAAGCTCCTCCAAATCTTTTTTCCTTTTCCAGAATCTTCACTTTGATATTCACCTCTGGACTTATCTTCTGAGGTCTCAAGCATAATGGGAGACTGGGTAGTTCCCTAATCATCTTTGGGATCCTCATAAATGGGGACTTGTGCCTCATTGTTTATTCCTGACAGAGATTGAAGAGGGGGGGAATTATCATCACTGATCGTGAGAAAACATTTTTGATCGCTGGAATTATCATCGTTGATTGTGAGAAAACATTTCTTTTTGGGGGAATTATCATTGTTGATCACTGATTGTTTGATGAATTTTTTTATCTTCACAAAACATTTCATTTCTTGAAACTTTTGAAAAGGATAGGATGTGGCATCACTCTTATCAACTAGAGGCATTGGAGTAGTGCTCTCAAAGTGACTCACTTGAAGCTAATAAATATGAAACACTGCACATAATTGAGTAAAAGAGGAAAATTTAGATTGCAATATATTATCCCTATTGTCTTTTTGTAAATTAGTAACTACAAATGCATTGAATATCAACATCAAGTACAAGATGATCAATATGTGTATGAAAATGGTTAAATATACCAATGAAAATCAGTTTTTGTTTAATGCCTTATTTATAATGCATTAAATCAATCAAACAAATACTATGGTCAATATCATTTTACAACTATTGAATGGAAGCATTAACAATTTTTTCGAAGGAATTAATGGAAAAGGAAGTAAACAAAAATTCCATTGCAAGTCCTTATCTCATAAGGTTCTAGTAAATAGTTTATCCATGAAAACATGATCATGAGAAAAGTCAGAACACAATGTTTGAAATGTCCTAACATGGGTCAAGAGATCACACTAACTATTGTAATCCTACACGTGAGGTATTTAAATGTATTGAGGGATAACATTATAGATAACATCCAAGGACAAAGGGATAACATTCTCACATGTGGGAATAAATTAAATTTGGTTTGATTCATAGAGGGAATTTATTGTTACAAAAATGAAATATTTATATAAATACTATTTATAGTGGATTCGGTGGTGAGGTTAGTATGAGACATATGTGAAATATTGGAACCTTTATAGGAAATAGAGGGAACATTGGAATATGAAAAATGGAGCATTTTTTCAGGTAGGCATGGGTGAAGGATGTGAATCATGTGGAACACTTGAAGGAGGAGGAAAGATAGGATTAGAAATTCTTATAAGACTAACATGAATAGGTTTGGTGTTTGAAATAGATATACTCATCAGAGGAGAGAATAAGTAGAAATACTAGGTAAAGATGTAGGAATAGTAATCGATGTCTGAACACTAATGATTGGTTGATTTAAACCTAGATCTTGAGAATAATCATTAAGATGTTTAACATTCCTATCAAAAAGATGGGAAATTTCTCTTAGTAATTTAATTTCATATTCATCATTATGAATCAAATTCCTTAAACCTTGAACTAAGTAAATGGAATTAGAATTAGAATTATCTTGAGTTAAACATTGTTCAAGTTTTTCAAAGTCAGGGGAATTTTTTTTCTCTTGTATAGGAGGATCTCTTAAAGAATCTTATTCATCATGACAAGAATGGAAAGAAGGATTCTCAATCATAGTAGGAATTTCATTCCTCATTAATATTCCTATGAAATAAAGATGACTCAAGGTCAGAGAATCCATAAATCTATAAATTCTCCTGATGGGAATGCTATAGGTAGGAATTAATGTTATTAAAATTAAGTAAAAAGGAAGAAAGAAAGGATAGATATAGAAATTCACACTATGAGAATTGAAAGAGATATGAAAACACTTATTATATTCATATAACATAAATGTAACCAGAACACATAATTACATATAAAATATAATGAATAGTACATATCATAATGAAAAAAAGGTGAGGATCCAATTCTTAGAAAGGGTATATAAAAAAAATTTAAATCTAAATTTCATGCATCAGGTTGACCAGAATGTATGGTAGGGAAATGAAGGCAAGGTATATTTAGGATTTTTCCACCTTTTCTTATTGTACAATCAGAAGGAAGAAGATCTAATAGGCTCAAGTAGGACTTAAGCACTAAGTCGGTACATTGATCCTTTACTGATAATGATTAGGATGATGTGAATTTTCCTAAAATGATATAACAAGGCAAGATGAATTACAAAATGAGAAAATATAAGTAGTTTAGGAAAAGAGAGACTAACAAAAAATAAACAAGAAGCTATACTGACCTAAATCACAAACCCAAAAGAAGAACAAACCTATGATCTAATTCTAAATTGGATTTAATAGGTTCAAAAGTCCTTGGGAACTTTGTTCCTATGAACAAGAAGCCTGGAGAATTTTGCTCCCAAGGTATCTTCCTATAACTCAAAAAGTCAAATCTACAGATCAAGACCTTTCTATATATTGTGTCCTAGTAGTTGTGTCAACTATACCTACACATAAAAATAGGTAAAAGGTAATGGAAAGGGGTTTTCCCTAGTCAAATCCATTATATAGGAATCAACCTTGAAAATTACATAAAATTACATAAAGGAAAGTAGATATGAAGATAAATATTAGATCTACCTTGCCAATACCTTCATGAATGGATACTGAGATTGGACATAACCATGAGTATGCCTGAGTTGTAGTCACTGAATTTGGAATGTTGAAAAGAATCATGAATGTCATCACAATGCATGGGTCTATGAATTCCACTCCTAGATCTTTAATATTGTTATACTTGTTTGAACAGACACTATGAAAGAATGCATGAGAATGGACAAAGGATCATCTTTCTTTCCTGAGAACTTGTCTAATTGGTCATCATGGGAGACTATTTTGATTGAATGGAGTATATTTCCTTCAAAATACCTTGGATGCTTGGATAGATGCTAGATCTTATAAGATTTCCTTCAAATCTTTAATTTGATAGCTTCATTTCTTATTGACAGTAATTACTTACAAAATAAGTAGAGATAAACTATTTATATAACTCATCACTTATTTCAAGATACAAAATAAAGCTAGGTCAACCATAGGATCTAATTTCCCACTAAAATAGTGCAACAGGGGTCAAGTTCAAATTTGGGCCCAATCTTCGTGGAACAATTTATACCCTGGGTATTTTGTTCCTAGGAACCTAAAGCCCTAGGTGTTATGTGCTTTGGAGAAAGCACTATAATTTAAATTGGAAGCCGAGAAGGTAGGATAAATGTTAGGTCATGGGGACATAAGTAGTTAGATTAAGCATAATGGACACAAAATCTTGAAATCTTCAAAATGGGGCATAATTGAGTATCTAATTATGGGTGCTAACTTTTTAGTATAATAAAATTTAAAATTATGGAGACTAAAAACTATCTTCTTTCTAGTGCACGAAAATTTTACTAACATTCATCTAAATTAATTAAATAATATTTATAATTTAATTAATTAGCATCATCCTTCTTACATTCAAATTTTAAATACATTATTTCCCTCCAATTTCAATTATTGAATAATTTTAACTAATTTTTCAATTATTTAACATTTCATTAATGTTCTTTCAAGATTTCCTAATTATTCCTCTAAAATTTAAATAAATAAACTTTATTATTTAATTAATATCATTATCTTTGTTTTGATTAAATAGTTATATTATTTAATTAATTATATTCTTCCTCATTCTTGACACCATAATTAGGTGATTATTTAAATTACTAACTATCTTCCAAAATTAAATAAATGATTAATTTATTTTAGTCTTTCCATTTCCACAATGCAAACTCATTCTTATAAAAACAAATGTTTATTTTTTTTATTCCCTCACATACACAGTTAAATAATAATATAAATTATTTAAGGCTAATTATTTCACCAATTCCACCCCTCTAACTATTACTAATTAACAATTCATCTTTTCATTCAATTCAGTTTGACTAATTAATCAATTTAGTTTTCTCAGTCATGTAACCAGTTATTTGACCAATCTATTCAGTCTTCTCTCAATTAACCAAGCTAACTATTCAATCAAATCTTCCATGGAGCAAGTCAGCTATCAATTTATCTCAATCGTCTATTTAATCAGTCTAGTCTGAATTAATCCTATCCTTTCATTATAAGTCAACACCCTTCAAACTGAACAACTTAATAAAGTCCAAGATTCTATGAAAATGGGCTATTCCCCATAATTCTTGAATTCTTGTGCTATCATAATTTAGCAAATTTGAGAGCTAACATCACATGAGAAGGAGATAAGAAAGGGAGAAGTATGATGAAATTGTGCAATATTTGATTCACATTGGTTATCTTATGATTTTTGCATTACTTATTTGACTAATATCTCCTGATTAGGTATAGAATTTGTGTAACTAGATTAGGTCTTTTGTGGTTTTATTCATTAATCTTGTTGTTTTTTTTAAGATTCAATAATTCTATCTTTATACATCCTGGTGAACCTGACATTGACACTTTTTATTTTCTATTTTTTATGATTTTGAGTTTTTGTGTAGGTCTAAATTTATTCGATGTCTACAGATGAATAGATCAAATGAACAATTACAATATTTTGATGCACATTCATTCTAGTACCTGACATTTCTTGTATATTATTTTGTGTGCTTATAATGATTCAAAAAAAATCACTTCCCAAAATGATGTAATAATGACTTTTTGCAGTGTATTCATTGTAATAAAAGTTGGGACCACTAGTTATAGAGACACAATCACAAATTAAATGATGTGTATTCCTAATAAATGTCCATAATTTCAAAAGAAAATAATATCATCATAAAGTGTGCACCTAAATATAGGAGAAAGAAGGAACAAAATCGAATTGAAAATGACTTAAAATGAATAAAAAAACATGAAGAAGATTACATTGCTAAGTTAGGACAAACCTATTTGATGAGGTATCATAATATGTTATGGATTAGATCAAGAAAAATATAATTTGAACATTAATCTTGGTACTATTGATTTCAAAGTTTTCTAATTAGGGTTGTTTATTATTGATTTCTTATTTGGAGTATGTAACATGGAAGAATCATTTTTTTGTTAGAATAGATGGATGAAAAGTGCCCAAAAACTTTGTGTGGCGGATTAGAGACTTAAGTGTCTCACCCTTTAATCACGTTAGGTTGAGCATCATATATTCTTACAAGACACCTTATTTTAGACATCACTTCTTATTTCTAAGCATTGTAATATTTTTCAGTGTAGAAGGAGGGAAGAATATTCCCTCAAGATACTCACCATAAGGATTCTAAGAGGTTCATTCAAATGAAGAGAAATATTCTCTGATCAAACTCTACTAAAATAAAAAAAATATGGGCACACCCTAAGGTGTGACAAGGTATTTTTAGTTGATGAAAATTACAAGTTGTAGGTTGAAAATATTGCAATAAAACCTTCTCCTTATGATAAGACTATTTTCAAATGTTTTTGTTTGTGATAAGACTAGTGGAAATATTTGGGCTTGAAAAAAGAACTTGAACATACACAAATTGAAATATCTCAAAGTCTTTCATTGTCATATTGTCTTACATGTGCGATCGTGTTCACCAAATTGAATGATAATCAGACATTCAGAAATTGAAAACTACAATCTCTATTTCCTACTCTGCAATTGTTCTGTAATTTGTATGCACAATAGTAATCAGAACTATTTTAGGTGACCATTCACTATAGGCATTGCATTATGCTACACAATTTGTAGATCCTAATATACATTTGACATATTATTATATGCAATTACATTATATTGATATGCATTTGATAATTAAATGATATAGTTCCTACTATTCTACAATACAAACACATATCGCTTGAACGTATATGCACAATTTTTTAACACGTATGCTATATTCCTATGAAATAATAACCTAATATCTAATCTCAAAGTCATATGACAAAAATAATTAGGCTCGCTAAAGAGATCCCAGAGATTTGCTTAAAACTAGAAAATATAGTGCTTAGCGTCATGACATGGCATCCTCCTCCATCTCCTAAAGTAGTAAAATCTACACCTCCTCCTATAATAGTGAAATGCCTTTATCCTCCTCCTATATCTACAGTAAAATTCCTTCTTAATTGTAAATGATGTTTGGGTTTTGTATTGATGTCCTTGGTGGCCTTATAGACATAGGAATTGGAGATCATGTAGAAAACCAATGCTGCCTTATGATTGAAGGGGTTTTGGGACTAGAGGGAGTACTGTGTTGATGGACAACAATTAGGGCCAAGATTTATGACCTTCATATCTTGCTTCCATTAACACTAGAGCTTATTGTATCTTGTATAAAGACCGTTCCTCCAAGCTTCAAATGCCCTGCTCAATAAATTCCCTATGATTGTTAAGGTTTTCTCATCATTCAAATGCTTATTACTACCTATACTATGTTTGTAAGTGTAGATTTCATTGTATGTGTTGAATAAACAGGTTGAAAGGATGCCTCTTATTGATAGAATGTAAAGTTTCAACATAGTAACCACTAAAATTTTTTAGATTATATTTTTATTTAAATCAAATGTGCAGCATAATAACTATTTTCCTAGCCTTGTATAAGGGAAGAAACCTTACCTATTTTCTGGCATTTAGTAATTGTATTTAAATGTGTTTTAAGAGAGTAATAGTTAAATATTACAGATTATATTTTTGTTCAATACAAGTGGTGACAAAATAACTATTTGTCTATCCGTGTATAAAGGAAGGAACAATGTTCTTTGGTATTTGTTTTAACATGGTAACTATTGGAATATTTTAAATTGCATTTTTATTGAATTCAATTGGTCACATAATAATTATTTGTCTAATTTTGTATAATTATTTGTCTAATCTTGTATAAGGAAAGGAATCTTTTTGTTTGTTCAATAGTCTTTTATAGATATTTATAATATTTTATTTCAAATAATCTAAATTAATATTTAATAAAGTTAGATTATACAATCACATGTCCTTCATAATCAATAATATTTGAGCCTATCATACTTTTATAGATATCTAGTATTTTGAGAATTTTATTTATATAATATTTTTAAATAATTGTAATAAGATTGTACAAAACACATATTTAAAGAATTTTGGATTCATCAACATTAATGGTTATTTGTAGATATATTCAAGTGTGTTGTATAATTAATACTAATAATGAGGTCTTGGATCAATGTATAAGTATTATATTCTTTACACTACAAAGTGCTTCATTAACTGGGTTAGCATCTATTTATAATTCATTCACCAATATTATTAATTGGTCAACATGTTTTAATTCTATCTAAATAATCATCATCATTATTATGCGATTCAATACACTATGAATGTTTAAATATAGTACAACAAAGTTGTTTATAAGTGAGTTAAATATTTTCTTACCATGAAGTATCATTGTATGATTTCAAACATATAAAGTTATAGATGGATCATGTTTGACATGTTCCCTATCAGTTACTAATGAAATTTTTTCACCTAGAAGGAATTTCTGTTCTTGATATCTTAAATTGGATCCTTGACATTTTTTAATATTTTACTATATTTGAGTTGCTGTAGACCATGTCATTCTTCAAAAAAATATGTCCAAGATAAAAATATGTTTGTGTTGTAGTCCAAAATTAATTTAACATTATTATTGCCTACAAATATGAGAACTATAATTTTTTTTCAAATCATGTTAAAAAAATGTCATACAAGAACATCAGTAAATGATTTTAAGCACTATAATCCAATAGGAAACGCTTTGGTGTAATGGAATTTTTCACATATAATTGAGTGAGACAACTGATAGGGATAGTATTTTTTCAAAAAAAATATTTAGCAACTATCACATTAATAATTATTTCAAATATCTATTGATACCAATGATAATTTGGAGCATAGAAAACTCATTTCATCAATGAAAATAAATGGACCATGTGTGGTCTCTTAGTGTAGTAAAACTAATCATTAGCCACTCAAAAGTCACATATTGTTAATAAAAGAAATTACTATTTCTGAATAGTCATCTTGAATATTAAGAGAAAAAATATCTTTTGTGCACATGGTAACAAGGGAATTTTCCTAATTCTAAAATATAGGATCTACCTAGATAATTATTTCACATGGCATGACACTCATGCTAAATGCATAAATTTTAGTGGCCAACTTAAATAGACGAGGTAAGCTACTCCCTTTATCCATAGAATATAGAAGAAGAAGTCCCATATATTCAAATTACCTTGGAGATTTTTCTCTATTTTCTTTAGACAAACAAGATGTGTGGGTTTGGAAACGTCAACCATCAGGAACCTTCTCAGTTAAATAAAATAATTATTCTATGGATAATTTAGAAGGTACTAGCCTAAATTCCTTACAATCAAATATGGCTTACCAAGCTCATTCAAAAAATTAACTATTTTTGGTGGGCCACAGCCTATAGAAATATCATCACTATTGGTAACCTTAATAAAAAGGGTTTCATCATTGGTAATAGTGTTGATCCGGTTGAATAACTAAGAGGGGGGTGAATAAATTATTCCCACACACTTATTAAAACTTTTTTCTCTATCGGTAAACTATTAAACAACAACAAATATTTTTTGATTTGCCAATTAAATATATAAAACATCCACATAAACTATAAATGGTTAAATATAGGAACACAAACACAAAGAACACCAATATCTACGTGGAAAACCCAAGATGGGAAAAACTTGGGAGAAGCTAATTATCATGTGAAATGAAAAAGAAATTGTTAAGGTGACACCAATTAGGTGATTTGTACAAATTCTCATTGCCAATTGTGCTCACTTTAGGTAAGGTTCATTGTAAGTCGAGCTAACTACCCTTAGATATGAAAAAGGCTCACTGCCAATATATTTAATATTAATCTAGAAATATCGTCACTATTTGTAACCTTAATAAAAAAACATTTCATGTTTGTTAGTAGTGTTGATTAGGATAAATAACTGAGAGGGGGTTGAATCAATGATTCCCACACACTTATTAAAACTTTTTCTCTATTGGTAAACTATTAAAAAAAAAAATGACTTATCATTTATCGGTTAAGCATATAAAACATCCACATAAATGTGAACATGTAAATATAGGAACACCAACATAAAGAACACCAAGATTTACATGGAAAACCTAAGATGAGAAAAACCAGGGAGAAGATAATTTTTATGAAATGAAAAAAAATTGTTAAGGTGACACCAATTTGGTAATTTGTACAAATGCTCATTGCCAATTTTCCTCACTTTAGGTAAGGTTCACTGCAAGTCAAGCTAACTGCCCTTAGATATAAAAAAGACTCACTACCAATATAAAGAGGCTCATTGCCAATACAAAGAGGCCTTCTGCCAAAGTATTTGAAATAAAATATAATCTAACACTAAGATCATTATCACCAACACTCTATCATGTACACAATCAACAACAAATAGATCTACAAAAGCAATTTCACAATCACTTGGCATATCAACAAAACATAAGCCACACAAGAAAAAATAATTGGTGACTGTCAGATAGAGTGACAAACAATTTTGATACGATGAAAAAAAATGGTCTAGTATGTTGAATCAAGATAGAGTTTATTGTAAGGAACTGAGGAGTGCATTTAGGACATACTCAAGGGTCCTCAACTCAAAGGGTTAGTACTTCAAAGGTCCTCATAACATAATTTTATTTTCATACAAGATGGAGTAAGTGTTAACGAGGAACATGTGAAAAATTGGCCAGCAAATCCATTGGTTGTGATGGATTTGTAGATATGAGTGTTTTTAATGATACTACAGGATGTTCTTGAAGTATGTGCTTGATGATTTTGAAAAATGCACATGGATCAAAAGGATCTGATTGCTCTAGAATTTGAATAATAATATTTTTATTATTATTCTTGTTCTTGGCTGACTTGGTTGGAAAATCATGTTGTGCAAGTGGTAAACAATGAAATCTAAGAGATTTATGATCTCTCAGTGATTGCTAAGTGTTATTATTTGGATTTGATGGTTAGAGATTAATTTCATCATGAGATTTGGCATGTCAATTTCAAAATAATATGAGTTAGGGTTTGTAAACCTAATTCTTGATATAAGGAGATGAGTTAGGGAAAATCTAGTTCACATCATGGGTGCGGATGATAGAGTGTGGTAGAAGAGAAAGATTATGATTGAGAGATGATCAAAAGAGGTTCAATAAGAGGTTGAAAATGGATCTACATTGTTCTACATTATATGTGTTCCAGACATGAGGTAGACGTAATTTTTATAGTTCACAAAACATTTTTAGATCATTGTAGTGATCAGGTTGTAAGGAAATGAGTCTTTCTCAGGGTTGGAGCATGAGGGTTTTTGTTTGAGTAGTGATCTTTAGGCAATGAACATGAATACAAGTTTCTTCCCCATATAGTTTAATAAGTTTTTACTTGTAGAAAGGTATTTAATTATTATGTGTAATCAGCCACACAGTACTTTTTCCCTTAGCAGGGTTTCCACGATAAAAATATTGTGTCAAATTGTGTCGTTGTGCTTCTAATTTGTTAATGCATGCATGTTTATCTATTCTATTAATTTATATCAAATTGAAGGATACACAATGTTAAGATTTTTGGGGTTTAAATTTTAAGGAATTGGAAACAACTAATTCAACCCCCCTCCTCTTAGTTCTTTACTACCATATTATCAAAAAGAGGTATCAGAGCCTTGGTCCCTTGGAGTAAGCTTAACAGATTAAAGGAGATCTAAGGATAGCATCTGAAATAATGAAACTAAAAAAATGCTTTAAAAAAATTGCCAAGTGTGGAAAGGAGATGAAAAGACTTATGAAGGAATTTGAAGAAGAAGAAAGACATGTCAATGGATTATAATAAATCTTTTCTAAAAGAACACTAGAGAATCCTCATGTACTCTCGGTTAATGGATCTAAAAATTCCAACATTAAAACAACTGTCGATGGATCCATGGTAGTTGTTGTAATACCCCAAAAATGGGCTATAGGTTCATTAACCTCTTACATCAACAAATCGAATGAAATCGACATAAAAATCCTAACCTAAGGCACATCTACACATCAACTTATCAAAAATTGATTTTATCTTAAATCTGCATCAGGGAATATTCCCTGAATATTACTAATTTATCATAATTATCTTTAATTAAATATTATTTGGTGATAAGTCATATTTATCTAAAGTTTGATTAATTGAATATTCTAAATATTTAATTAAGTAGATTTAATGCTGCCACTTAATTATTTAATTAATTTTAATTAAATTTATTCCTAAATTATATTATTTAATTTTGACAATAAATTAAAAATCTTATGACTAATTGATTAAATTCTTATTTAATTAATTAATGTCAATTGTCAATATTTAATGATATAGTTTTGAATAAAAGTTTGATTTAATAATTTATTAACCCACAAATCAGTTATTTTAATTCGAAAATCAGTTAAGTTGAAGATAAATCACTCTATTTATTTAATTAATTCATAATTATCTATGCACATTTGAAGGAGCAATTAAACTTTAAATCAGAAAATCAATTCAAGTTGTCATCTTTTTGAAACTCAACATCTATTTTGAGTTGAAAGCTGATCTAAACTTCTGATTTGAGTCAAAAAGCTATTTTTGCGTGATTTTTTATGATTTTGTGAATTAATTATTCCTGATTCCTTGTTAACTCAAAAATTAATGCGAGTTTATCAAGAGTGAGTTATGACTTTTCTCAATGCATCCTCAATCCCTAGATTTCTATAAAATCAAGGCTCAACTCTTCACAAATTATCTCTCTAATTTGCACAATTACTCTGGCAAAATTGCACATGAAGAATCAATCATTTGCGACAGGCAACTTTGTGAGATCAATTCATAGTTTTTCATAGATTTGCATATTTTTTCACATAAATTCCTATCATTGTTAGAATAATCTGCATATCATTTCAATTCCATTCTAGCTTATATTCATAGAGTTTTTCATCCTAATTGCACAAAAAATACAAAAATATACACTAATCTACATTCATTCTACATTCATCTTTTTGCATTCAAATCATTCATTTAGGTGTTGCATTGTCACTGATCTTGGTCTAATCTGAGAATACCATACTCACACCTCCTAGAAGGCAGTAAATCACCTGGTTAGCTTAGTTTCATTTATTTGCAGATTTTAATTTTGCTAAACTCTAATGTTTTACTAAAGTGTTGTGTCCACAACTAGGTACAATTTTCACTCACACATTTTTGGCACCCATCGTGGGGCCCTGAAATGGGCTTCCATTTCTATTCTAACATTTCTATCAATTTTTTGCCCAAAACTATGATCTTTATTTTTTGTCCGTACATTTTTCATACGAGTTTTGTCAGAAAGTCATGCCAGAACTCTCTAAGTGTCATATGACATTCGACATTTTCAAGACTCATACCCATTCTTATACACCATCATTTGGGAGATACTTTTTCCTGTGGGCATACACCCACTATCGTATGAGTTTCCAGATTGTTGTATGGGAGGTAACTGATTGTTATATGAGTTTTGCCATCAAAATTCAATTGTCATTTCAGATTTTCAAGTAGGTTTCCAAATTTGATTTTTGGATTTGGACTAACAGCTAACCCTAACAATTGAAATATATTTTTTTTTATTGGTATTTGTTGATTTTGATTGGAAAAAGCACAACAAAAATTGCTAAAAATAGGTAAAATCTACTAAGCGTGTTGTGAGGAATTCAGGTATTATGTTGCATCTGATAACACTTCAATTTGGGACATAAAACAAACTCTCACGTGTCAAGCTTCTGTGTCTCTTCAAACTTTCATAATTCACACTTCAATTCTGGGCTATAAAATGAACATAGATTTTCTTTTCACATAGTTGTTACTATTACCATAATTTCCCTGTGCATGCAAATTTGGCCAAATCTATTTCAAGGTCTCTATTTTACCCCTACCAAGAGTCCCTAAAATTTTCATGGCCTCACGTTTTGTTTCCTGGCCTCTGTAATTATTTCAAGCCCCTGGTCTATAGGTTTGAAAATTCATAAACTAGTCGTTATAGGCCAAAACCCTTGAAAACCCTAAGCCTTTGTTCTAATTTGTAGTTACTTTATCTCAGCCACTTAAGTCCTCTTTTTCGCATGTGTGCTTGAATATTTTGGCCCAGTCGCCAGTTCTTCTTTTCTTTCCAGTTGTTGTCTTTTCTTCTTGCGACTTAGCAAATACAATGATTCTCATAATCGCTCATTGTTTCCTGGTCACCACAAAATATCCTGCGACTTGGTGAATGTTAATATCTCTTTAGTCGTGTGACCACTAAGTTCTCCGGTGGTGCTATCTTTTAGTCAACGATTCTATGAATGCCTTGTTCACGTAATAGCCCAGAGTTTGGTGGTTAAGTTCATAGCAGTCAGTGATTCAGCGGGCGGTTAGCTTCCCTTCAGTCATGTGGTCACTTAGATGTTTGGTGGTCTCAGATAACTGAGGGTCCTAGTTAGCAAGATCTACGGTCGACGTGTGTTCTCAAAGGTTTGTGTCAGAGCATCGGATCATGCACCAACCGTCGATCTTGATTTGTCATCAGAGCTTCATTTGGTGGGTCCTTTCTTTCTGACGTGCTCACATCCAATTGGTCCACATAGTAATGACTTGGATGCCATAGGTGGACCATGTCAGAGGACCTATAAAGATGTCAGAAAGATGAAGATCGATGGTTGGTGTATCTTCAAAAAGGTTTGTGTCAGAGTATGAGATCTTACGCCAGCCGTCAGATTTGCCAAAGTGTTCAGACTTGTCAGTGGGTTCAGTGCTAGGTCAGGATGAGTTGTCGAATCCTTATTGGTAAGAATAAAGAGATATGTGAGGTGGTCCCAGTGCCACATATTGCTGACATGCATGCTTTTGATTGGTTGCTGAATGATGATGAGGATTTCCAGGTGGACTGATGTGTCAGTGGGTCCTAGCTTAGAAAGGATCTAATGGCTAGCATATAAGCGTAAGGAATATTCTGGGGCTATAAGATCATGCACCTTCTGTTAGGTCGGTATCTCAAGTAGTGGGTCTGATGTTAGAAGGTTGCAACGTGTATCCAAAATGGTGTAGTTTGATTAGTTGTTTGATGTGCGATGTGGTGGTTTTCAATGGGCTCGTGGGGTCAAGGCTTTCTAAAGAAGATAAAGCATGATTAGATCTCACAGCTGTCATTATACCGGAGGCTCAAGATGCTTGATCGTTATTGCAGTGGTATAGCGATAGCTGTTTGATGGTGTTCTCAAGGACGTGGGTCCCGTGACTTGTCAGAGATGTTGATTTGCTCATTTTTTATTGGCTACTGACTACGGCAGTGGCGGTTGACTTGTTAGAAATGGTTTTAGACTATTTTAAAAGGTGCATTTGGGCCGTTCATCTGCCAAGAAGGTTATTCATCAATGGTCACATTTTAAAATATATTCGCTAGCCGTTATATTTCAAGATTCGAATGCTTTCTGGTGGTTTTGCTAGGGTTTTGCATTCTTTTGGCCATGCACGATGTTGGTTAGCTCAAGAATTTAATTCTCAGGACGGTTGTGGGTGAGAGGGTGATGGAGGTGACCATTGGTCGATGTTCCAGGGTACTGTGCCATGTTCCCGCACTGAGAAGTGATGAAAAGAGTTGGCACCACCTTTGTAAGTAGTACCTCTTCTAGGAAAATAAGATCAGATTTGAAGCCTTCATGGCTTAGTGGAGTTGCAGGTGGGTAGCTGGATCGAGGTTGTTGTGTCTGTAGGAGGGCTCAGTACAAAATCAACACACAAAGATGAATATCTAATCAGTTGAGATATTTGCAGAGTTACATTGATGATTAGAAGGACACCTAGGGTTTGATATTTTATTGTAAACCTTTGTAACCCTAGTTAGGTTTTTTACTCCTGCCTGCGTGCAGTTGAGTATGTATATATTGTTTTAGAGCTTTTAGGGGAAAGAAGAGTTGGACAATTTGTAGAAGAAAATTCACCTTTTCTTAAAGGCCATCTATGGTATCATTCCTACCCTTTGGCTCATACAGTTGTATTTCTCCCATTGATGATTCAAATATAGCAGAGGTATTTTGTGACAATCATTCATGTCCCTATGCTTCCTTGTTTGGATTATCTCTTATTGGATCAAAGTGTGTGCATGTTCTCAATTTTATTTTAGGGTTCCTGATCCCTCTTACTTTTTGTAATTTTTTTTGTTACTATGTTTGATCTGATTTGGATGTTCTTGTGAGTATACCTCAACCCCCTTAATAGTCCTGTCTCAATCCTACACCGAGTTGTAGAAGTGAATGTTTGTTTGCAGGTCATAAGTTGTGTCTTATTCTCAGGCCCTCTTATGAAATATTTATGCAATCCTATTCAGTAAGTTGTGACCTACTAGACCTAAACTTTTCATTGATTTCATTCCTACATACTGGGATCCAAACCCTAGTTTCGGTGCATCACCTAGTAGGTAGTTCACTTTCAAGTCATTTCCCTTACAAGAATTCCTTCTATCCCTTTCCCTCCAAAAGTTTTACTTTCATGCCTAGAAGCAAATTAAGGTGATTATCCAAGAGGAACTAGCCTAGAACTTGGAGGTCTCATCTTAGTTAGCATAGGTCCCACAACCTAGAGATGATTCCCATGTTATACTAGGTTATCAAGACTACAAGAGCTTGAGACAAGGGTGAAAACTTAGTGTATAACAATTCTAGCATGCCCGGTGGGACAAATCAAGAAGTTTATTGTTTGAAAGATATGTTATCTCTGATATACAGACTGCATAAAATAGGCTACTAGAAGTCATTTTACCAAGTATATCTGGTGACTCCACTGATTTCAAAGATCAAGGATAATTTGTTTAAAGTTTTATGAGAAAGATTGAGACTAGGAGCTCAAAGCCTACCCAATTTTCAGAGTTGCCCTCAAGAAGAAGTCATAAAGGCAGGTCAACTCAAAGAACATCTCCTACAAGAAGAGTTCAATCAACACCTCCTAATACTTTAGAAAGGAGACCTTTTCCCTTTCATTCCAGAAGAAGAGGCAGATCTCTAACCAGAGATCTAGAGGAAGATTCCAATCAAGCAGCAAATATAGCTCATATAGTTGTCAATCTTCAGATTCCAACTCCTACAATGGCAAGACAGTTTTCTTTTGCACCATTCAACCAAGGCAGCCCATTGGCCTTTGCTCAACATCATGATGTGCCTTTGGTGGCACTTAAGAGTATACCTGATTTCATAGGTGAAGTGCAGACAACTACTTTTGAACACATAAGGGATGTTAACACCATCTACAACATACACAACATTACTCAAGAGAATGTGGCCACAAAGTTATTAGCAGCCTCTCTAAAAGGTAAGGCTCTAGAATGGTTTAGAACTCTAACTGTTGGTTCTATTACTTCTTGGGATGAGTTAGGGGATGCATTAAGTAAGCATTTTGAGGATAAATCAGATAATTTGTCTCTAGTTGAATAGTTAACAACTATTAAGAGAGACCCTCAAGAACAAATGATAGATTACAATAGTAGATTCCTTTAAACATGAAATAGAATCCTAGTCTCAGTCAGACCATCAACTAACCATGCCTTCCTATACTATTTACAAAGTCTAAATGGTCAAATTTCTATCATGATCCAGTCTATGGGTGGTACTTCTCTACCCCAAGCTTTTGACATAGCTGTAAGGGCTGAAAATTATTTAATCCAACTAGGCATGATTGCTAGAAGGCCTCCAATGCCCATTTTTCCTAGCCTTCAACCCATTGTACCTACCCAAGTACCCCCATTTACCCTAAGCTAGTACTAGTGGCCAAGATTTAACAACTAGCTTCTCTTAAGAGCTGTAAGAGATAAAGAATAGTCAGAAAAGTAGTCAGAAAGAGATGACTAACTTGTTGTAGACCTTGACTAAAGAGGTCACAAATTTGAAGAAATAAGGTCAAGGAATTAGACCACCATTTCAGTCATAAGGCCAAGGTCCTAATCAATAGTATCAGAATCAAGGACAACCTTATCAACAAAATAGGCCACCATACCAAGGAGGTTATCAAGGACAAAGACAAAGTTTCAACCAAAGACCATTCCAACCATATAACCCTGCACCCCTAAACTCTACAAATCTGGTGAGGGATGTGGTTCCTAGCCAAAACAATGTGGCTATGGATAATGATTGGTGTTTTCCTTGTAATCAGCCTCATAATCAGGCTACATGTTCAAATGGATGGGTGAACCAAGCTCTAATGGTTCAAAATGCCTCCCAAGCCCAATCAGAGGCTTCACCCAGTGGGTCAGTCCCTCAACAAGAATCACAAGAGAATGAGACTGTTCTCTTTAATTGGGAGCAACCAGACTTCAATGGAGTCAATGATGAGGTTTCTTTTGTTGCCTTTACAAGAGCAAAGAGAAGAGCTCAGGACATGGAGAGACTAGATTCTAATGCTAGAGCCACTACAACAAGTTGATCCCATCATACCTAAGGAGGTTCCTATCATTACAAGCAAGGAAGGCCAACATTCCAAAGAGGTAGAGCCCATCATGCCAAAGACACAAAAAAGAGTACAAATTGTGACACCTTATAATATTGTAGACAACATGAAGAAGGTGAATGTCACCATGTCCATGTGGGACTCTTTGGCTCTTCCGGGACAACCTGAAATTTTGAAGAAGGCTATGTCAGAAGTAACAACTCCTCAACCTGCAAAAGAAGCTGCAAAGCCAGTGTTGGTCAACACTAATCAAGAAAAGGAGGCTCCAAGTAGCAACTCCAAGGCTAATGCCACACAAGGTAGGAAATCAAAGCCACCTCCCTTTTATGTATCTTTAATCATTGGAGAATCTTTAGTACATAATTGTATGGTAGATAGTGGAGCTACCAGCACTGTAATGCCCAAGAAAGTAGCTGACCAGTTAGGACTAAAATATGAGCCCTTCCAAAAGAAGGTTACCCAACTTGATGGATCGTCAGTCAATACTATAGGTGTGGCCAAGGATACCAGTCTAATCCTTCATGCTAGTCCTAATTTTTCCATCCTCCTTGATATATATATATATATATATATATATATATATATATATATATATATATATATATATATATATATATATATATATATATATATATATATATATATATATATATATATATATATATATATATATATATATATATATATATATATATATATATATATATATATATATATATATATATATATATATATATATATATATATATATATATATATATATATCATAGATCTCCCTACATTATTTTCTATATGTCTTTCAAGGGATTTTACAGCTAAGATAGGAAGTTATCTATCTTCTGACCGGTCTCACATGTTATTTCATACAAGGTATGGGACCAAGGTCACCATTAAATTAGAACCATTAGCAGCACACCATATAGAGCCATATGTGTCCAAAGCCATCAATGTAAACTGCCGTATATTTGATAGCAATGACCTCCAAACTATTAGTGAAGCAAGCACAAAGATAGAGGGTATCCCTGATATTCTTCTAGATGAAGGAGCTTCAGGGGTCCAAGAAAATCTTGTTTGGGATTTTGGTTTGGGAAGTTATTTAATACAAGAGAGTGGAGTCATAGAGCCAAGCCTTCTCAAAGAGGATACTAATTCAATGGATCAAAGCAGTCAGGTTTGGGAACTATTTTTTGATGGAGCTAGAAGTAGACATGGTTATGGTGCTGGTGCTATGTTAGTGTCCCCAAAAGGAGAAAGGTATTATACTACCTTTAGATTTAGTTTCTCTTGCACTAGCAATACTGCAGAGTATGAAAGCCTAGTCAGTGGACTAGAATGGGTTAGAAAAAGAGGGCTTAAGGCCTTAAAAGTTTATGGTGATAGTGAGTTAGTTGTAAGCCAAGTAAGAGGGATAAGTGCAACCAAAAATGACACCATGAAAGCATACAAACATAGAGTTTGGGATGAAATTGAAGATTTCCATGCTTTCAATATTGTTGCTATCCCTAGGAAGTTAAATCAAAATGCAAATAGGTTAGCTGTTGTTGGATCCCAATATGACATCCCAAATAGCATTTCAAAAGAAATAGATCAACAGCATATCAAAGTGATTGTCAGACCATCTATCCCTGATAATGATGTCAATTGGCAAGTGTTTGACAATGATGAACAAATTCTGTAGTTCTTGTTTGAAGAAGATGTTTTTTCAGAACACAATCAAGATAGGCTATCACAAAACTATGGTGATCAAGTGATACAACTCAAATCCAATAAGATGCCTAGAGGTCTTGTTACTTTAGAGACTATCTTCAATAAGGATGATGAAGTTAAGAAAAGCAAATCTGGCCTAGTAGTTCAACAAGAACATTGTGTTGAATTAGAGTTGGAACCAGGTAGGAGCCTACCATTTGGAAAAGTGAACACTAAATTGGAAAAGAAAACTTACACTCAGTTATTCAAAGAATTCAGTGATGTTTTTGCATGGAAATATGAGGATCTCAAAGGTTTTGATCCTCCCCTTGCTTAGCACACTATTGAATTAGAACCTAATGCCAAACTAGTGAGCAAAAGCAAAGGCCTGTTAATCCTAAGCTTGAGCCACTTATGCATAAAGAAGTGCTCAAATTGATAGAAAGTGGTATCATCTACCCCATTAAGCATACTAGTTTGGTTTCCAACCTTGTTCCTATCAGGAAGAAGAATGGGGAGCTGAGGTTATGTGTTGACTTTAGGGATCTTAATAGGGCCTCATTAAAGGACTACCATCCATTACCCTTTATGGAACAAATCTTGCAATGTGTCTCTAGATCTGAGAGATTTTCATTATTGGATGGCTATTCAGGATACAATCAGATCTTAGTGAATGAAGAGGATCAATACAAGACTACATTTGAAACCAAGTGGGGAACCATGGCTTATCAAAAGATGCCCTTTGGTTTGTCAAATGCAGGAGCTACATTTCAAAAGGTAATGGATATGGCCTTTAAGAGCCTCATGTACAAGTTTGTGCTGGTCTACTTGGATGACATAACTATCTATTCAAAACATGTAGTAGACCACATCAAACATCTGAGGAAGATTTTTGAAAGGTGTAGAGAATTTGGGATATCTCTTTGTCCCAAGAAATGTGTGTTTGCAGTTCATGAAGGAAAATTGTTAGGATATGTAGTATCCAAAGAAGGAATTACAGTGGATCCTAAGAGAATTGCAGCTATCTTAGAGCTACCCTTACCACATCACAAGAAAAGTCTCCAATCTTTCATAGGAAAGATTAATTTTGTTAGGAGGTTCTTGCCTAACATGCAGATTTACTAAAGCCTTTGACAACCATGTTAAAGAAGAGTTTAGCTTTCAGTTGGACCAAATAAGGGAGAGTCAATTTCTAAGCCATCAAAGAGGCCTTAAGAGAATCCCTTGGTCTCCTAAACCCAAATTTCAATAAGGATTTCATCCTTTATGCTTATGGAGGTCATGAGGCCATAACTGCAATGTTGACTCAAGAAAATTCAGATGGATTGGAGCAGCCTATTGCTTTCTTTAGCAAAGGTTTAGAAGAGTATGAACAGAGATAATCTTTTGTAGAGAAACATGTACTTGCTATGGTGAAGAGCCTCAAAAAGTTTAGATATCTATTGACCCATAGCAGGGTACATTTGAAAGTTACTCATCCAAGTGTCAAAGAGTTTTTGCTTTCCAAGGACCTATATGAGAAAAGAGCTGGTTGGATCACCAAGGTAATGGAATATGACATCAATATTCAAACTACTAAGCTGGTTAGAGGAAGAGGTGTTTGTGAACATTTGGCAGAGGATGAAAGTTCAAAGAAATCAGAGCAAATGGATGCATCTCTAGTGGTGCATTCTATAGAAGAACACGCCAAGGCAACAAGTTGGTTGCCTAATATGATCAACTACTTGAAGATAGGACAATGTCCTACAGGTTTGGATTCAACATAAAGGAGGTATTATAGGTTACAATCTATTCCTTTTGTGCTGATTGATGATGTTCTTTTCAGAAAGGATCACAATGGTGTCCTTTTGAGATACATAGATTCAGAAAAGGTAGCAAATGTCCTATTTGAGTTTCATGATGGACCTTTTGGTGGTCATTTTTCCCCTAGGACTACTGCTTTTAAAATCATTAGGGTCAGGTACTATTGGCCATCTATCTTTAAGGATAGTCATGATTATGTGAGAAAATGCATCAAGTGTGCCATGTTTGCAGGAAAAGAAAGGCTTGCAACCTTACCCCTATAGCTAGTCAGAACAAAGCAACCCTTCATGAAGTGGGGCATAGACTTCATTGGCATGATCAATCCTCCATCTAGTGTAGGAAATAAGTGGATAATCACTGCAATAGATTATTTCACTAGATGGACAGAGGCAATTGCTTTAAAAGAGGCCAATGAGAATGTTTTCCTAAGCTTTTATGATGATATAATCCATAGGTTTGGCACTCCTAATTCCATCATTTCAGATAATGCCTTGGCATTCACAGGCCTCAAAGTCTTAGAGTGGGTAGTCAGGAATGTCATCTATCCAAATACCAGTTCAAATTATTACCCCCAGGGCAATGGCTTGGCAGAATCCACAAATAAGAACTTGATTAGGATAATCAAGAAGACCCTGCAAGGTAATCAAAGAGATTGGCATACTAAGTTGAGATCTACCTTGTGGTTCGATAGAATTACCCCAAAGAAAATCATTTTAATTCTCCTTACATGTTAGTGTATGGCAAAGAGGCTAAGTTGTCCATTTCAACCGAATTACCAGCTCTGGACTTAGCTACTCAATATGCCCTATTTGATGAAGAGGGTCCCTTACAGATCAGATATGCTCAATTGATGGAGTTAGAAGAACTTAGAGGAAAGTCAATGCAAGATATGGAGTTCCATCAGGTTCAAACAAAGAAGAGCTTTGATAAAAGAGCCAGGGTCAGAGACTTCAACATTGGGGATGTAGTCCTCAAGTGGGATGAGTTTAGGTCTAGGCTTGGTAGGCACACAAAATTTGACTCCTTTTCAAGTGGACCATTTGTAATCATAGAATGTAGGGGCTCCAATACTTTTCAACTATCAAATATGGAGGGAGTCCCCTTACCTATTTTAGTGAATGGTTTCCACTTGAAGCCCTATTTTGAGGTTAATCCCTCTTTGTAAACTTTTGTAAATAATTTCCTACCTTCTAGTTTAATTTCCTACTTTTCAAGAAGTGCTCTAAGCACAGTTCCAATTCTACCTCTCTGAGAGAATTTTGAGTTTTGTGTTCAAAATGACCCCATGCCCAATGGATGTTCAAGGTCACTAGTTTTCCATGTCAAGCAGGCTGACATCCAGTAGAAATCACCAAAATGTTACCATAATTTCCTTGTGCATGCAAATTTGGCCAAATCTATTTCAAGGTCTTTGTTTTACCCTTGCCAAGCATCCCTAAAATTTGCATGGCCTCACATTTTGTTTCTTAACCTCTGCAATTATTTCAAGCCCCTAGTCTGTAGGTTTAAAAAATCATAAACTAGCCGTTATAGGCCAAAACCCTTGGAAACCCTAAGCCTTTGTTCTAATTTGTAGTTACTTTATCTCAGCCACTTAAGTCCTCTTTTGAGCATGTGCACTTTAATCTTTTGGCCCAGTCACTAGTTCTCCTTTTCTTTCCAGCAGTTGTCTTTTCTTCCCCTGACTTAGCAAATACATCGATCTCATAATCGTTGATTGTTTCCCGGTCACCACAAAATATCCTGCGACATGGCGACCATTAATATCTCTTTAGTCGCATGACCACTAACTTCTCTAGTGGTGCTATCTTTTAGTTAGTGATTCCATGAATGCCTTGTTTGCATAATAGCCTAGAGTTTGGTGGTTAAGTCCATAATAGTCAGCGATTCAGTGGGCGGTTAGCTTCCCTTTAGTTGCGTGGTCACTTAGATGTTTTGGTGGTCTCAGATAATCGAGGGTCCCAGTTAGCAAGATCTATGGCTAGCATGTGTTCTCAAAGGTTTGTGTCAGAGCATCAGATCATGCGTCGACCATTGATCTTGATTTTTTGTCAGAGCTTCATTTGGTGGGTCCTTTCTTTTTGACATGCTCGCATCCGATTGGTCCACATAGCAATGACTTGGATGCCGCAGTGGGACCATGTTAGAGGACTTGCAAAGATGTCAGAAAGATAAAGATTGATAGTTGGCATATCTTCTCAAGGTTTGTGTCAGAGTATGAGATCTTGCACCAGCCGTCAGATTTTCCAAAGTGTTTAGACTTGTCAGTGGGTCTGGTGCCAGGTGAGGATGAGTTGCCAAGTCCTTATTGGTCAGAATAAAGAGATATGTCAGGTGGTCCTAGTGCTATGTATTGCTGACATGCATGCTTTTGATTGGCCACCAAATGATGATGATGAGGATTTCCAGGTGGATTGATGTGTTAGTGGGTCCCAGCTTAGAAAGGATCTAACGGCTGGCATATAAGCATAAGAAATATTCAGGGGTTATAAGATCATGCGCCTACCATTAGATTAGT
Organism: Chamaecyparis obtusa; assembly: GCA_027943335.1. Lineage (NCBI taxonomy): Eukaryota > Viridiplantae > Streptophyta > Pinopsida > Cupressales > Cupressaceae > Chamaecyparis > Chamaecyparis obtusa. The sequence continues at coordinate 28,941 of BSBK01004157.1, forward strand.
ATCTCAAGCAGTGGGTCCAATGTCAGAAGGTTGCAACGTGTATCCGAAATGGCATAGTTTGATTAGTTGTTTGATGTGGGACATGATGGTTGTCATTGGGCCTATGGGGTCAAGGCTTTCAAAAGAAGATAAAGGATGATTAGATCTCATAACTATCATTATACCGGAGGCTCAAGATGCTTGATCATTATCTCAGTGGTATAGCAATAGCCGTCTGATGGTGTTCTCAGGGATGTGGGTCCTGTGACTTGTCAGAGATGCTGATTTGCTCATTTTTTATTGGCCGCTGACTGTCACGGTGGTGGTTGACTTGTCAGAAAGGGTTTTAGACTATTTTAAAAGGTGCATCTAGGTCATTCATCTACTAGGAAGGTTATTCATCAATGGTCATGTTTTAAAATATAATCCGCTAGCTGTTATATTTCAAGATTCGAATGCTTTCTACTAGTTTTGCTAGGGTTTTGCATTCTTTTGGCCATGGATGACATCAGTTAGCTCAAGAATTTAATTCTTAGGATGGTTGTGGGTGAGAGGGTGATGGAGGTGACCATTGGTCAGTGTTGCAGGGTACTGTGTTGTGTTCCCGTGCCGAGAAGTGATGAAAAGAGTTGGTGCCACCTTTGCAAGTAGTACCTCTTCCAGGGAAATAAGATCAGATTTGAAGCCTTCATGGCTTAGTGGAGTTGCAGGTGAGTAGATGGATTGAGGTTGTTGTGTCTGCAGGAGGGCTCAGTACAAAATCAACATGCGAAGATGAATATCTGATCGATTGAGATATTTGCAGAGTTACATTGATGATCAGAAGGACACCTAGGGTTTGATATTTTATTGTCAACCTTTGTAAGCCTTGTTAGGTTTTTTACTCCTGCCTGCATGTAGTTGAGTATGTATATATTGTTTTAGAGCTTTTAGGGGAAAGAAGAGTTGGACAATTTGTTGAAGAAAATTCACCTTTTCTTAAAGGCCATCTATGGTGTCATTCCTACCCTCTGGCTCATATAGTTGTATTTCTCCCATTGATGATTCAAATATTGCAGAGGTATTTTGTGACAATCATTCATGTCCCTATGCTTCCTTGTTTGGATTATCTCTTATTGGATCAAAGTATGTGCATGTTCTCAATGTTATTTTAGGGTTCCTCATCCCTCTTGCTTTCTGCAATTTTGTGTGTTACTGTGTTTGATCTGATTTGGATGTTCTTGTAGGTATACCTCAACCCCCTTAACACTCTTGTCTCAATCCTACACTGAGTTGTAGAAGTGAATGTCTTTTTGTAGGTCATAAGTTGTGTCTTATTCTTAGGCCCTCTTATGAAATATTTATGCAAGCCTATTCAGTAAGTTGTGACCTACTAGACCTAAAATTTTCATTGATTTTGTTCCTACATACTAGCATCCAAACCCTAGTTTCAATGCATCACCTAGTAGGTAGTTTGCTTTCAAGACATTTCCCTTACAAGCATTCCTTCTATCCCTTTTCCTCCAAAAGTTTTACTTTCATGTCTAGAAGAAAATTAAGGTGATTATCCAAGAGGAACCAGCCTAGAACTTGGAGGTCTCATCTCAGTTAGCATAGGTCCCACAACCTGGAGATGATTCCCATGTTATACTAGGTTATCAAGACTATGAGATCTTGAGACAAGGGTGAAAACTTAGTGTATAATAGTTACATATAGTAAATAGGCCCTATGAATACTATTTTTAGATGATCTTGAGAGTGGGCTTCATTCGGTTATTTACATCAAAAGCTCTTCTTGATGAATGATCCCCTTGTAGGTAGGAAGGTTACTGAGATTATTTCATGGTTCTTCTAGGTTTGGTCCTCAGCTTATGATCAATACATTCTCTCTATAGAGAGATTGATAGATAGTTGTGGACATCACAAATCTTGGTGAGATAATTTTAGTCTTAGCATGTCAGATTGATCTGTTTGCTGTGTTTGGGTAAAATTGATAAGACTAGAGGATTATGCTCTACTCCCTTTTTGGGTAGTATCAAAAACTCAAATCCTTTGATCTAGACCAAGTCCCCATGTGGTATCTTTTACGAGTCACCTTTAGAGAGGGTTAACCATAGTGGACATTCCCTTTATTAGGTCAACCATGTGGACAGAACCTCAAGCGATAATACCCATTTTTTCCATGGTAGCAATAGCCACTATATAAATATCTTTGTGGAAGAAATCTCCCCAAGTGTGTCTCTTTTTGGGCTGTCAGATCTCCCTAGAAGCTCCTGATTGATTAGATTCTCAGACTGTGTCAAAACCATGGTATATCTGGATTGGAGTTCACCCTCTTGAGATCACAAAAGTTGCAGAGTCAAACCATCACTAAAAATCCTAGCGAGGCCAAATTTTTCATTTTCTAGGACTATGTGCATTATTGAGAAACTTTTGAGAACATAAACAAGTAGCATTCCTAGGGACTAGCATAATAAATCACTATTGCTTGTGTTGGAAAGTTGACTACACTAGTGTATATGACTTAATATAGTGTTGAAATTATGGAAACAAAGTCATATAGTGTTTTGGAGTTAGCGCACTTGATGAGAAGATCAGAAATTGGCTAAGTGTTGAAGACTAGACAGTATATAGAGTACCTGAAGATTAGAGCATCAATGAATGTGTATATAATATAATTATGGTATGTTCCCTAGAATGTAAGTTGGTAACATTATATTCATGGTAATTCTAACAACACATGATTAGAAGATTCAGTATGAGGAAGATACAAAGAGTTCAAGTTGCACAGATAGTGAATGCTAGAGAAGAACAGAGCAAGCAACTGACTATTGGTATTTTGGTTTGTGGTTATATTATTATGTTGTAAAGCCTATGCACCTATTGTAATTAGGTGTTTGACATGTAATTATGTTTTCTTGTAAACATACTTGAGCCAATTCAATTGGAAGTGTTGTATGTAATTGGTTAAAGGGCCGACCTAGTTATTTGTATTGTATGTGCATATAAATATTAGAGGCACCCATTGTAATCATCATGAGAGTTGATATAGAGTTGAGATAAGTAGAGTAGAACTATGCAAAGATTTCATAAGATTTATTAGATCTTTTCAAGAGGTCAAAGAATCAGCACATTAAAGGAATTGATCAGACAAGTAGTGTCACAGTGACAGTTCATCCAATAGATATAGTGTGTATCTGAGATCAAAAGGTTGTAGCCTTCATGACTTGAGCAGTGAGCTCTAGGATAGTGCATTGACACCTCTAATAGGTTTTATTGTAAAAGACTCCTAATGGGGTCTGACCCTTGACAAGGTCACTATACTAAGCACATTGTAAAGAAACTCCTAACAGGGTTAAGGATCTTCTAACAAGGATCATAAAACACTAGTACAGAATATTACTGGGTGTCAATTCCCACCGGGTTTTTTACCTATTTGGGTTTCCCTATAATCATATTCATGTTATGTGTTGATTTCATGTTTCATGTTTATGTTGATGTTCATTTCAGTATTTAAGTATTCAAGTTCAGTTTAAAGAATAAAGAAAAAAGATAAAATATAGTGAACACTGATTCACCCCCCCCCCCCCTCGCCACCCTCTCTTAGTGTTCCCATTCCTAACAATTCATATCATAGATTTGGTCCTTAGCAAACAAGTTTAACCACTTGAGGAGATCATGGGAAAAGAAGAAATGAAACATCTGAAAAGAAATATTGAAGACCCGGACATATGTGAAAAAGAAATTGAAGAACTAAAATAAAAAGACATTGTTGCTCAAGTAGTCATCAAAAGGGTAAGAAAAGATTTGAAAGAATACTCTACCAATGATTTAGGGATAATGATTAAGAAGCTTAATGAAGAAAATTCATCCCTAAAAGAATAGATTGAAGAATTGGTGATAAGCTAACTAACAATCAGGAAGTCTATGATGAATAGATCAAAGAGAACCTTCAACTCAATGAAGAATTGAGACAAGAAAACATGGAAATCTTGGAGCTAAGGAATAACAAAGAAAGCTTGGAATATGAGTTGAAAGAGGCAAAGAATCACATTGATAAATTACACACCAGCTCTAATTTGATAGAATCTCAGTTGTATGCAAGAAGACTTAAAGGAGATACTAGCTGCATTGGATACAATGAAGCACAAAATCAAATTGACAACATGTGAGCAAGAATGAAAGCACTAGAAGACACCTCAGATACTAAGGAGATTGGAATTTAGACTAAAGATCATATTGAACCATCCAAGAATGAGCGCAAGCCAGTAGATCAAACCTATTATGCATGTAACAAGCATGGACATAAAGCAAGGACCTGTAAAGAGGTAAGACCTTTCAATGGTTACTATTACTCATGCAATAAATTTGGTCATAGAGCTATGAATTGTAAGACAAGTCAGAAGAACAAGACTTGGTATAATCAGAGAAATTAGAATAATCAGAATAAGTTAATTATAAGAAGTTCTCAGAATGTTACATGTCAAATATGTAACTATAATGGTCACTCAACTAGATAGTGCAAAATGGTAACCCATGTCAATGTGCCGAGGAAAATAAGGCCTCTAGTCATTTGTCACTCATATAAAAAGGTTGGACACATCTCAAGGTTTTGTAGATCAAGGACGCAAAGTTAGGGAAGCCCTAAAAATCTAGAAGAAAGAATATTGGATACGGACAGAGAAGTCAAGTTTGTGAAAGCTTTAGAGGATGCGATCTTGATTTGGTCAGAAGAAAATAAGGATAAGGTTGATGAGCATGTACTAGATGCATCCACAGTGGACGCACCCTCTACATCAGGATGAATGGCCCTGAGGGTCATGGGGGGAGCTAATTTAGCTCTAGACCCCTACGCGGATGGTATAATCAGTCTCAAAGTATGTGCCTTTGGACTTAAACTTTTGGAAACTAGAATATTCTATGTGCAAGGGCACACAAGCTGATTATTTGTAGAATGAAAGTTAGAAATTTTTAGTGACAACCTGATTTACATGGCAAGCATTAATGACATAACTCCTACTTTAAAGTACATATAAGTTTGCATATCTTTTATTGCATTCAAATTCAGAGCAATTGGAGAGAAAAAGAGCCCTAGCATTTGATTGTGAAGGAATGCAGATTGATCCATCAGTGATTAGCAGTGCATTTGATTGGTTGCAAAAACCCTAGTTCATTGCACTGATTTAGAAGTCTTTTAAATCATTTGGAAAGCAATATACAAGTAATGGTTACTCCCATTTTATTTGATGTGGCAGAGAAGAAGATATATGTGTTTAAGAGGCATCCATTTAAATCCACACTAGACGACCTAGAAGGTGCATTCTCTTTCACTCCCATGGTTTTTATGCATGTAGAAGACATTAGGGCATACATATATTGCAAAAAGGAACTAGTAGGTTTGGACAGAATAAGAGCGCACATGGAAACAATGATGAAACCTGATAAAACCTTCATGGATGAGTATGCATAGTGGATTAATCATCCTATAGTGGAATATGCTATGACATATGAGTTCTACAAGTTATAATGGATCAAGATCCTACTCAGGAGGATCCATGATGACCTGTTTTGGATAGGTGAACTGTCAGTCAGGATTATAGGAGACCTAATTCATGAGATGATAAGCCTTTTAAGGATAGACATTATTCATCTAGTGGGAAATGATGTGAGAAAACTTGTTGAGAAAGAATGCAAATCAAGAAGTGATAGGCGTGGGATGACTATAGATCCTATTGAGCAAAATGACATCAAATTGATATCCATGATACTGGGGTATAGGTTTCAACACACCAGCAGGGTGAACAATGTGTCTACGGCCACAATTCTTGCATCAATAAGACTTCTAAGAGAGAATGGAGAGTTTTATCTATGTGAGATCATGTGCACACAACTAATAGACAATATCAAAGCTATTAAGCATGACAAGACCAAGATATTCAGATTTGGGTCTTTGATCATATACATGTACTTCCACATTCTTGGAAAGGTGTCAGATTTATACCTAGACAAGACTATTCCTACTACACCACATATATCCTTCAAGGCATCTACCAAGAGCACACTAAAAGATTACATGACACTTGAATTGAAAACATTTAGGGCCAAATTATAGATGAGATACAGGATTCCATAAAGCATTATTGAAAAGTACAAAGATAGTATTTGCTTTATGGTGGAGACTGATACAACATGTATGGAAGTAGTTGAACCAAGGACAAAGTGGATTCATCCACTTGGATATGAGGTTGAGGAGCCAATCCTAGAAGCATATTCTCAAGTACTCTTATCAGCACCTAAAGACCCTAATGAGCCAAGATGGGGAGCCTATGAAGAGAAAACAAGAGAAGTTGATGCAATTTTGAATAGCACAGCAACAAAAAGAAATATTGCCAAGGTTACTTCAGAGATTTTGAGAATTCATGGAGTATCAAAAGTATATTTAGACAAAGCAAGGAAAGAGAATATTTCTTTGGAAATAGAGAGCGCAACTACAGCAAAAAAAGAATCTAAGGATCCAAAGATGAAGAAGGTGAAAATAGAGAAATTAGATGACAAGAAGGGTAAAATTGATATTACTCCTCCTGCGTCCATAGTAACAGTTGACCTTACTACTCCTCCTTAGTATAAGAAAATTCATAAGAGGAAGAAATAAATCAGCATTGGTCATCCATCCTCACGAGTAACAAGGAATAGGAAGAACACTCAAGCACCTCTAGAAGTAAGCTTCAAACCTAGTCTTAGTGTGTTAAGTGCAAGGATCATTAATGAAGGCAGGATAGATAAATTAGGGAAGTTCTATGAGAAGTATAGTGAAATTGACAAATGATAAATACATGGAATAATTGTCAAACATATGCTGAAGTTCAAAAAAGAAAGTCCTAGAACTGAAAACAATGATTCTAGATAATGTGTGGAACATATTAGAATTCCTAAAGAGACAAGCAATAGAAGATCTGAGAATAAGAGAGAAGATCTTAGATGAGAGTTTTCCAGTAAGTTCTCTAGAGGAGAAAAATGTATTGTTAGATCTGGTAAAGCCACACCTCAGAACAAAAACAAGAACTTTATATATAATGGACAAAAACTTTGAGTTAGTTGCAAAGGAAACAAAGAAATCCTTTGAGAAGGTCTTCATCAACATGCACATGTATCCAACTACTCAACCCACAACTCAAGTACCCATAAAGGTTTCAAAAGATTCAAATACCATAAATGTACCATCTATAGGTCCATAGGATTCAACACATGTAGTTGATGCATCCATAGAGGTAGAGAAGCTTGCGCCCATGTTAGAAGAACACAAGGATGAAACAATTTTCATTGACAATGTTGAGATTGCAATGGAGGCCTCAGATACTGATTTGGAAAAGTTTGAAGAAGCCTTTGTAAGCACTCAAGAGGCTAAAAATATATGTAGAAACACTCCTCCTAGTCAACAAAAATTACTGATTAAGGATGTAACAAAAAATAAAGAAGAAGAAAAAGGAAAAGGAAAAGAGATAGAAAAAGAAGAAGAAAAGAAAGAAGAAGAAAAAGAAAAGGAAGAAGAAAAACAAAAAGGAGAAGTAGAGACAAAAGAAAATGAATCAATAGAAAATTCATCTATTTAAATGACAATAAGAGTCAAATAGGAAGTAATGGATAGTACTCCTATCACTCCAGTACACTTAGCTTCATTATTGTCAAGTTTGACACCTAACACAACCAACTTTGATTCATGGGGAGAAGAAGACCTAATCAAGATCATTGTCTTATCTATGGAGAAGGCCAAGGAGAAACATGTAATGAGGAGTCCCCTATTTATTTAGTCAATGAACACATTGAACAACCTGCTACCTTCAAACAAGAAAGTGTCTAAGGTTAGTATAGTGGATGATGTTAGCAACATCCTCACAGCCTTTAAGACAAATTTTTCCAGCTTGGAAGAATTTTCATCTCAAGTTGCAGAAGAGAAGTACATGAAGAAGAGGCTCAGTGAGTTGGTTAGTAACTTTACACTTGACTTGAGATCACTAAAGATTGGACAAGCATCTTTGAAGGAGTTTGCAGCAAAAGGAGGAAAAATCATTGCTGACTCTATGGATCAGGACAAGTTAACTGATGTCCATTTCAAGACGATACAAGAGGCAGAAGCTATGATAGAGAAAGTAAATAAATTAGTAAAATACCCATCCACTAATGTAAATATGTGCAATAATGTATATCGAGGACAAATTGACAAAATTGAGAATGCGGAAAAGGAGATGTCAAAAATAAGGGCTAGGCAGACTCAGCTTAGAAATGCTCATGCACCCTCAATAGATATACTTAATCAGAATATCAAGGAGATTGATGCCACAATGGTGACATATGATCATGGTCCTAGCATATATTTGGAGAAGATGAAGAAGCTACAACATGCATTATGTGCCCATCTCCAGATTGTTAATTCACTGATTACATTTTGGAAGAAAGAGATCCAAAACTTACAGATAGCATATCCGGATATTCTATCACTATAAGTATTTGTAGATATATTTTTGAAGGACCTTTGTCATTAATGTCAAAGGGGAAGTATGTATAGAATATGGAGTTATAGATATATAACTAAGATGTACAGTAAAGATATAAGGGAGATATAAGATAGTAACAAAAGTTTTTGTATAAGAGAATAGTTAGTAATTGTGCCATATTCCTTTCTTTCCATCAATGACAAAGGGGGAGATTGTTGGAAACTTGAATACACTTTTGTATATGACTTAATATAGTGTTTTCATTATAGAAACAAAGTCATATAGTGTTTTGGAGTCAGCGCACTTAATGAGAAGATTAGAAATTGGCTAAGTGTTGAAGACTAGACAATATATAGAGTACCTGAAGATCAGAGCATCATTGAACATTCATATAATAGAATTATGGTATGCACCCTAGAAGTTAAGTTGGTAACATCATATTCATGATAATTCTAAGATCACATGATCAGAAGATTCAGTATGAGGAAGATACAGAGAGTTCAAGTTGCACAAACAGTGAATGCCAGAGAAGAACAGAGCAAGCAACCGACTATTGGTATTTTGGTTTGCGGTTATATTATTATGTTTTAAAGGCTATGTGCCTATTGTAATTAGGTTTTCAACATGTAATTATTTTTTTTTGTAAACACGGTTGAGCCAATTCAATTGGAAGCATTGTATGTAATCGGTTAAAGGGCTGACCTAGTTATTTGTTTTGTATGCGCATATAAATATTAGATGTGCCCAAATTAATCAGCATGAGAGTTGATATAGAGTTGAGATAAGTAGTGCAGAAGTATGTGAAGAGTTGATAATATGTATTAGAGATTTGGAAGAGGTCAAAGCATCGGCACATTAAAGGAACTAATCAGACAAGAAGTGTCACAGTGACAGTTCATCCAACATATATAGTGTGTATCTTAGATCAGAAGGTTGTAGCCTTCACCACTTGAGTAGTGAGCTCTAGGACAATGCATCCACACTCCTAATAGGGTTTATTGTAAAAGACTCCTAATAGGGTCCAACCCTTGACAAGGTCACTGTACTAAACACATTGCAAATCAACTCCTAACAGGGTTAAGGATCTTCTAACAAGGATCATAAAACACTAGTACAAAATATTAGTGGGTGTCAATTCCCACTGGGGTTTTTACCTATTTGGGTTTCCCCATAACCATATTGGTGTTATGTGTTGATTTCATGTTTCATGTTTATGTGAATGTTCATTTTAGTATTTAAGTATTCAAGTTTAGTTTAAATAACAAAGGAAAAAGATATAATATAATGAACACTGATTCACCCCTCCCCCTCTTAGTGTTCCCATTCCTAATAGCTTGTTCATGTGCAAGGTTTCTTTTTCCCTTGTTCATTGTTTTCAGATGATTGATTGTTTCATATCTATTTGGTCCTTTGGAAATGAACAATCTTGAACTATTACATGAATCTGCAAACCTAGATAGATAAAATCTTACAAACAAACTGATTCTGAAAACTAAAAAATTGCAAAATCTGACACAAAATTCCTTTTTGGAATCCAAAATTCATCCCACAGTCTTAGAAAGCCGTATGAGTTTTTTAAAAAGTCATATCATAACCCCTAGATTATCATACATGAGCTTGTATATTGTCGTACAAGTTTTGTCAGGAAAAGTCAAAGAAAATCAAACCCTAGTGTCAACTGTCATATGAGCCTTGTCAATTGTCATGCCAGAGCCTACCCAGACTCATGCAAGCCTGGAGAAAGTCATATGAGAATTTTGACAAATTGCCAGAAATCTAGTTTTGACAACCTACTTCTAGATTCTGTCAAAAAAATCATTGTTAAGAACAGAGCAAAACAAACAAAAAAATCCAATCTATTAACCCAAAGTGGTCTCTTGAGTTTGATCTAGCCGTTTGATTTATTGATTTGATCTCAGTTTCATCTTGTGTCAAAACTTTGTCAAAATCATCTTTAATTCAATCTTCAACAAAACAGCTAAGTGTTGTGAGCTCGTGTCCGCCATCTTTTGGGTGTATACCCATACTACTAGGGCACAATATCATTCATTTACATCCAATCTATCTTTAATCAATCCAATCTTGACAAGCTTGAATCATTTGATCTTCTTGAATCAAGTCCTCCTTCAGTTGTCTTAATCTTTCTCTTTTGCTTCACCCAAGGTTAATGGTGGAAACTAGAGCTTCATCACAACAAAAACAAGGAGAAAAACCCAAACTCTCTTTAGCTACATCTTCTGTGATTACTGAGACATTTTATCAACCTTTTCACACAACTAAATTTGTACAGAAGAAGCTCTTGGCAATCTTTACTTGATAGGTGGTCCTGCATCAGTCCACGCAAGTCATTAAGAAAGTCCTCCTGCATCAATCCATGCAGGTCATCAAGAAAATCCTCCTGCATCAATCCATGCAGGTCATCAAGAAAATCCTCATCAATCAATCCCTAGTAGTTCTCTTAATAACACTATGTCTCAAGAAGGGGGAAACCAAGGGTCCCAAGGACATCAATCCCAACATGGTACAGATCAAGAACCCACACCTTCTAAAATTGTTGAATATAAAAATGATGATAACTTCAAGAAAATGATGAGACACTTCTTAAAGAAAGATAGAGAGGCATATTTCCTATAATTGGCTCAACAAGGTGCTAAACTTCCTCCAAACTTTAATGTTGAATATATCGTTACTCAAGAGGAAGAAACTCCTATCATGACTATGATGAAACAAATGCATGACATGCAAGTCAAGCTCAACAAGCTAGAAAAAGAGAAGGAACCTAAGGAGTTCTCCATGGAGGCCCTATGCCATTTTCCATTTGATAAATACTTGTACATGCCACCATTCCCGAAAAGAGTGGAAATGCCCAAGTATGACAAATACGATGGAAACTCTGATCCTCAAGATGATGTTAGAGAATTTTGTACTCAATCCATGGAGTTCATGCATGAACCAACCTACCTAATGCATCTTTTCCCTCAATCTCTAGTAGGAGCATCCATTCATTGGCTCTCTAAAATGCCTCCAACAATCAAAACTTTTGAGGAGTTAATCAAACTATTTTATCAACAATACTCCTACAACATCAAACATCCGGTCACCATGATCGACATTTGTAATTTGAAACAATACCCAGGAGAACCATTCCTGACTTTCCTCAAATGATGGAGGAAGAAGTTTTCTCTATATGCTAGACCTGTTCTAGAAACAAAGAAGCTAGAAATATTCATTAACAATCTTGTTCCAGAAATCAACTACCATTTGCAAATGAAAAATCATACATCCTTTGATAAGATGGTAGAAAATGCAATCAAAATTGAGAAAGTCCTTGTGAAAAAAGGAGACATCTCACTCCAAAAAGAGAAGTATGAATCTAGATCTAGTTCCAAAGACAGGCAAAAACTAGAACAAAAATAAAGGCATCGACACATATGGCATTATTGATAATGTTTGTGCCCCATCTAAGGCACTTGCTTTCAATCTCACTATTGGCACCCAAACCATCAAAGCCTTAGAGGAAAAAGTGACAAAATCAAACAAGAATCCATCTGACTAGAAACCTTGGGCTACAAATCCTAAATGCAAGTTTACTCCTCTTGGAGAGTCCTTGGAATCTACCATGAAAACTCTATTGGCCAACAAAATAATCACATTGCTTGAGATCTGATAATTTGATCCTGAACCTAAACCAAAATGGTGGAAAGAGACCGATTTCTATGATTTTCATCACAATGAGGGTCATAAAAGGAATAACTACATACACTTGAAACATCTCATACAAGACAAGATTGATAATGGAGAAATTATCATTGACAACCATAAGAGAAATAATGATCATACGATATTCACAGAACCATTTCTGAAACATGGTCAAGGAGATTCATCTTCTCATCCTAACATGGGTGCTAAATTCAATTATGCTTACTCTAGAAACAATGTTGTCATAAACATGGTTGAACCTTTCTTATCTAGATATTGCAATGTCATCACAATTGTAAGAAAGGATAGAGATAATCAATCAGCAAATGCAGTAACTTGATCACAAGCTTAGGCACATCTACAAGGACAAAACATTGATTCATCAAATGTCCCTAAAATGACTTTTAATCTTTCATCTACTTCTAAATAGAGGGATGCCTCCAAATCATCAAATCCTAAAGAAATGAGGCCTAAATCATACAGTATTGTCCAACAACTCTAGCATACCAATGTAAAAATATCAATGTTTGAGTTGCTTCGGATATCTCCAGCTTATAGAGCCATCCTGGACAAATCTTTACTCAGATCCAATGTTCTCGAAAACCTTGATTTAGATAGATTCCAAACTATGGTTGTTCATCTGACATCACTCTAGTATATCTCCTTTTTAGAGGAAGATGATAACTCCTTAATTCATCTGCATAACCAACCCTTGCACATTAAAGTCTTAATCCAAAACCATCGTGTCAAACGTGTGTTAATAGATGGAGGCCCTGGTCTCAACATTTGGTCTTACAACTTGATCACACAACTGGGATTATCAGAAGCTACCATGGATCCTAAAAATAAGATAACTATCAAGGCACATGATGAACAAGAAAGATCTTCCAAAGGAATGATTGTCTTACCAATCAGAACAAGTCCAATTATCAGAGATATCACTTGTCAAGTTCTTGACCTATCTTTGGCATATAACATTCTTCTAGGGAGACCCTAGATACATGAAATGTGAGCTATTCCTTCCACATACCATCAATGTGTGAAATTTCCTTATGAAGGAGTAGAGGTGACCATTCTAGCTGACATATCTATAACTTGCAATGCATTGAAACAAAGTGCTGACAAACTTGTTCCTAATAACAGAGAATCTTCCACTAAGAAAATAGTCATGGCATCTACATCCAAGATGGAAGATATTACAAAAGAGGTCAAAATCAAAGAAAATGGTATGGGAGAATATACTATGGAACTAGTCTTATCTCTAACATCTCTCCCTATCTCGCCTAAATCTTATGGACAGTCTTTAAAACATTCCAAACCAGAATCCAAGGAACCTCTTGATACCTATAGGGGAAAATTTATGGTGGAACAAGTTTCCAAACAAGAGTTTTAAGAGGATGAAGTTGTGCTTGCATGGATATAAAAAGATGAGCCTAAATCCCAAATTGTTCAAGAATGCGACTCTAAAGTGCCTAAAATCCCTTCCAAGTCATATGGGCCAGGGGATAAACTGATAGCTAAAATGGGATATCCTGGCAAAGGACCTCTAGGAGTGAGGGGAAAAGGTCTCATGGTACCTATTTCACATATTGGTCATCCTTACAAAGATACTATAGGTCTAGGCTACAAAAAGAACCCCTTCTATCTTAAGGGTAATTCCTCTCATGTAATAGAACAGATTGAACTAGAGGAAAAAAACAATGAGGAAGAAGATAAAAACCAATTAGATAGTGATGATTCATATAGCTCTAAATTTATTCCTTATGAATTCTTATCTCAAGAAATCCTAGATCTTCTCAAAGCTGAAGATGACCCAATAAAAATAATCAATGTAGTAGAAACACAAGAGCCTACTATGGAACAAAAGACAGTTGCCCCACAAGAACCAGCTGACCTTAAGAAAACCACATAGACCAAGAGGAAGGTGGTAGCTATTCTAAAATAGATCCCCATGAGTATGAACTAAAATCAAACTTGGAAGGAAATCTTGCTTGGGGGATTCACCCTGACTTTACACATTCTTGATTTTCCAAAAGGCCTAGATGAAGAATCCAATGATTATGAGTGGGGAATCATTCCAAAAGAAGATGAGCTTATCATAGAGAAACATGTAGATATCATTCACCAATATGCACCTACACTTGACATGAGTCTAGAGAGAAATGACAAACTTAATGAGTTTGATCCACTTATTCTCGAAGCGGAATCCAATAATGACATTGTACCCCTTAAGGAACTGAACATCTCGAGTAGTAGTATTAAGTTTGATTTTGTGAGTAAGATCATTGCCAATTATACCAATACCATGTGCATTAATATGATTAGCCAATCCCTTCCAGAGCTTACTATCCAAAATCTAGAGCTAATCGACCAAATGTCAACAAATCCAAACCAAGACATCTATACCTTCAAATGGGACTATGCCCTTGCATGCTATCTCAATCTTGTTGAACCTATGATGACTTCCATCATTAAACTAAGCATTAGCATGATAGAGTCAGATATCAAATATCTCAGTCAAAATAATAAGAGTAAAAAGAAAAAGAGTTTTGAGGGTGAAAACCACTGTGGTAGTCTCAAAACCTAAAATAGTAAAAATAAAAGATGTATCCGAAGGTGAAAAAATCTTTGAGGAACCTAAGGATGAGATATTTGGTGTCCTTATAAATCATTTACAAGATATATATCAAGTACTGATTGAGCCAACTCAATCTATCAACTTGGGTACAATAGAGGAACCACAACTAGTTCATGTTGCACATTCCCTATCAGAGGAATAGAGACAAGCATTTACTACTTTCTTAATAGAGAAAAAGATGAACTTTGCATGGAAGTATTCAGATATGCCAGGATTAGATCCAAATTTGATAATGCACCATCTTTCTATAGCTTTGGGAGTGAAACCTGTTACACAAAATTTGAGAAAGATGCATCCACATGTTGCACTCTTAGTCAAAGCTGAATTAGAGAAATTGTGAAAATCTGGATTCATCCGAGTTATTGACTATGCTGAATGGATATCAAATATTGTACCTATTTCTAAACAAAATAAATCAATTAGAGTATGCATAGATTTTAGAGATGTGAACAAAGCATGCCCTCAGGATGATTTTCCACTACCCAACATTGATATGATAGTGGACATGACTGTGGGTTTTGAGATGCATTCCTTAATGGATAGTTTCTCTGGATACAAACAAATCAAAATTGCTCCAGAGGATCAAGAGAAAACTATTTTCACATGTGCACGGGGTACCTTTTGTTGGAATTTCATGCCACTTAGCCTTAAGAATTTTGGTGCTACATATCAACGAGCTATGACATCTATTTTCCATGACATGATGCATTGAACTATGGAGGATTATTTTGATGAAACCTTAGCTAAATCAATGATAAGATCTAAATAGTTAAATGACTTGAGAAAAATATTAGATAGAATGGAGAAGTTTAGTCTCAGACTAAATCCTAAAAAGTGTGCTTTTGGTGTCACTTCTGGAAAGCTCTTGGGCTATATTGTTTCAAAGAAAGGTATTGAGGTTGATGTTGTCATATTTTTACACATTTTGGAAGCCTAATTACTAGATGAGCTACTGTACTCTAGTTTTCATTATTAGGTGGTCTTGCTTAATATTTGTGTTCATTTTCATTGCAAAGTACATGAAAGGGAAAGGAAATAACTACATCTGAGATTACATGTCATATCCCAGGAGTATGTTGTATAGAAGGAAATAACTAAAAAGAAAACATTTATCTAAGCTCACACATGCTGTGAGCATAGCCATTGCTAGAATTGCATAAATGAGTGTAAATACACATAATTAATGAAGCATAGATGCAAGGGTACTAGACATTTCCTGGTATGAGTTGATCTTCTGTGTGCCTAGTGTGCTCCTGTGATCTTGAACCTGTAAGAAGAGAGAGAGAGAGAGAGAGAGAGAGAAATTGGTTAGATCCAATGGATCTAAGCAATGAATGGTGCCACAACATCTATAAACATGCATACGTGTACTCAGTCATGCACCTCTAGCACAGGTTGTGCTTAGGGCATGTGCATGAGGGAGGCTCTGGAAATAAAAGAAGTACCACTATTTTCACTAATATGTTTGTTCCATGTGCAGAGATAGAAGAAGCCGATTCATAACAAATAGCATAATATCGGGATCCAGATGAATGATGATGCCCTGTGATGTGGGCTCTATCGGGAGGATCTCAAATTTCCCTAGAGAGAGACCACATCATAGGCCAAGAACACCCATGCTCAACAGTGTAACATTCAGTGGATAGTATAGTATCAATGAGACACTCAGATACATATCTAATGGAGCATGGACAAATACAGCACTGGCAATTTCAGAGGATATACTTCATCAAAATTGTTAGCACATGCAAAAAATTTCATTACCCTAGCATGTTTCTCCTAGTCTCTATCTCATTTTTCATGTCTCTGGCTAAAGCCCTAAGCAAAATATTCAAAAAATATAGCCGTTACATCAAAAACCCTTTGTTTTTACCCTAGCCTTGTTATAATTTCAAGTTAACTCTTCGAGCCACTTAAAACCTTTTATCTGCATGTGCTATTTAAATGGGTTCACTTTATGTCATGCGGTTAGGTTCTTCATGTGTTGGTGGGGTCCCCTTTATATTTCCTATGCACCCATGTTTTAATTTTTCCTAAGCCCTATAGTTCCTTGCCGAAATATTTCCCCTAAGTCATGCTTTAATATTTTCCTACGTTTCGAAAGCCTTTTTTTTCCTTGGACCCAGCTTTGACACCATCTCCATCTAATGGTGAGTGTATCTTCTCAAGTGATGTGTCAAATGCATAAGATCTTGAGACAGTCGTCGATTCTTTGTATGACAGACTTTTTCTCATGCAGGTCCACTTGCCAAGTTTTTCTAATTTCGAGGTTTTTTATTGGTCCACATAGTATGAGGTGGAATCCTATCAATGGGACCAGTCTTCTTGGCATTCGGGTGGATTAAAGTCTATTTTAATCTTGTGGCTATCATTATACCATTGATATAACATGCTTGACCTTTAATGCATCTGTATAGCGACAACCCTTGATTCTCATAAGGAAGGCAGGTGGGTCCATTGACACATATGCATAGTTGGTGCTATTTGATTCATCCATGTATTTTCATAGTGGCTTGTTGTCAATGGGACCTGAGCTTTCAGATGTGTCAGTGGGTCCTGATCTTGTTAGAGAATCAATGAACGGTGTATAATCTCACCAAGTGTGTCAGAGGCTTAAGATCTTGCGATGACCATTGATTTTGTATCTTGTTAGAGGGTTGTCAGGGCTGGGGGAAGATTCTTCATCTGACAATGGGTGTGAAATCTGATAGAATCTTGGAAGTCTTTGCAAACTTTAGATGACTATCGATCTTCCTGATGTAGGCCCGGTCAAAGTTTCTCTATCTTTTGGTGGTTGGAATAAGTGTTTTAGCAGTCTGATAAATTTCCAAAGGCCTCACTCATTTGCACAATAAATCGGTGATTCTCTAAATGTTTTAGTGGTTTATTGAGTGTGTATTCATGGAATCACTAAACTTTCTAGTGGTATGATCAAGTTCTTCATGAATTGATGGAAGTCTTATGTTGCTTGTTCGCTAGATGTGGGGCTAAGGCTAGATGTTTTCCTATAGTCACCAATTCACGAGGTTAAAGGTGGGTTAAGATTTTATTTCCATGAATTGGAAATGCACTATCACATAGTCGCTAGAAGGTAAACCCTGGGTGGTAGTTTAGTTAAGATTTAAAAGACTGTGAAACATGAAGATCTAATGGCCATGACTTAAGGTTGGTTTAGATTTGAACGTTGACCATTGATTTTCTACAAGCCCCATGGAAATGACTGTTATTATTCAAGTTCAAATTTTTGAAGGTTTTCCAGTGATAGGAAGGACTAGAATTCAATGCAGAGGCAACTGGAGCTGGTGGGAAATGATCTGTTTGTTGTTGCAGTGTGGTCTAGGGTGTGCCATGTTCATCTACAAGACTTGTACTATATGGTTTTGTGCTCGAGGCATGTTGCAGGGTTGACATTTTGAGCATTTTTGTGGTTCTCAATACCTTCACAAAGAATTTATCATGATTGAGGATCATTCCAGGATTTTCTTTCTCCTGGTTGCCTAGGTTTCCACCCCTGTAATAACTTTGTGACCATTTATAGTGGGTTTGGTGGTTGAAACCCTAACCCTAAGTCATCTGTAACTTTTTGCATTCTCTTTGAGAATTCCAAGATGACTAGGTAGTATATGTTGCAAAAATTTTGATTTTGTGTGGGTTCCAAAACTTTCTTTGGTCCCAGGCTAGTTGTTCATGGTGTTTTATTGATAGAGGAGCTGGATTCTGTATCTTTTCCTATCCTTGTGTTGTTCTGATTGTGTATTGATTTTGAATATATTAATGAGAATGCTATTGAGTTCCAATCTTGCATTTGTGTATGTCTTCTTGTTTCGGTTCTAAACTCATATATGTTAGTGTCATAAAGTGTATTAGCATATGGTAAACAAAAAGTATTGTGATGTCATCTCTGAGTTCCTAACAAAGTTAGGATTAAATTTTTTTAGGCGGATTTAGTAAGTTTGCAACCAAGCAGGAATCTGATGTCCTTGTGTCTGAGGGAGAGGGGTTATAAGAAAAACACTTATCCTAGATTCAATTGTGTTTGAATTAAGGTATTCAGTTGATGTATGTAATTGGGTGACTCTTTGCCCTAGGTTAAGGCACTAGTCCATCCTCTGGAGGCATTTCATTGTTGTCAACCATACACAAACACACATTAAATGATAAAATCTTAAATTAGTTAGTAAAGAGTATATTGGTATATCATTTTTAGACTCCTTTAGAGAAGTGAGTCAAGGGTACAACTGCTTGAGCATTAAGAGTCAAAGTGTAGGAGTATCTCTCTTGATCATTGTTAATTGGCCCTCTTCCTTGTAGACTTTGGAGTGGTGATAGAGTCAAAGTTATATTAAAGTTATCCATCAAAGTATAAATCTACAAGTTGAAGATCAAAGGGAACTCCCAACAAAATGGTGACTCTGTTGGGGAGAACATCAATGAAGAAATATATCTGTTAGGATTTTTGGTTGGCCCACATTGTAAAGTCAAAATCTTTTGTTGACCAGATAGATATAAAGGTTGTAGGTGCACTCTTGTTTTCCTATTGTATTCAGTTAAAAGGATTTCCCATCTAGGTGGGTGGTGACTCAAGAGGTTTGGAATAGTGTAAATTGTAAATCATGGATAAAAGGAGGAATACTAGGTCCTTTGTTAGAAAGAATCTAGAGGTCACTCTAGAGCAATTGCCTAGACATGAGAAGAAGAGTTGGATTAGAAGGAATGGTGAGTCTACTAGTGCTCCCATCAGAGAACAAAGAAGTACTAGAGGTAGAGCACCACATGTTTCCTCAAGTGAGGAAGGTTCATAGGATAGAGTTTCTAGATCAGATGGTGGTCATTCTGAAGATAGATTTTATGATACCCCAGAGGCTGTATTTCAGGATAAGGGTCCATTGCCTGCAGGTCAAGATGACCAAGCTAGAGAAATGGGTTTGGAGATTGATTTAGATCTTGATGAAGATAATGTCAGAAGAGAAACCATGAGACCTAGGCAAGTCCACTTCCCATATCAAAATCATTATGATATGGATGTGTCATTAGGTTCTGATGAAATTATGGTAGATCCTGATGATTTAAATACATTACGGTTACAGTTGGTAGAGCAGGATGCCATACATAAGAGGTTACAAGAGGAGAGAGAGGTTGAGAAAGTGAATTCTCTAATAGAAAGATAGTCTCTCCTTAGAAAAATTAATGGAATGAAGGAGAGAAACAAGATGCTTTCTTTTTCTCCTAAGACTTTGCAGCATGATGTCTTTAGTGATCTTGAAGCTTTGAGGAGTGAGCAAGAGCACTTACTCCAAGATCATGAATTTGATAAGGAGGGCCCTGTGGTTAGACAAGTGCAAAGTTATGTTCCTTTGCCTAAAGCCAAAGATGGGCATGAGATCACTAGGCCTTTTGTTGCCGCTGGTGAGAAAGGAAAGTAGAAGATGGTGGGACATCAAACAAGAAAACCAATGACAATACCGGGGGTCCCACCACCCAATTCAAATAAGGACACAAAAATAGAAAGAAGAAGAAAAGAAGATGAGGACCTCGCAAGAGAATTAGAGAAGGCTGAAATTGAAGCTTCCATTGTAGAAAAGAGAAGAAAGATCCAGTTCTTGAAGGCTTCATCAGCTAATGCTCTTGGTCCATCTGCTACTGAACTAGGTATGCCATCTATGACTACTGTTGTTCCACTTAGTAATGCTACTAGTTCATTTCCTTCATCTGCTAGGATAGGTTCTGATCCTAGGTAGTAGTCAAATGCACAAGTAGATAGAAATGTAAATGCTAATGTTGATCCTAGGGTTAACACTAGTTCAAGTTTTCAAAGAAGACCTATGCAACTAGAAGGCTATAGGAAAATTAGTTTTGATGGAATTCCTGGTTACCTGAATGCTTTTCCAAATGATATAAGAGATAAGGTACCTAAGTTTGCTAGTAATAATTCTATTAGATGTGAAGAGCATCTTAGGTTATTTGTTGATATGCTTAATGATTATGAGGTAGAACATGAGGATGTAGTCATGAAATTGTTTTTTCAATCTCTAATGGAGGATGCTAGAGATTGGTTTAAGAGACTTCCTGATCAATGTATTAATACTTGGGATTCCTTTGAGAGATGTTTTAAAGAGCAGTATGGTGATAAGCCTAATGCTAGTTTCATGTTGAATGAATTCAATACCATAAGGAAAAATCAGAATGAGACTGCAATTGAATTCAACGTGAGATTTTAGAAGGGTATGCATAAGTTGTTCCAAGTTATGCGGCTAGATGACAATGTCTATCTGACTACATACTTCAATGCATTTGATGGAAAGATGGGATATTTGTTGAGGGAAAAAGAACCAAGAAATCTTAGGGATGCTTTTAGGATTGTTGTCAAGATTGAGAATAATATGAAAATATCAGGGAAATTGGGTGGAAGGAGAGATGACCCTAAGTTGTTTGGGGATAGAAAATACAAAAAAGAAAATGATAAGAATATTGGAGCTAAGAGGAAAGAAGAAGATAAAGTGGATAAGGTGCTAATTGCATTGAAGGATTTGAAGGTACCTACAAATAGGATCATCAGTGCTCCTACCAACAAAAGGCCTCAGTTTGACAATAATTTCAATAAACAGAATAGATTGCAGAACTACCCCTACAACACCCAATGGAAGGATGGCAAGCCTATTGTCCCTAATGCAAGAAATAATAATAATAGAGGTGTCCCTAACCCTCTACAAAAGGCTTTAATAAATGTCATGGAGGACATACCTTGGTGTGTTGCATGCCAGTCCCCTCATTCTGCAAAGCATTTTGTGGTTGCACAATCTATGGCTGCAAATCAGGATTGTGACAATGAGGAGATAGATCAAGAAGAAGATCAAGATGATGTTGGATGCAACATGGCTTCTTCATAGCTAGGATATGAAGAGGATTCTAATTTTTATGAAGAGGTAGATATAAATGTGAAGAGACACAATCAGGCCCTTTTTCATCAAGAGGTTTTTTCTGATAATGAAGACATTGATAGGAAGACATGTAACATGAACTCTTCTTCTGAGCCAGTAAATTTAAGAAGACCTTCTAGAGAAGAGATGGATAGGATTACTACAGAAATGATCACCCAAGTGCAAACTAGAGGCATGGTGGCAAGGAATACAAATGAGAAAGCTGTAGGAATGTTCATAAAGAGTACTAACTCCGAAGAGACTAATGAGAACAAATCAATAGGTGATCACATGGTGAAATTCAAGAATATAAAAGGTAAGAATTGTGAGCCTAAGGGAGTTGGAATTGAAAAGACTTCTAGTGAGATTGAGAAGCAAGTTAATACAATGGCTAAGATTGAAAAAATGAGGGTGGCCAATAGACTTAATATATCAGATAAGAAAAAGGATACTAAGGTAGTGAAGATTGAGATTCCTTCTTCTGCTCCTGTTGATATGTTATATGTATTGTCCCAAATTACAGTTAAGGTTCCATTGTCAAAATTGTTGAGGATCCCTCAACACAAAGATAGAACTATTGCATGGGTAGATAATGTTCATAACAATGATGTTGCATGCAATGGATCTTAGGATAAAGCTTTGAAAGGTGTTGCTACTCAAGGAATTGTGTCTCAAATTCCCCCTATATATTTGGATAGTTTTGTCAATGCCAAGATTGAAAATATTGATCCATTCTTTTTAAGTCTTCTTGTGAATGGAATGAAGTTGAGGAATTGTATGATTGATAGTGGTGCCTCTAATACTATCATTCCTTTCAAAATCATGGAGAAGTTGGGCCTTAAAGTTGATACAGTGCAAGGTAGATGTTGTGCAATGGATCAGAGGGAGGTACCAGTTATTGGGACAATCAATGCAATGCCATATAGGCTGGCAGCATATCCAAAGAAAGAGTTGAAAATGAGTGTTTTGGTAGTTGACATCCCTCTTCATTATGGGATGCTACAATCTAGAAGATGGAGTGCTACCATGGGTGGAAGTTTACAGTGTGATCTATCCTGTGCCACTTTCAAGATTGATGATCAGTTTGTCAAGATTGAACAAGATCCAAGGGTATGCCACATGATTGAGAGAAATATTGATAATGAAACTATATATTTTGTGGATATTGATATTAATGCTTTTAGGGCAGAGATCCTTGTATTTGAAAATGAACCTACTTTGTCACCTATCTCTGTTGAGGTAAGTGCTAATTCTATGAAGGGTAATTTGTGGGTAATGTACTTTGATGGTGCAAATTGCAAGGATGGAGCAGGAGTAGGTATCTTACTTATTTCTCCTAATGGAAACACCTACAAGTTTTCTTCAACATTGAATTTCTTTTGTACAAACAATATAGTAGAATATGAGGCTTTGTTTTTAGGATTGAGGTTGGCACAAAAACATAGTATTAAGTGCTTAAGTGTTGTTGATGATTTTAAGTTGGTGGTGTCCCAAGTCAGAATAATATATGCTTCGAAGAACAAGAGGTTGAAACAATATAGGAATGTAGTTTGGGATTTGATTGAACATTTTGATGCCTTCAATATTGAGTGGAAGGATAGGAGTAATAATAAGATGGCTGACTTGTTAGCCAATATTGCAATCAATCCCACTGATATTACATTTTCTAGTATTTCTAAAGTTGAAATTCAGGCTAGGCCTAGCATACCAGACAATATTGAAAATTGGCAAGTTTTTGATGATGATAATGATATCTTGAAGTTTATGAATTGTGAGGATCACTATCCTGGTCAGGAATTTGATTGTTCAACCTTGGTTGAGTTAGTAGAAGGAAGGGAGGTTATCTTTGGCAATGAGGTCATTCAGCTTAGAACTAACAGGGTGCCCAAGGGGCTTGCTATTTTGGATACTGTCTAGATAACGAAGATAGAGTTCAAAAGAATATCAAAAGAGAAGATCATGCTGATCTAGAGGAGATAAATCTTGGAACACATGAAGCACCTAATAAAGTATACATTGGTAGAGATATATCTCAAAAGGTAAATAAATCTTTGATTGAATTATTGAGAAAATTTAGGCATGTTTTTGCATGGTCATATGATGACCTTAAGGTTTATAGAGAAGATTTGTTTC
This sequence comes from Chamaecyparis obtusa, assembly GCA_027943335.1. Classification (NCBI taxonomy): domain Eukaryota; kingdom Viridiplantae; phylum Streptophyta; class Pinopsida; order Cupressales; family Cupressaceae; genus Chamaecyparis; species Chamaecyparis obtusa. The sequence continues at coordinate 52,778 of BSBK01004157.1, forward strand.
AGCATATTATTCCATTGAAAGAAGATGCTAAACCTTTCTGGCAAAAGCAAAGGCCTATTAATCCCACTTTGGCACCCAAGATGCAAGATGAGTTAATGAAGCTAAGAGATGTTGGAGTTATCAAGCCTATAAGGCACTCTTCTTGGGTGTCAAACCTTGTTCCTGTGAGAAAGAAAAATGGTGACATCAGGCTTTGTGTAGACTTCATGAATCTGAACATCAGCTCATTAAAAGATAATTATTGTCTGCCAAATATGGAAGCTATGCTGCAGAGAGTAACCAAATCAGAATTGATGTCTATGATGGATGGTTTCTTTGGTTACAATTAGGTAATTGTCAAGGAATCAGAGCAATTCAAGATAGCTTTCACAATACCTTGGGAGAAATATGTTTATGTGAGAATGCCTTTTGGCCTCACAAATGCTAGTGCTACTTTTCAGAGGGCAATGAATGTTGCCTTTTCAGATTTCATAAATGATTTCCTTGTTGTATATCAAGATGATTTAACTACCTAGTCCAAGAAGGAAGAAGACCACTGTATTCATTTAGAAAAAATATTTCTGAGGGCCTTGGAATTTGGCATTTCATTAAACCCAAGGAAATGTTTTTTTGGTGTCATTGAAGGTAAGTTGCTTGGCCATTTTGTTGGCAAGAAAGGAGTAAGAATTGACCCTGAAAGGATAGCAGCTATTGATATAATTAAGAGACCAAAGAATGTTAAAGGAATTTAGTCCTTCTTTGGTCAGGTCAATTTCTTAAGGAGGTTTGTGATAAATTTTGCAGAAGTTACTAGACCTATTTCTAAGATGTTGAAGAAGGGATCTCCAATCAATTGGGAGGGTGAGCCTGATGAGGCTTTCAAAAATATCAAGCAGGCTATCAAAGATGCACTAGTGCTAAAGGCACCTGATTATAATGTCCCAATGCATATCTTTTCCTTTGCATCATTTCACACTATTGCTGCAGTTTTGTTACAAAAGAATAAGGATGGTTTTGAGTAGCCTATTGCATTTTTCAGTAAATCTTTGCAACCTACAGAATTAAAGTATGACATAAATGAAAAACAAGCATATAAACTTGTGAAGGCAATCAAGGCTTTTAGGTGTTACTTGATGGGGGTAGTTGTGATTGCTTTTGTGCCAAGTGTATCTATGAAGGATATTTTCTCACATCAGGAGGTGTCTGGAAGAAGATGCAGATGGATTAATAGAATCCAAGAATTCAATGTTGATGTCTAGATTACTAAATTGGTTAGAGGACAAGGATTGGCAAAATTGATGGCTCAATCCAATCTTGATGCAAATCAGGTAAATCATTCTAAAATTGATTATACATGTGATATGGATGATTTTATTTGGTATCAAGATATCATCTATTTCTTGAGAAACATGAAATGTCGAGATAATATGAATGATAATCAGAAGAGGACATTGAAATTATAGGCCATCAAGAATGTAATTGTGAAATGTAAATTGTATAGAAAGAATTTGGATTGCATACTTTTGAAGTGTGTAGATGAAGATCAGGCTAACAATTTGTTGAAGGAAATGCATGAGGGAGTTTGTGGTGGGCATTATATGGGTAAAACAACTGGTCATAAAATCTTGAGAGTAGGATTCTGGTGGGCCACAATCTTCAAGGATGCAGAATAGTTGGCGAGGAGGTGTGATTCTTGTCAAAGGTTCTCTGGTAAGCTTAAATTTTTAGGTTATGTGCCATTAAAACCAGTAGAAGTTCAGGCTCCTTTCCAACAATGGGAAATGATTTCATAGGGGAGATAGCAAACAAGTCTAGTGGAGGACACTCATGGATTTTAGTTGCCACTAATTACTTTACAAAGTAGGTAGAGGCTATACCTACAAGAAATGCAACTATTAAGGTGGTAATTGATTTTCTGTTGAATAATATTGTTACAAGGTTTGGTTTCCCTAAGAAGATAGTTAGTGATAATGCAATGTGCTTTAGGTCTACTGAATATAAGTTCTTTTGCAAAGGTTTAGGAATTCAGATTTCTAATTCCTCACCTTATCATCCACAAGGAAATGGACAGGTAGAATCTACTAATAAGAGTTTGATTAAAATTCTAAAGAGGATTCTTGAAAAGAATAAGAGAGCATGGAATTCAAAGCTGCCATTAGCTCCATGGGCTGATAGGGTAACTGTGAAGAGGGCAATTGGTTGTGCACCATTTGACCTAGTATATGGAATACATGCAAGAATGCCTCAGAGTAATTTGTTGGAAATGTATAAATTTGTTCAGTTATATGATGATGACATAGATGATGAGATGCAGTTAACAATTGAGGACCTCATTAGGTTAGATGAGACTAGATCAGAGTCAGTTGCAAGAAATGCCAAATTGCAGTTGCAAGTTAAGAATTTGTATGATAAGAAGACTATTGATAGAAGGTTTGAACCTAGTTATTTGGTGTTAGTTTGGAATGCCAGACTAGAGGATAAGGGAATGCATGGTAAGTTTGATCCCATCTAGCTAGGGACATATCTAATTCATGAGAAATGGGGCCAAGATTCATATATTGTCAAGGAATTAAATTGTGATATTCAAGAATTGCCAGTTCATGGACAATTCTTGAAGAAATACTTCTCTTGAGGTATCTTATTTTCCATGAACAGTATTTAGGTTTGTATATATTATAAATTCTGTAAATAGTTGCTTGCCCCTGCCCTGTTTTGTCCTGGCCTAGAAGTTTTGGGTCTTGTGGCTCTTAGTTGTTTGAAATTTTGTCCAGTAGGTGGTCTACTATAACTAGTGATTCTAGATTCTTGTTGTGCCTACAAGAGCCACACATCCCCAGATGGAGCCACTGTTAGTGTTATACACTGAGTTTGTACCTTTGTTTCAAGCTCTCTTGGTCTTGATAACTTGGTATAACATGGGAATCATCTCAAGGTTGTGGGACCTTTGCTACCTGAGATGAAACCTCCAGGTTCTAGGCTGGTTCCTCTTGGATTATCACCTTAGTTTTCTCTTAACAAGAAAGTAAATCTTTTGAGGGAAAACGGATAGGAGTGCATGAAAGGGAAATGATAGGAAAGCAAACTACCTACTAGGTGATGCACCGAAATTAGGGTTTGGATCTCAGTATAGAGGAATGATATCAATGGAGGAATTAGGTCTAATAAGTTACCACTCACTAGATAGGCTCTCATAAGTATTTCATAGGAAGGCCTAAATAGAAGACTCAACCTATGACCTGTAAACAAACATCCTCCTCTGCAACTAGGTGTAGGAATGAGACAAGACTACTAGGGGTGGTAGCATACCCACAAAACATCTAAATCAAATCAAATACAGTAACACACAAAATCATAGAAAGTGAGAGGGATCAAGAACCCTAATTTCTATTGACAACATTCATAAACTTCAATCCAATAAGAGATAAATCACATAAGAAGGCATGAGGACAACAAGAGTGTCACAAAATGCTTTTCCATATCTAAATTATCAATGGGAGATTACAAAGAGTAGAAAACTAGAGGACAAAAAAGTGTCTTAGATAGCTTTCAAGGAAAGAAACTTTCCATTTTACAAAATGTGAACTCTCTGAGCACTAAGGCTCAAAAAAAGAATTATATACAACACTCACTACATGCAGGCAGGAGTCAAAATTAACCAGGGTTATAGATTTTACAAATTAATATCAAACCCTAGGGTACTGAGAACTAAAGTCAAATCTGATTATGAAAATTGGCATTGCAACATCATGGCCGATTAGATAAATGACCTAGAGTACCAATCCCTATACCGCAAACAACCTACAGACAAGAAACCTTGATCTACCAACCCACTTGCAACTCCACCAAGCCATAAAATCTCCAAATTTGATCTTCACAAGAGTATAAACAGTCACAAGTGGCACAAACTCTTTCATGCTTCATCGGCATAAGAAAACCACACTGTACCCTAAAAAATCCACAGTGCCAATGACTAGATCATCTATCATCACCTTCACAACTAGAAAATATCCTCAAAAATCAATTATGAGCTACCCCACCACTTCGTAACATCCTCTACAGAAGAAAGCCAACCAAAAAGTCACACTGCTTGAATTTGAACATTGGTCACATGATCGCATGAGCCCAAAAGGCTTCATGCGATCATAAAACAAGCCTTTAGAATCTACCAGTTTTCCACACAAGACACCTAGGGCTCAAGATCACACTACAATTTAACCACAAGCTTCACCCTAGGTTCAACCTTTTTTTAGTGGCAGAGTCACCTCAACCTTCTCTTAACCTCGATTACATCTAGTGACGACGCAAAATTTCTTAACCGCGCAACCGCACATCCGCTTTACCAACCCTGTGCCCACCTTGACTGAGATTCTAATCTAATAGTGGGCACATGATCTCATGGGGTTGGAAGATCCCATGAGATCATGCGACCACTGTTGATCTTCACCGCACTGGCACCCGCAAGATTCTTTGACAAATAGACCCATCACCAACTAGTCATAGCAACGCACTTAACAACTAATCACATGTTCGCATAGCCTAAAAAAGGGCTATGTGATCATGTGACAAACTAATAGCATTTTGTAATAGTATCAATCAGTTAGTTGCATGGTTGCATACCCCTTTTTTAGGCTATGCGAACATGCTACAAACTACATGCAGCTCATCAAAAATAACAACTGGGCCCCACTGGATCAGAGTTGCCCACATAAAAAGAATGCTATCATTAGGAAGAACTGTTGTGAAGAGGTAAAAAACACTGAGGGTTTTTAGGCTGAAAGTTGAAAACATCCTGAGCTTTCAGGGTGAAGGTTGAAAACACACTGAGTTTTTGACACTTTGAACAATTTTGGAACCTTGTGACCTGAGTATTTCCTACAACATTAAAACTTGAAAATCTCTGAGGGCTTTATGATTCAGTGCATGCGATCTGAACTGGGGCTTGAGAACATATCAAAGAACATGGGGTTCAGAGTGAAAAGCATAATAATCTATAGATCAACTTCACAAGCAAAAAATAGGATTATGGCCAAAATTGTATAACAGGGAAATTTTGGGTAACATTTTGGCAACTTCTATGGGATGTCAGCCTGCTAGACATTAGACCAGTTTCCTTGAAGTGATCCATTGGGCATGGAGTCATCTCAAGAACACAAAAAATTTATAGGGAGACAAAAATTGTGCTCGGGCACTTCTTGGAAAATAGGAAAAACTAACCTTAAAAATAGGGAAAGAAAGTAGGAAAACTAACCTATCCTAAACTAACCAGTGCAGAAGTTTGGTCAAACAAAACCATTCACTGGTTGTGAAAAGTAGCTACCCCTCCTCATCAAGGTATTTTGCATTGGACTCATGAGGATAGCGACAAGGATGTGAGGCACATAAAAATTTGGCAAATGAGGATGCACTGCCTCTGCAAAAATAAGATCAAGTTCACTCACTTCAAATGGATCATATGGAGGTGTCTTAGTGAACTCTTTTTGGGCCAAGTATCTGATGGGGAAACCTCTTGAAAGTCTGAAGGTAGGACTTTCCTTGATGGTTTCTTCTTTATCTTCCTAGTTTCCATCCATCATGGATAGCTAGGTCAACTCATCATCCATAGTCAGGGGATTGTCATCTTCCTCCTTTAAACAGGCTAAGAGCTCATTACAATCAGGCTCCATATACAAGCCATCTATGATGCTTCCCAAATAATCTTTGTCAAGGCTCTAGTTATCCTCTGCACATTGGGAAGTCTCCTCCTCAAAGATGAGATCAAGCTCATGAATCAACATATCCTCGAGATCAATCTGTTCTAGCTGCTACAACTTCCAAGAGGTGGCTATGATCACATCTTTATCACCCTACTCATCAAAACTAGGTAGCTCATCGAAAAAAGACAAGGCATCCTCCTCTATATCAACCTATTATTGATGGTGAACCTACTGTTCTAAGTAACCTTTAGCCATAGGCAATGGCATGGTCTCTTCTTCATCAACAACAAAGAGGGGAATCTCATCAAGCAAATCAACTAAGAGCTCAGGCTGGGCATCAACCTCCACCTCCCCATCTTGCTATCCCACTTCACCATAGTCATCATTCTGCACTACCACCTCAGATGTCTTCTCCCCCTGATCACATGAAATTTCATTTACCACCAGTCCTTGCTCAGACACTAGACTAGTATCCTTGAAAAGATTGGGCATTTGAAAACCAGGGGGAAGAGTCCATTGGGGAATCCAAATCACCTCATCATCCTGAGAGACCATTGGGTCTCTTGGGATAACTCACTTCTCTGAATAGGCTACTCTTGTAGAGTGGTGGGTTGCATCTCAAGCACAGGCTCTTGAAAAAAAATTTTTGCCTTGAAACTTGGGATGTGAAATTGAGGAAGAGAAGGGGGAGATGTAGAAGGTACAGACAAATGGTCCTTCCAACTTGGGATCTTAGGTCTAGGAGCCTCTTGTTGAGCAATCTGTGATCTCAAGCTTGCTATCTCAATTTCAACTCGGCATCTGATCTCTTCTTGAAACTCTCTTGCTTGTTGCCCATCAACAAAAGCCTCTGTCATTTGGTAAGGAGTTATCCCTTGCTCATATTTTTGAGCCTCTATCTCCTGGTAGGGAGTTGACTCCTCATAATAACTTTGAGCCTCTTGCTCTCTCTACTCCTTGAGCTTAGACACTTGCTTAATCAAATCAAGCAATGCACTCTTTGCCTTTTCTTGCTCTTTCATGAACTCTAAGTTTAGAGTCTGTATCTATTGTGCCTCTTATGCCCATGATCCATCTTGCCTGAGAGCTCACTCATAACTTTGCACAAGGGCAAACTCATTTGGGGCATACTGGATATATTGATACCCTTGATAAGTATAATAGCTTGGGGTAAAAGGAGGCTTTAGGCTTTGATAGGGCTGGGAACTAGCCCATTGAGCATTATTCTCATGATAGGATGGTGAGTAACCTGACTGTCCATAGAAACTTGACATGTCTACTCATGTAATCAGCTGGAATTTAAAAATGAAATATTTGAAACATACCAGCATCTGATCTTTGAAACTAGTAGACTTTCCAGAGTCACCAAATATGCAATAGAATGACCTCTTCTAGGTCTATAGCATGCTACCAGCATATCAGAGATAGCATACCTTGAACATGAATTTGAACTTCAGTCCCACCGAGCGTGCCAAAATTGTTATACACTGAGTTTGTGCATTTGTTTCAAGCTCTCTTGGTCTTGATAACTCAATATAACATGGGAATCATCTCAAGGTTGTGGGACCTTTGCTAACTGAGATGAAACCTCCAGGTTCTAGGCTAGTTCCTCTTGGATTATCACCTTAGTTTTCTCTTAATAGGAAACTAAATCTTTTGAGGGAAAGGGATAGAAGGAGTGCATGAAAGGGAAATGATAGGAAAGAAAACTACCTACTAGGTGATGCACTGAAATTAGGGTTTGGATCTTAGTATAGAGGAATGAGATCAATGGAGGAATCAGGTCTAATAAGTCACCACTCACTAGATAGGCTCACATAAGTATTTCATAGGAAGGCTTGAACAGAAGACTCAACCTATGACCTGTAAACAAACATCCTCCTCTGCAACTAGGGGTAGGAGTGAGACAAGACTGCTAGGGGCTATAGCATACCCACAAAACATCTAAATTAGATCAGACATAGTAACACACAAAATCACAAAAAGTGAGAGGGACCAAGAACCCCAATTTTTATTGACAGCATTCATAAACTTCAATCCAATAAGAGATAACTCACATAAGAAGGCATGAGGGAAATAAGAGTGTCACAAAATGCTTTTCCATATCTGAATTATCAATGGGAGATTACAAAGAGTAGAAAACCAGAGGACAAAAAAGTGTCTCAAATAGCTTTCTAGGAAATAAAATTTCCTTTTAACAAAATGTGAACTCTCTGAGCACTAAGGCCCAAAAAAAAATTATATACAACACTCACTGCACGCAGGCAGGCAGGAGTCAAAATTAACCAGGGTTATAGATTATACAAATTAATATCAAACCCTAGGGTACTGAAAACTAAAGTCAAATCTGATCATGAAAACTAGCACTGCAACATCATGGCCGATCAGATAAATGACCCTGAGTACTGATCCCTGTACCATAAACAACCTACAGACAAGCAACCTTGATCTACCAACCCACTTGCAACTCCACCAAGCCATAAAAGCTCCAAATTTGATCTTCACAAGAGTATAAATAGTCACAAGTGGTGCAAACTCTTTAATGCTTCATCGGTGCAAGAAAACTGCATTGTACCCTGCAAAATCCATAGGGCTAACGATCAGATCATCCATCATCACCTTCACAACCAGAAAATGTCCTCAGAAATCAATTATGAGCTACCCTAAAACTTCGCAACATCCTCTGCAGAAGAAAGCCCACCAAAAAGTCACACTGCTTGAATTTGAACATTGGTCGCATGATTGCATGAGCCCAAAAGGCTTCATGCGATCATGTGACAATCCTTTAGAATCTACCTATCTACCACACAAGACACCTGGGGCTCAAGATTGCACTACAATTTAACCACAAGCTTCACCTCGGGTTCAACCTTTTCTTAGTGGTAGAGTCGCTTCAACCTTCTCTTAACCTCAGTTACATCCAGTGATGACATGAAATTTATTAACCGCTCATCCACTTTACCAACCCTGGGCCCACCTTGACTGAGATTCTAATCTAACAGTGGGTGCATAATCTCATGGGGTTGGAAGATCCCATGAGATCATGCGACCACCATTGATCTTCACCGCATTGGCACTCGCAAGATTCTTTGACAAATAGACCCATCACCAACCGGTCATAGTAGCACACTTAACAACTAGTCGCATGTTCGCATAGCCTAAAAAAGGGCTATGCAATCATGCGACAAACCACTAGCATTTTGTAACAATATCAATCAGTTAGTTTCATGGTCGCATACCCCTTTTTTAGGCTATGCGAACATGCGACAAACCGCATGCAGCTCATCAAAAACAACAACTGGGCCCCACTAGATCAGAGTTGCGCACATAAAAAGAATGTTTTCATTATGAAGAACTACTGCAAAGATGTGAAGAGGTCGAAAACACTGAGGGTTTTCAAGCCAAAATTTGAAAACATCCTGAGCTTTCAAGGTGAAGGTCGAAAACACACTGAGTTTTTGACACTTTGAACAATTTTGGAACCCTGCGACCTGAGTATTTCCCGCAACATTAAAACTTGAAAATCTCTGAGGGCTTTGTGATTCAGTGCATGCAATCTGAACTGGGGCTTGAGAAAATATCAAAGAACATGGGGTTCAGAGCGCAAAGCATAACAATCTGTGGATCAACTTCGCAAGCAAAAAATAGGATTATGGCCAAAATTGTATGATAGAGAAATTTTGGGTAACAGTTAGCACATGAAAAACATTTCATGGCCCTAGCATGTTTCTCCTGGTCTCTGTCTCATTTTTCATGTCTCTAGCTAAAGCCCTAAGCAGAATATTCAAAAAATATAGCCGTTACATCAAAAACCCTTTGTTTTTACCCTGGCCTTGTTATAATTTCAAGTTCTCTCTTCGGGCCAGTAAAAACCTTTTATCCACATGTGCTATTTAAATGGGTTCACTTTATGTCATGCAGTTAGGTTCTTCATGTTTTGACAGGGTCCCCTTTATATTTCCTATGCGCCCGTGTTTTAATTTTTCCTAGGCCCTATAGTTCCCTGCCAAAGTATTTCCCCTAAGTCATGCTTCAATATTTTCCTATGTTTCAACAACCTTTTTTTTCCCTGGGCCCAACTCTCACACCATCTCCATCTAACAGTGAGCATATCTTCTCAAGCAATGTGTCAGATGCATAAGATCTTGAGATGGCCATCAATTCTTTGTATGACGTAGCCATTTTCTCATGTGGTTCCACTTGCCAAGTTTTTTTGATTTGTATGTTTTTTATTGGTCCACGTAGTATGAGGTGGAATCCTATCAGTCATACTAGTCTTCTTGGCATTCAGGTGGATTAAAGTCCATTTTAATCTTGTGGCTATCGTTATACCATTGATATAATGTGCTCGACCTTTAATGCAGTGTTATAGTGACAGTCGTTGATTCTCATAAGGAAGGCAGGTGGGTCCATTGACATGTATGCATAGTTTGTGCTTTTTGATTCATCCATGTATTTGCATAGTGGCTTGTTGTCAGTGGGACCTAAGCTTTCAGATGTGTTAGTGGGTCCTGATCTTGTCAAAGAATCAACAAATGGCATATAATCTCATTGAATGTGTCAGAGGCTTAAGATCTTGCAACGGCCATTGATTTTGTATCCTGTCAGAGGGTTGTTAGGGCTGGGGGAAGATTCTTCATCTGACGATGGGTGTGAAATCTGATAGAATCTTGGAAGTCTTTGTGAAATTTAGATGACCGTTGATCTTCCTGATGCGGGCCCCGTCAAAGTTTCTCAGTCTTTTGGTAGTTGGGATAAGTTTTTTAGCAGTCTGATAAATTTCCAAAGGCCTCACTCATTCACACAATAAATCAGTGATTCTCTAAATGTTTTAGTGGTTTAGCCAGTGTGTATTCACGGAATCGCTAAACTTTCTAGTGGTATGATAAAGTTCTTTGCGAATTGGTAGAATTCTTCTATCGCTTGTTCACTAGATGTGGAGCCAAGGCTAGATGTTTTCCTGTAGTTGCCAGTTCGTGAGGTTAAAGGTGGGTTAAGATTTTCTTTCAGTGAATTGGAAATGCCCTGTCGCATAGTCACTAGAAGGTAAACCCTGGGTAGTAGTTGAGTTAAGATTTAAAAGATAGCGAAACATGAAGATCTAACGGCCATGACTTAAGGTTGGTTCAAATTTGAACATCAACCACTGATTTGCTACAAGCACCATGGAAATGACTGTTATTATTCAAATTCAAATTTTTGAAGGTTTTCCAGTGACAAGAAGGACTAGAATTCAATGCAGAGGCGACTGGAGCTGGTGGCAAATGATCTGTTTGCTGTTGCAGTGTGGTCTAGGGTGTGTCATGTTCATCTGTAGGACTTGTACTATGTGGTTTTGTGCTTGAGGCATGTTGCAGGGTTGACATTTTGAGCATTTTTGTGGTTCTCAGTACTTTCATAGAGAATTTATCATGATTGAGGATCATTCTAGGATTTTCTTTCTCCTAGTTGCCTGGGTTTCCACCCTTGTAATAACTTTGTGACCATTTCTAGTGGGTTTGGTCGTTGAAACCCTAACCCTAAGTCATTCATAGCTTGTTTCATTCTCTTTGAGAATTCCAAGATGACTAGGGAGTATATGTTGCAAAAATTTTGATTTTGTGTGGGTTCCAAAACTTTCTTTGGTCCCAAGCTATTTGTTCATGGTGTTTTACTAATAGGGGAGCTGGATTTTGTATCTTTTCCAATCCTTGTGTTGTTCTGATTGTGTATTGATTCTAAGTATATTAATGAGAATTCTATTGACTTCCAATCTTGCATTTGTGTATGTCTTCTTGTTTCAGTTCTAAACTCATATATGTTAGTGTCACAAAGTGTATTAGCATATGGTAAACAAAGAGTATTGTGAAGTCATCTCTAAGTTCCTAACAAAGTTAGGATTAAAGTCTTTTAGGTGGGTTTAGTGAGTTTGCAACCAAGTAGGAATCTGATGTCCTTGTGTCTGAGGGAGAGGGGTAATAGGAAAAGCACTTATCCTAGATTCAATTGTGTTTGAATTAAGGTATTCAGTTGATTTATGTAATTGGGTGACTCTTTTCCCTAGGTTAAGGCACTAGTCCATCCTCTGGAGGCATTTCATTATTGTCAACCATACACACACACATTAAATGATAAAATCTTAAATCAGTTAGTAAAGATTATATTGGTATATCATTTTTAGACTCCTTTAGAGAAGTGAGTCAAGGGTACACCTGCCTGAGAATTAAGGCTCAAAGTGTAGGAGGATCTCTCTTGATCCTTGTTAATTGGCCCTCTTCCTTGTAGACTTTGGAGTGGTGATAGAGTCAAAGTTATATTAAAGTTATCCATCAAAGTATAAATCTACAAGTTGAAGATCAAAGGGAACTCCCAACAAGAATGACAAAGATCTATATGGCATCAAGTTGAACAGAGCTAATGATAGAGTACATAGATCTATGAAAGAGATAGGGACACTCTGCTGCTTAGGTGTTCACATGACATTTATCATTGGCAAGATAAAGGTACATAAAAATCCACATGTTTAGAGAAAGTATAACATATGGTGTTTCAAGTTAAAAAATCAATGCATCTATACTTCAAGCTGCATTTAATACTTTAAGTGCTATAGCATGAATATGACAAAATCTGCATTATGAATACAAGAGAACTCTAGTTAATTAACTAGTACAATATGGCATATCATCATATGAAATAATGCATGGGCCTCAAGGAATAGCAATGTGGATAATGCATAGGTTGAGATGGTCCCATTTTACAGACCCCCTGGCAACTTGTGTAAATCAGTGAGCAGGGTATCAATATGTATGAACAATGAATGTAATACTTCAAGATGTAATGAGAAAACAATGGCAATGCCTTCTTTTAGAGAAATGGAATCAAGGGCAACAACAAAGAAGATACAAACTGTGGAGATCATAGCATAGAAGGGCATGTCAACATAGGCACCAATATAAAATAGCACTGAGATTTCATAGACAATGTTGTAATAGCAATACCCTTACAATTCTCCCAGGCTACATGATAATAAGCCTCTCATAATAGTGGGTAAGTATTCTAGCATCGACAGTCTATTCTTCACGGGCTCTGATGCAACAACATAGCCTCATGGGCCATAATAGTCACAACTAGCTGTGATCCCAAATAGTGCAATCTACAACAATAGTGCAACGAACAGTGATCAATCAAGCATTGCTGGTGGGCTGTCAAAGATACCCCTAAATTAGTTAACATATATATAATAGTGGACATGATAGGAAACAACATTAGCACCAGTCATCATGAAAGAGAGTATGGCTCTATATAGGTACACATGCTCAAGCTCAGTATATTAAACTTACAAACTCAACAAATACAATGTCCTAATTATATATGGGCCAGCATATATTAAATAGGGATCATTTTTATTTCAAAGGGGGCACTCAACAATGCCATGCCATGTCTCCCCAAATAGTGAGGTGGCACCCTAGCCCACAATGTGCATCCTTCCTGTGAGCCTAAACATGATGCAATGCATGAAATACTAAAGGATTGATGTTGTTCAAGGCCCTAGTGTAACCCACAAGCTAACACTTCGGCGTGGGTTCAATGGGGTCACAAAACTCATGTTTTGTCAAGCAATGATAGAAAATAGGCATCGACAATAACATAGCAGCAGGCGATTATATTATGTTGTGCCCTAGCCTTGAAGCTTACCATCAACAGATATCATATTCAATGTGATGCACTCACTCATAGGCTCAAGCTCACAAAATGAATCTGATACCAGTAAGTAGTGACAGTCGACCCGAGAGCATCAATTAGAAGATACAAAGGGAGATTAAATCTAGCAATGCCCTAGTTTTTTGAGGGCCGCAACACACTAGTGTCAAATTACACAAGCAACAAAGAAATCAAGATGTAGAGATGCTATAGTAATAGATATCAAATGATTCACATGCATGAAATAATGCCCTAGCCTTAGCATTATCGGGCTATATACTGATAGCAAATCACAGTGCCCTAGTTTTGTAGCAGTGACTCAAAAGTGTAATGCAAAACATTATCCAACATCAACAATGGATTCAAAATTTGAAATTCAATGAATAATAGAGCCAAATGAACCAGTACCTTAATCAAGAGCCTTTTGAAATATGCAATGAAATGTAGTGTATGCAATTCGAGTGTGCCTACCTCATAGTGCCAGGATGTTTGCTATTGCTAAATCCAATCAATGTTGCCATTTGAGATTGCAAGAGTTTAGGAAATTGCTAGATGTCAAGTTCCAGTTGTTGTGATTACAGAGGATGCTGATTTTCTGAAAGTAGGGTTTCAATATAGCATCTTTCTTTTGTCTCCCCTTTTAGAGGTTGAGAAATCATTTATCTCCCTTTGCTAAGTTTTTCACACGCATGAGTTTATTTTTATAGGGCCATTAATATAGTTATCTCCTTGGAGGTAACTGTATTAATTTTTTGATGCCATTTTGTGCCCAAGCATGCTAATTAATGTTGACTAAGTAAGCGTTATGTCAATCATGTGTTTTGGCATGGGGGGGGGGCTATTATTTTTTTAGAATATTCATGTGTCAAGTAGATGTTTAAATATTGTAAACATTTCAAATATGCTTTCCCCTTTCATTTAGGGTTGAGAGTTATTTGTGAATGTATTTAGATCCACATTTTTAGTGAGTGGGGTTATGTTTTTATTATTATAAGTTATTGCTCCTATCATTGTAAGATATTTAACATGTGGTGTTCTTATAAACCACTGTTAGAATATCAGTTACAACATGACTTAGTGGGTTTTGGGTCTCCCTTTGACTATCCATTTTTAGGGTCCCCATTTTTTTCGCCCCCTAGATTCTCGGGAGTTGGGCATCCAAATTTCAAAGTGATGGGATCATGGTCCTAGTGGCTGGATTTTTCTATTCTTGGCAAGGTAGTGGACTTGATCGTAGATTCTCTAGATTTCCTATATATGCCTCTCACTTTAGTGATAGAAGGTGAGCTCTTCTTTCCCTCATTCTTATGAGGTGAATGTTGTAGCTCTTGGAGAAGCAATCTGATATTTTGACTCCTTTTATTCCAGTTAATAGAAAATTGTCCTTCTTTTCTACAGCGTTGTGAGTTGATTTGATGGGCTTAATGTCATGTGTTGTGATTAAAATTTGATCCTTTACTTGATATTATGTTCACTTTGATGTTTGCAAGCACTATTTTTCCTTAAGGTTTCAAATCTATGTGCATCTATATGTGTTTGAGTTGTGGAATCTATCTTTCCTTCTCATTTACAATCTGTACCTGATTATTTTCTAAGGGGAAAAATCAGATTTGGAAGAGTTGTGGAATTTATGTTAGATGCTGGATTACATTGTGAATTTGTTTCTCAATTTGTGGATCTATCCAATTTAGTGAATCAACTAAGTTAGATTTTAGTCATTTCAATTTCATGCAATCTCTCTCCCTTTCCCTTCAAGTTCAGTTCAGTTCAGGTGATACAAACGGGGAAGCTGGCCCTTAATCTGGAGGTCTATTCTTAGTGAAGCAATCCCACATCTTGAGAGTATTCCCATGTTTCATGGGATTTCTAGGTTTCATACTTAGCCATCACGGGTACAATCCCTAGTGACAACAATTGATCCTGCTAAAGTCAAAGCTATAATGGAGATGCAACCTCCTAAAAATATCAGTCAAATGATAATTCTACAAGGGAGAGTGCAATCTATTAGACATTTCATATCTCAGTTAGCAGACATATCACACCCTTTTACAAAAACATTACATAAAGGTGTGACTTTTGCATGGAATGAAGAATGTGAGAACTTAAATCATATCAATAAATATCTATCAAATCCTCCCATTTTGATGCATCCTATTCATGGGAAGCCATTGATTATGTATGTCTCTACCACAGATACCTCACTAGGGGCATTACTTGCACAATATGATGAAAATAAGATAGAGAGAGCTATATACTACATCAGTAAATCATTGGTAGCATAAGAGAAGAACTATTCAATGATAGAGAAATCATGTCTAGCTATGATCTTTGCATCATAGAAACTAAGACACTACATATTAGCTCATACAACACAACTCATAGCCAAGAATGATCCACTAAAGTACCTACTAAGAAAAGCTTCCCTTATAGGTAGACTAGCTAAATGGGTGATGCTATTGAGAGAATTTGACATTGAATATGTTGAAAGAAAAGTTATTAAAGGACAACTCATTGCTGATCAATTGTCTAACACACCATTTTTTGATGATACACCAATGCAAATATAATTTCTAGATTCCTCTATCATGAACCCCTCTTCTAGAACATGGAAGTTATTCTGTGATGGCTCCTATACACAAAATGGATCTAGATCAGGCATATTGTTCATAACACCTCAAGGATACTCAATACCTAAAGCATTCAGAATAAAGTTTCCTTGCACAAACAATATTTCTGAATATGAAGCCCTTCTTAATGGCATGAAGATAGCAATTGAGTGGAGAGTGACAAAATTACACATTCATGGAGATTCATAGCTTTTAATACACCATGTTAGTACCTGCAAAAAATTTCATGGCTTTACCAATCTTCTTCCGGTCTCTGCAGCTATTTTTATGTCTCTGGCTTTACCCCTTAGTTCAAATTTTCAAAAATCTAGCTGTTACTTTGAAAAATCCTTTGTTAAACCCTGGCCCTATTCTATTTTTGTGTTACCTTTATTCAAGTCACTTAAGGGTCCTAATTTGCATGTGCTTAATTATTTTTCCCCTTTGTCGAATGATCGCGTGAACCTTTTTTATGTTACACAATCTTGCAACTAAAGTTTTTATACCCCCAACAGCCTTTAATATTTCCTAAGTCTAAGTGGTCGATGAATTAAATTTTTCCTAAGTCCTCAACACCTAATTTTTTCCCTAAGCCTAAGTCTCAGCAATTAATTTCTCCTATGTTTTGGCTTCATATTTCCCAGGCCTAGTCTTTTTGATAGATTTTCAATCTGACGGTTGTCGTTAAAGCGCAAAGGATTTGTCAGAGCTATGTGATGTTGAGATGGCCATTGATCTTACCTTATGACATGATGCTAAAAATGGTGGGTCCAAAGTGACATGTATGCACAAATGGTGACATCTTATTGGTCCATGTATCAACACATTGGTAGTTGTTAGTGGGACCTAGTTTCCAGATGTGTCAGAGGGTCCTGACACTATCAGTCAATTGACGACGGGTGTATGATCTTATCGGATCTATCAGAGGCTTAAGACCATGCACCATCCGTTGATTCAATCTTTCTCAAAGGGGATAATGTGCAGTGGGTCCACATGCCATGTGTACTGATATGGAAAGCTGTGATTGGTCCATGGGTGAATGATTGGGCATGCTGTTAGTGGGGCCAAGTATTTCAAGGCTCAGTAGGTTTTGATAATGACAAAGCATCAACGGTTAGCGTGTAATCTGATGGATTTTCTCTGACACTTGCGATCTTAAGACCACCATTGATTTCATTTCTTGTCAGAGGGTTGTTAGGGCAGGGAAAGATTCTGCATCGACAGTTGTCTCATGATCTAATGGAATCTTGGAGGGCTATGAGAAGTTGAGACAACCATCGATCTTCCTAGTGTGCGCCCAGTTAAATTGCCTTAGTCTTTTGGTGGTCCTGATAAGTGTTTGGTAGTTCTGACAATTTTCAATGCTTTCTCTCATTCGTGAAATGAAATGGCGATATTCTAAAATGGGTGGCGATTCAGCGAGTGTGTATTCACATGATCACTAAATTATTTGGCAGATAGATAAATTTCTTCATGAACTTATGAAAGCCTTCAGTCACCAATTCGCTAGATGTAGCTGGGATGAGTTAAAAGCCTTCAGTCGCTAGTTCATGGGGTTAAGTGGTGAGTTAGGTTTTCTTTCCACGAATAGGAAAAAGCATTGTCGCGTAGTCACTAGGAGGTAAACCCAGGCTATTCGATGAGTTAAGGACTTAAAGCCCATGAAATGGAAGAGATCTAATGGTTGCGATATAAAGTTGGCCTAGATTTAAATTATGACTATTGATTTGCTGCTAGCGCCATGGAATTGACCGTTTGATTTCAAATTTGAATTTGCAGAGGGTTTCCTACGACTAGAAGGACTAAAATTGAATTCTTTCACGGTTGGATTTGATTTGTTTGGTGGCACTTGCTATTGTAGTGTGGTCGAGGGTGTGCTATGATCATCTGCAGGGGTCTGTATGATATTTTTTATGCTCGAGGTGTGCTGCAGGCGGCCAAACAGGTTGACATTTTGGATGTTTTTATGGTTCTCAATACCTTCTCAGTGAGATTTTTCATGATTGAGGATCACTCTGGGATTTTCTTTCTCTTGGTTTCCTGGGTTTCTTCCCCTATAATAAATTTGTGACCATTTCTAGTGGGTTTATTGGGTGAAACCCTAACCCTAGTCATTTGTAGCTTGTTGCAACTTGTTTTGGGTTTCCAAGATGGCTAGGGGGTATATATTGTAGAATTTTTGACTTAGTGGAGGTTCCAAAACTTTCTTTGGTCCCTGGTTGTTGTTGATGGTATTATACTGAGTAAGGAGAGCCTAGATTTTGGGTTTGTTTGTTTGGCATTTTGCTGTTTGATAATGTATTGATCCTGCAAGCCTTAATGAGAATATAGTTGAATTCCCATCTCATAGTGGTGTATGTCTTTTTTCTTTTTTTTTGAGCTCATATATGTTAACTTCACAAAGTGGGTTAGTATATGGTCAACAAAGAGTATTTTGAGATTATCTTTGAGTTCCTAACAAAGTTAGGATTAAAGTCTTTCAAGTAGTCTCAGTGAGTTCATGGCTTGATAAGAATTTGATGTCCTGATATGTGAGTGAGAGGGATAATAGGCATAGCACTTATCCTAAATTCAATTATGTTTGAGTTAAGGTCTTCGTTTGATGTATACTATTAGGTGACTCTATGCCCTGGTTAAGGCACTGATCCTTTCTCTAGAGGTAGTCCATCATCATCAATCACACACACACAAATTAAATGATCAAATCTTTAAGTCAGTTAGTAAAGGATATAGTTGTATATTATTTTGAGACTCCTTTGGAGAAGTGAGTCAAGGGTACACCCACCTGAGCATTAAGGCTCAAAGTGTAGGAGGATCTCTTTTGATCCTTGTTAATTGGCCCTCTTCCTTGTAGACTTTGGAGTGGTGATAGAGTCAAATTTGTATTAAGGTTATCCAGCAAAGTATAAATCTACAAGTTGAAGATCAAAGGGAAATCCCAACAAAATGGCAACTCTATTGGGGAGAGTCTAGAGATAAAGGTTGTTAAGTGCACTCTTGTTTTCCTGTTGTGTTCAGTTAGGGATTTCCCATCTTTGGTGGGTGGTGACTCAAGAGGTTAGAACCAGTATCATACTATAAATCATGGACAAGAGGAGGAATACTAGGTCCTTTGTCAAAAAGAATCTAGAGGTTAGTCTAGAACAATTGCCTAGACAAGAGAAGAAGAGTTGGATCAGAAGGAATGGTGATTCTACTAGTGCTCCCATAAGAGAACAAAGAAATACTAGAGGTAGAGAACCACATGTTTCCTCAAGTGAGGAAGGTTCACAAGATAGAGTTTCTAGATCAGATAGTGGTCGCTCTGAAGATAGATTCTATGATACCCCAGAGGCTGTATTTCAAGACAAGGGTCCATTGCCTATAGGTTAGGATGAACAAACCAAAGATGGGTCTTGAGATTGATTTAGATCTTAATGAAGATAATTTCAAAAGGGAGCCCATGAGACCAAGGCAAGTCCATTTGCCATATCAAAATCTCACTGATATGGATGTGTCATTAGGCTTTGATGACATTATGGTAGACACAGATGATTTAAATGCACTAAGGTTGTAGTTGGCAGAACAAGATGCCATACATAAGAGGTTACAAGAGGAGAGAGAAGATGAAAAGGAGAATGCACTAATAGAAAGATAGTCTCTCCTTAGAAAGATTAATGAAATGAAGGAGAGAAACAAGATGCTTGCTTCTGCTCCTAAGACTTTGCAATATGATGTTTTTGGTGATCTTGAGGCTTTGAGGAGTGAGCAAGAACACTTACTACAAGATCATGAATTTGATAAGGAGGGCCCTATGGTGAGACAGGTTCAAAGTTATGCTTCCCTCCCTAAAGATAAAGATGGGCATGAGATCACTAGGCCTGTTGTTGCTGCTAGTGACAAAGGAGAGCAAAAGATGGTGGGACATCAAACAAGAATATCATTGACAATACCAGGGGTCCCACCACCCAATTCAAATAAGGACACATAGATAGAAAGAAGAAGAAAAGAAGATGAGGACCTTGCAAGAGAATTAGAAAAGGCTGAAATTGAAGCTTCCATTGCAAAAAAGAGAAGAAAGATCCAGTTCTTGAAGGCTTCATCAGCTAATGCTCTTGGTCCATCTACTACTAAACTAGGTATGCCATCTATGACTACTACTATTCCACTTAGTAATGCTACTAGTTCAATCCCTTCTTCATCTGCTAGGGTAGGTGTTGATTCTAGACAGCAGTTAAATGCACAAGTAGATGGAAATGTAAATGCAAATATTGATCCTAGGGTTAACACTAGTTCAAGTTTTCAGAGAAGACCTATGCAATTAGAAGGCTATAGGCAAATTAGTTTTGATGGGATTATTGGTTACTTGAATGCTTTTCCAAATGATATAAGAGATAAGGTACCTAAGTTTGCTGGTAATAATGCTATTAGTTATGAGGAGCATCTTAGGTTATTTGTTGATATGCTTAATGATTATGAGGTAAAGCATGAGGATGTAGTCATGAAATTGTTTTTTTAATCTCTAATGGAGGATGCTAGAGATTGGTTTAAGAGACTTCCTGATAAATGTATTGATACTTGGGATTCCTTTGAGAGATGTTTTAAAGAGAAATATGGTGATAGGCATAATGCTAGTTTCATGTTGAATGAATTCAATAGCATAAGGAAAAATCAAAATGAGTTTGCAACTGAGTTCAACATGAGATTTCAGAAGGGTATGCATAAGTTATATCAAGTTATGCGGTTAGATGACAATGTCTGTCTAACTACATACTTCAATGCATTTGATGGAAAGATGGGATATTTGTTGAGGGGCAAAGAACCAAGAACCCTTAGAGATGCTTTTAAGATTGCTATCAATATTGAGAATAATATGAAGATATTAGGAGAGTTGGGTGGGAAAAGAGATGACCCTAAGTTGTTTGGGGACAACAAATACAAAAAGGAAAATGATAGGAGTGTTGGAACTAGGAGGCAAGAAGAAGATGAACTAGATAAGGTGCTCAATGCATTGAAGGATTTGAAGGCACCTATAAATAGGAACATTAGTGCTCCTACCAATGAGAGGCCTCAGTTCAACAATAATTTCAATGAGCATAATAGATTGTAGAACTACCCCTACAACACCCAATGGAAGGACGACAAGCCTATTGTCCCTGTTGCAAGAAATAAAAATGATAGAGGTGTCCCTGACCCTCTACAAAAGGCTTCAATAAATTTCATGTAGGACATACCTTGGTGTGTTGCATGCCAATCACCTCATTTTGTAGAGCATTGTGTGGTTGCACATTCTATGGCTGCAAATCAAGATTGTGGCAATGAGGAGATAGATCAAGAAGAAGATCAGGATGATGTTGGATGAAACATGGCTACTTCATATCTAGGATATGAAGATGATTCTAATTTTGATGAAGAATCAGATGTAAATGTGAAGAGACACAATCAGGCCCTTTTTCATCAAGACATTTTTTCTGATAGTGAAGACATTGATAAGAAGACATGTAACATGAACTCTTCTTCTGAGCCAATAAATTTAAGAAGACCTTTTAGAGAAGAGATGGATAGGATTATTGCAAAAATGATTTCCCAAGTGCAAAATAGAGGCATGGTGGCAAGGAATACAAATGAGAAAACTATAGGAATGTTTATAAAGAGTACCAACTCTGGAGAACCTAATGAGAACAAATCAAAAGGTGATCACATGGTGAAATTCAAGAATATAAAAAGTAAGAATTGTGAGCCTAAGGGAGTTGGATTTGAAAGAATTTCTATTGAGATTGAGAAGCCAGTTAACACAATGGCTAAGATTGAAAAGATGAGGATGGCCGATACACCTAATGTATTAGATAAGAAAAAGGATACTAAGGCAATGTAGATTGAGATTCCTTCCTCTGCTTTTGTTGAT
Source organism: Chamaecyparis obtusa (assembly GCA_027943335.1). Lineage (NCBI taxonomy): Eukaryota > Viridiplantae > Streptophyta > Pinopsida > Cupressales > Cupressaceae > Chamaecyparis > Chamaecyparis obtusa. The sequence goes on from BSBK01004157.1 coordinate 74,620, forward strand.
ATGTTAGCTGTATTGTGCCAAATTACAGTTAAGGTTCCATTGTCAGAATTGTTGAGGATCATTGAACATAAAGACAGAGCTATTGCATGGGTAGATAATGTTCATAATAATGATGTTGCATGCAATGGATCTTAGGATAAATATTTGAAAGGTGTTGCTGCTCAGGGAATTGTATCTCAAATTCCTCCTATATATTTGGACAATTCTGTCAATGCTAGCCTTGAAAACATTGATCCATTCTTTTTAAGTGTCCTTGTGAATGGAATGAAATTAAGAAATTGTATGATTGATAGTGGTGCCTCTAATATTATTATGCCTTTTAAAATCATAGAGAAGTTGGGCCTAAAATTTGATATAGTCCAAGGTAGATGTTGTGCAATGGATCAAAGGGAGGTACCAATTATTGGGACTATCAATGCAATGCCATGTAGGCTGGCAGCATATCCAGAGAAAGAGTTAACAATGAGTGTTTTGGTGGTGGACATCCCTCCTCATTATGGGATGCTTCTATCTAGAAGGTGGAGTGCTACCATGGGTGGAAGTTTACAGTGTGATCTGTCCTATGCCACTTTCAAGATTGATGATCAGTTTGTCAAGATTGATCGAGAACCAAGAGTATGGCACATGATTGAAAGGAATATTGGTAATGAAACTACATGTTTTGTGGATACTGATATTAATACTTTTAGGGTAGAGATCCCTGTACTTGAGAATGAACCTATTTTGTCACCTATCTTTGTTGAGCTAAGTGTTAATTCTATGAAGGGTGATTTGTGGGTAATGTACTTTGATGGTGCAAATTGCAAGGATGGAGTAGGAGCAGGTATTTTACTTATTTCTCCTAATGGAAACACCTACAAGTTTTCTTTCACATTGAATTTCTTTTGTACCAACAATATAGCAGAATATGAGGCATTGTTGTTAGGACTGAGGTTGGCAAAAAAACATGGTATTAAATGCATAAGTGTTGTTGGTGATTTTGAGTTGGTGGTGTCCCAAGTTAGGTTAATGTATGCTTCCAAGAACAAAAGGTTAAAAAAATATAGGAATGCAGTTTGGGATTTGATTGAACATTTTGATGCCTTCAATATTGAGTGGAAGGATAGGAGTAACAATAAGATGGATGACTTGTTAGCCAATATAGAAATCAATCCCACTGATATTACATTTTCTGGTATCTCTAAAGTTGAAACTCAGACTAGGCCTAGGATACTAGACAATATTGAGAATTGGCAAGTTTTTGATGATGATAATGATATCTTAAAGTTTATGAGTTGTGAAGATCAGTATCATGGTTAGGAATTTGATTGTTCAGCCTTGGTTGAGTCAGTAGAAGGAAGGGAGGTTGTCTTTGGCAATGAGGTTATTCAACTTAGAACTAACAAGGTGCCCAAGGGGCTTCTTATTTTGGAGACTGTCTTTGACAACCAGGATAGAGTTCAAAATAATATCAAAAGAGATGATCATGCTGATCTAGAGGAGATAAATCTTGGAACACATGAGGCACCTAAGAAGGTATACATTGGTAGGGACATGTCTCACAATGTGAGAAAATCTTTGATTGAGTTATTGAGAAAATTGAGGCATGTTTTTTCATGGTCATATGATGACCTTAAGGTTTATAGAGAAGACTTATTTCAACATATTATTCCTTTGAGAGAAGATGCTAAACCTTTCCGGCAAAAACAAAGGCCTATTAATCCCACTTTGGCACCCAAGATGCAAGAAGAGTTGGTGAAGTTGAGAGATGCTGGAATTATCAAGCCTATAAGGCACTCTTCTTGGGTTCCAAACCTTGTTCCTATGAGAAAGAAGAATGGTGACATCTAACTTTGTGTGGACTTTAGGAATTTGAACATTAGCTCATTAAAGGATAAATATTGTTTGCCCAATATGGAAGCTATGTTGTAGAGAGTGACCAGATCAGAATTGATGTCTATGATGGATGGTTTCTCTGGTTACAATTAGGTAATTGTTAAAAAATCAAAACAATTCAAGACAGCTTTCACTACACCTTGGGGGACATATGTTTATGTGAGAATGCCTTTTGGTCTCACAAATGCTGGTGCTACTTTTCAGAGGGCAATGGATGTTGCCTTTTCAGATTTTATAAATGATTTCCTTGTTGTATATCAAGATGATTTAACTACCTATTTCAAGAAGGAAGAGGACCATTATTCTCATTTAGAGAAAATATTTATGAGGGCTATGGAATATGGCATCTCATTAAACCCAAGGAAATGTGCTTTTGATGTCATTGAGGGCAAGTTTCTTGGCCACTTAGTTCAGAAGCATAGAGTGAGAATTGACCCTGAGAGGGTAGCAGCCATTGATAAAATTTAGAGACCAAAGAATGTTAAAGGGATTCAGTCCTTCTTTGGTTAGGTCAATTTCTTAAGGAGGTTTGTGACAAATTTTGCAAAAGTTACTAGATCTATTTCTAAGATGTTGAAGAAGGGATCTGCAATCAATTGGGAGGGTGAGCCTAATGAAGCTTTCAAAAATATCAAGTAGGCTATCAAAGATGCACTAGTGCTTAAGGAACCTGATTATAATGTCCCAATGCATATCTTTTCCTTTGCATCTTTTCACACTATTGCTGCAGTTTTGTTACAAAAGAATAAGGATGGTTTTGAGCAGCCTATTGCATTTTTTAGTAAATCTTTGTAGGCTACAGAATTGAAGTATGACATAAATGAGAAACAAGCTTATGCACTTGTGAAGGCAATCAAGGCTTTTAGGTGTTACTTGATGGGGGTAGTTGTGATTGCTTTTGTGCCAAGTGCAGTTGTGAAGGACATTTTCTCATAGCAAGAGGTGTCTGGAAGAAGATGTAGATGGATCAATAGGATCCAAGAATTCATTGTTGACATCCAAATTACTAAATTGGTTAGAGGACAAGGATTCACAAAATTGATGGCCCAATCCAATCTTGATGCAAATCAGGTAAATCATTCTGAAATTGATTATACATGTGATATGGATGATTGTGTTTGGTATCAAGATATCATCTATTATCTAAGAAACATGAAGTGTCCAGATGAGATGAATGATAATCAGAAGAGGACATTGAAATTACAGGCCATCAAGTATGTAATTGTGAAATGTAAATTGTATAGAAAAAATTTAGATTGCATACTTTTGAAGTGTGTTGATGAAGATCAGGCTGAAGTATTGTTAAAAGAAATGCATGAGGGAGTTTGTGGTGGGCATTATATGGGTAAGACAACTACTCATAAAATCTTGAGAGCAGGATTCTGGTGGCCCATAATCTTCAAGGATGTAGAGCAGTTGGTAAGGAGGTGTGATGCTTGTCAAAGGTTCTCTGGTAAGCTAAAATTTTCAAGTAATGTGCCATTAAAACCAGTAGAAGTTCAGGCTCCTTTCCAACAATGGGGAATTGATTTCATAGGGGAGATACCAAACACATCTAGTGGAGGACACTCATGGATCTTGGTTGCCACTCATTACTTTACAAAGTGGGTAGAGGCTATACCTGCAAGAAATGCAACTAGTAGGGTGGTAATTGATTTTTTGTTGAATAATATTGTAACAAGGTTTGGTTTCCCTGAGAGGATAGTTAGTGATAATGCAATGTGCTTCAGGTCTGCTGAATACAAGGAATTCTACAAAGGTTTGGGAATTCAGATTTCTAATTCCTCACCTTATCATCCACAAGGAAATGGTCAGGCAGAATCTACTAATAAGAGTTTGATTAAAATCCTAAAGAGGATTCTTGAAAAAAATAAGAGGGCATGGAGTTCAAAGCTGCCATTAGCTCTATGGGCTGATAGGGTAACTGTGAATAGGGCAATTGGTTGTGCACCATTTGACCTAGTATATGGAATACATGCAAGGATGCCTCAAAATAACTTATTGGAAATGTATAAATTTATTTAGTTATATGATTATGACATAGATGATGAGATGCAGTTGAGAATTGAGGACCTCATTAGGTTGGATGAGACTAGGAGAGAGTCATTTGCAAGGAATGCCAGATTGCAGTTACAGGTTAAGAATTTGTATGACAAGAAGACTGTTGAAAGAAGGTTTGAGCTTGGTGATTTGGTGTTAGTTTGGAATGCTAGAATGGAGGATAAAGGAAAACATGGTAAGTTTGATCCCATCTGGCTAGGGCCATATCTAATTCATGAGAAATGGGGCCAAGATTCATATATTGTGAAAGAGTTAAATGGTGAAGTTCAGGAATTGCTAGTTCATGGACAATTCTTGAAGAAATACTTCTTTTGAAGTATTCTATTTTCCATGAACAGTAGTTAGGTTTGTATATGTTGTAAATTCTATAAATAAGTTGCTTACCCCTATCCTTTTTTGTCTTGGTTTGTAAAGTTTTTGGTCATGTTGCTCTTTGTTGTTAAGTTTTCCAATGGGATGGTCTACCTTAACCAGTGATTCTAAGTCCTTGCTATGCCTGCAGGAGGCATACATCCCTAGACAGAGCCACTGTTAGTACCTGTGAAAAATTTCATGGCTTTACCTATCTTCTTCCGGTCTCTGCAACTATTTTCATGTCTCTAGCTTTACCCCTTAGTCCAAATTTTCAAAAATCTAGCCGTTACTTTGAAAAATCCTTTGTTAAACCTTGGCCCTATTCTATTTTTGTGTTCCCTTATTTAGGTCACTTAAGGGTCCTAATTCACATGTGCTTAATTGTTTTTCCACTTTGTCACATGATCATGTGAACCTTTTTTATGTTACGTGGTCTTGCAACTAAAGGTTTTATACCCCCAGTAGCCTTTAATATTTCCTAAGTCTAAGTGGTCGATGAATTAAATTTTTCCTAAGTCCTCAGCACTTAATTTTTTCCCTAAGCCTAAGTCTCAACAATTAATTTCTCCTATGTTTCAGCTTGATATTTTCTGAGCCCAGTCTTTCTGAAAGATTTTCAATCTGATGATTGTTGTTAAAGCGCAAAGGATTTGTCAGAGCTATGTGATGTTGAGATGGCCATTGATCTTACCTTATGATACGGCACTAAAAATGGTGGGTCCAAAGTGACATGTATGCAAAAATGGTAGCATCTTATTGGTCCATGTATCAACATGTTGGCAGTTGTCAGTGGGACCTAGTTTTTGGATGCGTCAGAGGGTCCTGACACTATCAGTCAATTGACGATGGGTGTATGATCTTATGGGATCTATTAGAGGCTTAAGATCATGCGCCATCCATCAATTCAATCTTTCTCAGAGGGGATAAAGTGCAGTGGGTCCACATGCCTGGTGTGTTGATATGGCAAGCTGTGATTGGTCCACGGGTGAATGACTGGGCATGCTGTTAGTGGGGCCAAGTATTTTGAGGCTCAGTGGGTTCTGATAATGACAGAACATCAATGGTCAACATGTAATCTGATGGCATTTCTGTGACACTTGTGATCTTAATACCACCATTGATTTCATTTCCTGTCAGAGGGTTATCAGGGTAGGGAAATATTCTGCATCGATGATTGTCTCATGATCTGATGGAATCTTGGAGGGCTATGTGAAGTTCAGACAACCGTTGATCTTCCTGGTGCGGGCACAATTAAATTGCCTCAGTCTTTTGGCGGTCCTGATAAGTGTTTGGTGGTTCCAACAATTTTCAATGCTTTCACTCATTCATGAAATGAGATGGTGATATTCTAAAATGGCTGGCAATTCAGTGAGTGTGTATTCCCGTGATCGCTAAATTATTTGGTAGACAGATAAATTTCTTCATGAACTAACAAAAGCCTTCAGTAGCCAGTTTGCCAGATGTAGCTGGGATGAGTTAAAAACCTTCAGTTTCCAGTTCATGGGGTTAAGTGGTGAGCTAGGTTTTCTTTCTGCGAATAGGAAAAAGCATTATCGCATAGTCGCTAGGAGGTAAACCTAGGCTATCTGATGAGTTAAGGACTTAGAGCCCACAAAATGGAAGAGATCTAATGGTTGTGATATAAAGCTGGCCTAGATTTAAATTATGACCACTAATTTGCTGCTGGCACCATGGAATTGACCTTTTGATTTCAAATTTGAATTTGTAGAGGGTTTCTTGTGACCAGAAGGACTAAAATTGAATGCTTTCATAGTCAGATTTGATTTGTTTGGTGACACTTGCTATTGCAGTGTGGTCTAGGGTGTGCCATAATCATCTACAGGGGTTTGTACTATATTTTTTATGCTTGAGGTGTGCTATAGGTGGCCGAATAGGTTGACATTTTGGATGTTTTTTTGGTTCTTAGTACCTTCTCAGTGAGATTTGTCATAATTGAGGATCACTCTAGGATTTTCTTTCTCCTAGTTTCCTAGGTTTCTTCCCCTGTAATAAATTTGTGACCATTTCTAGTGGGTTTAGTGGGTGAAACCCTAACCCTAGTCATCTGTAGCTTGTTGCAACCTATTTTTGGTTTCCAAGATGGCTAGGGGGTAAATATTGTAGAATTTTTGACTTAGTGGAGGTTCCAAAACTTTCTTTGGTCCCTGGTTGTTGTTGATGGTATTATACTGAGTAAGGAGAGCCTAGATTTTGGGTCTATTTCTTTAGCATTTTTTTGTTTGATAATGTATTGATCATGGAAGTTTTAATGAGAATATAGTTGAATTTCCATCTCATAGTGGTGCATATCTTTTTGTTTTGTTTTTGAGCTCATATATGTTAACTTCACAAAGTGGGTTAGTATATGGTAAACAAAGAGTATTTTGAGATTATCTTTGAGTTCCTAAAAAAGTTAGGATTAAAGTCTCTTAGGTAGTCTCAGTGAGTTCATGGCTTGATAAGAATTTGATGTCCTGATATGTGAGTGAGAGGGATAATAGGCAAAGCACTTATCCTAAAGTCAATTATGTTTGAGTTAAGGTCTTCGATTGATGTATACTATTAGGTGACTTTATGCCCTGGTTAAGGCACTGATCCTTTCTCTAAAGGTAGTACATCATCATCAATCACACACACACACAAATTAAATGATTAAATCTTTAAGTCAGCTAGTAAAGGATATAGTTGTATACTATTTTGAGACTCCTTTGGAGAAGTGAGTCAAGGGTACACCTGCCTGAGCATTAAGGCTCAAAGTGTAGGAGGATCTCTTTTGATCCTTGTTAATTGGCCCTCCTCCTTATAGACTTTGGAGTGGTGATAGAGTCAAAGTTATATTAAGGTTATCCAGCAAAGTATAAATCTACAAGTTGAAGATTAAAGGGAACTCCCAACACACCAAGTCAATGATGTGTAGAAAATGAAGGATGAAAAGTTAGTTCCATACAAATGCATGATAGATGCTCTAAAGAGATATTTCATATCTATCACATTTGAGAAGATTCCTAGACTGGAGAATAAGGTTGCTAATGCTTTGGCAATGCTATCATCTCTACTATAGTAGCACTATCATTCCCAGCCTATGATTTCCCAGAAACCCAAATGATTTGCATTGTTGTAGGTCATGATTCTTCTAGATGCAAACACCTATTATCCTACCTTCAAGACTAGATCATTCTTGAATCCTTTAACCGGTATGAGAAATAAAACCTTATACAAAATGCATCTCGATATGTTATCATTGGCAATGATCTATACAAACAAAGTCTAGGTGGTACTCTCCTTAGGTTTTTAGAACATGCCGAGTATCAATGTGCATTAGAGGAAGTCCATGATGGTATATGTGGATCACATTCAAACGGTTTAACACTATCTTGAAAACTTATTAGGGCTGGGTACTATTGGCCTGAAATGGAAAAAGAGGCTATCAAATATGCAAAGCATTGTCAAAAGTGTCAAGTCCATGGTAACTTGATTCATGCACCAGGGAGAGATCTAATTCCCTTTACTACACAATGGCATTTTCAACAATGGGAATTTGATCTTATAGGAGCCATACATCCTCATTCTTCTAATGGACATACCCATATTATTATAGCTACAGACTATTTCAAAAAATGGGTAGAAGTAGTCCTTTTGACTCAAGCAACCAGTAAGCAAATTTCCATGTTCATCCTAAACTACATCATATGTTGGTATGGAATCCCACATTCAATTATCATAAATAATGGTGGAAAATTCAAGAACAAGGACCTAGATTCCTTATGCTCAAAATTCAAGATTACACAACATTGGTCATCTATATACTATCCTCAAGGGAATGGACAAGTAGAGGCATCCAACAAGAATCTTTTGAAAATCCTACACCATACAGTTAATAAAATAGGAAGAGACTGGCATCTCATGATCAATCCAGCTCTCTGGGCCTATAGAATAAGTATCAGAATACCCAATGGAGCTACACCATTCTCTTTAGTTTATGGGTTTGAAGCGGTACTATCTATTGAGGTTGAAATCCCATCACTAAGAATCAAAATGCATGGTCTAGTAACTAATGATGACTACAGAGTGTCTAGGTTACAAGAACTTGAACTACTAGATGAGCGTAGACAAGAAATGTATGATCATCTTAGAGTATATCAAAAAAGAATGTCTAGAAGCTACAATAAGAAAGTCAAACACAGAGAATTTCAGGTTGGCGATCTAGTATTAAGAGAGAATCCTAAAAATCAATCACATCGAGAACACAAGGGGAAGTTTGAACCCAAATGGCTAGGTCCCTTTGTTATCACTGCTACTTTTGGCTTTGGAAACTATCAAATCTCAATGACTAAAGGAGAACAGGTCTGAGAACCAATCAGTGTTCTGCATCTAAAGAAATTCTACACCTAAGGCATTCAGTATTAAAAAATGTACTGAAAAAATTATAAAAATCAGAAAAAGTCCAAAAAATATGATCATCCTAGTGAAAACCTAGCAATAGGCACCTTGATGTATTAGAAAAAAATAAAAAAATAATATCAAAAGTACAAAAAAATTGAAAAAAAAAATGAAAAATACAAAAAAATGAGAAAAAGAAAAAGTGCCTTGGTGAAAACCTAGAAATAGGCGCCCTGGTAGCCAAAATAGATTCTCCACCAAGATGGTGAAAACTCAGCAAATAGGTGCCACTTGTTCAAAATGCTCCATCTATTAGTGCAATCTTGGTCTTTCCAAGCTTTAAGTCTTGCTTTAGTTTGCATATATCCTATTTTCAATAAAGTCGGGTTGCACACGAATTGGGAAAAGTGTCCATCTCCTATCAATGTTTCAAACTTGGCGGCAATTAATGTCATATCCTACAGTCCTCAGTATCTTAGATGTGTCATATCCAATAAAAGTCCTTTGAAGCTACATCCAAGTTAGTTTGTCTATCTCCTTTCCAGAAAGGATTTTGCATCTACAATAACACAATCAAACATCAACAACAAAATAAAAATAATGTATGTTTGACTTTCTTTTATCTCCTTGTATGCTTACTAATTCACATTGATATTTTTGCATATTGTGTCCTTTTGAGCTCTTCAATGATGTCCTTTTCAGGATTTAGAGAGTGATGACTGGGGGCATAAACTTTTCTTTGTTTTCTGCTTGGATTGAAAATCTAATAACTTTGGAAATTCTGGATTGAAATGGTGTCTGTCTATAAGAGCCTCCATCCCATATTGGATGGCCATGAGTACCTCAACCATTGATACCTGGAAAATTCAAGGATGTTTGATCTAATTTTATCTTTTGAGTGAGTTCTTACTCCTATTGTGAAACATGATCTTACCTAAGGATGTGAATGATAAAGGGTCACTACAAGTAATTCACATTGGATTTAGAATGATCTCTTGATTGCTTTATGTGTTTATACCGTAAGGCATATTTAGGTCATCATGACATTTATGTTTTGATGCTTATACAAATTGCTATATCAAAATGGACATGATATTTAGGTCATCCTAGCGTTTGTGCCTTGGTGCTTATATTTAATCTGACATTTCAAAAACAAAATCAGTATTCATATGTCCATGGTTGTCTAGCCAGTGGGCATTGTATTGACTTTTGAGCATACAAATCTATATTCATATATTCATAGTTTCCCAACTAGTGGATGTTGTATTGATTTATCTGATTACCTAATAAAAATTCAATGATGAAAATGACCGACACATTATCAGTGACTGGGTCCTAGGTCTTAGGTTTGCGTTTCATTCTGCATGTCATTTTTACACTTTGCATGATTGCATGATCTCACAAGTTGCTGAATCCACTTGAATGCTTAAACATTTCTTCAACAATGCTTAACATGACACAAAGAGATGAATCTCACATGAAGGTTTCTTCACAGAACCACAAGTAGTCACCATCCTGGGTTAAACATCATTTTTGACAAATGACCGAGTACTTGTCTTCATCAATACCTACAAAACATATCATGTGTATCATTGCATTTATATCTACATATCATAATAATTCCATCTATTTCATTACATCACATTCATGTGCATTTATCATTGCATAGCATAATCAAAATCATACATTATCATACATTTTACATCTATCAATTACATTGGCATAAATCCATACATTTGAAAGAAGCCAGTGCATTGCATTAGTCCATACATCCTACACTACTCAAAGCATTTACATCACATGATATAATCATAAAACCAAAAATGACAAGTACAAATGAAGTCATAACCACAAACTCGATCTAAAAAACCTTTGAATAGTTAAGGGTACACTAACGGCACAATATAAAAAAGAATGCACTCATGTGAGTGATCAGTATCTATGATAAAATGACAAAAACTATTAGAAAATAAGATAGATTAGTTGTCTCCCTAATCCTCTACATCTGGTGGAGGAGGTGGTGGTGCATATTGCACTGCCTTAGCTCATGGTGCCTTGGCTCCCTCTGAAGCTATCATATACTAAGAGTATGTAGGTACTCTCTAAGAAACTGGTACAATAGCATAATAAGCAGAGACATAATAGGTGCTCCATGCCATCTAATGAGTCACCTCTACCTGCAATCTCCTATTCTCCTCCTGTAGCTCTAATCGCTACCTCTCAGTCTCCATGAGATGCTCCTCAAGTTGGGCACTCTACAATCTCAGGTCCCTAATGTATAATCTCAGATGCCTAATAATCTCCTAAGTTTGTGCTAAACTAGGATCTACATCTGCAGTAGGCATATCTGTGTCCCCAGTAGGCTGATCGGTGGCTTTTGTGTTGTGTGCCTTACAACATCTCACCTCTGCTCCCAGATCAAAATTTGTATCAACTTGTGTAGGATCAAGACTAGCACCTACATCTTGCGATGCATCTAGTAACTCATTTGCACTATCAATACTATCCAAAGTGCCATTCTCTCCTCTAATGGATCTCCTCTGCAAAGCTACAGGACTGCCTACTGTAGAACTAGTAGGGTGAGATGGTCTCATATGTCCTGTTGGTCTTTTTGGAGTAATGACCACTCTCATCCTCAGAGGATTAGGCTGGGGCATAGGAACTTGTACATCATGTCATCTATGGCCTTGACCTATCGGTGCACCTATAACATCTACAACATCCTCCATAGAAGGTATCAACTTAGTGGGATCTGAGAACCTACATATCAAGTACTCTACTAGCCAAGCAAGGTAAGCATCTATGACTCTAGCATCTAAAACCTATGGCCTATAATCCCACTCTCTCACCACATATCTATTGTACTCTTGTGTACAAAGAGCATAAGAAAAGTGTGCCATCCATCCCAATCCAAGCTCCTGGACTATCTGTGCATAGGTGGCATGATCCTATGGTACATCCTGTATCAAACCATACTGTCTCCAAACTTGTGTAATCAAGAAGTGCTCAAGGATAGTAGTGGACCTACCAATCAATATCCTACACTGGCAGAAGAAACTAAACTAAGCATGTGCAACAAGCCACAACTCAATCTGTAAGTAAGGTCTCCAAATGAAAAAATTCATGTCATCGAGGACCCACCTCCAATACTCAGTAATGCCGATATGGACCTGTGTGAGATATCCAAAATAAATATATATAATGGGCTACTATGGCTGTCTTTGTGACTAGCATACAAGCCTACATATGAGAATATGTTCCCATGCCCAAATCTGAAGAAATAGCACACCCAAAGAAAATGTCTTGCTCTCCTGATATACAATCTCATGCATCTCGAAGAACATGTGGGCGAGCATACACTATCCCCAACCCAACTCAAAAGGAGTGGCCATCAATTGAGCCAGCATTGGGGCCTAGCCCATCAAGATACCATTCTGCTAATGGTTAGACATGATGATACCACCTATCATACCTGCTATAATACACTCAATTCTATGTGTCTACCCATATCTTAGAACTAATGACTCTTAGGAGATAGACCGACTCAGTTGTGTATCATCGTTGAATACTCTCCTAAAGGAATGAATACATGAATTCCCCAAGCTAATATAGTCAAGTCGAGGACCATGGAATGGTATCTGCAAAATCCTATATACATCTTCTAGTGTAACTATAAGCTCTATAGTAGGTAGGTGGAAGGTCTGTGTCTCGAAATGAAATCTCTCTATCAAGGCCATTAGTAAACCATGGTTCACCTGAATCTCAGGTAATTGTATTAGGTACTCAAATCCACAAGCATCTAAGTGCACTCTCATAGGATCCGAAAGTGACACATAGAGTCTCTGAGTGGCCAGGTGTGATATACAAACATGTACATTAGGGTGGATGACCTACACAGCATAGAAAAAAGGAATCCTATTAGTAACTTGGTCAAAATCAGGCTATACGTATAGAAATTACAAAGTTGACTACTTCAGAAGGTACATTAAATGCTAAGAAATAAGCCTATGAAATCAGAAAAAACAAAAAATTGACCTAAGACTCAAAAAAATGCTCTTTATTTTCCATATGACTTTTCAGACTGGTATCAAAACTTGTACAAGTTTCTACAGGTTGCCATACGACAATCCATGGTTACATGATAAAGCATATGTTCCTATATGACAATTAAGGGACTTGATGAAATGTCATACGACACATGGGTCCATATCATACGAGTTTCCTATAGACCTAGGAAAACACTCTACAAAAATTTCAAAATTCGTATGAGTCCTAGTGGATTGTCATAAGAGTTTCTATGCTACAAAAATTCAAAAATTGAAAAAAGTATGAAAATGATCTAAACATGCTAAAAACATGCAAATTTTGAATTCATAGAGAGGTGCAGAGGTCCACTTACCGGGTTCCCATATTGGGGAGGTCACTAGTATCTCCGGCTACGCTCGAATCTATGCAAGGAGACTGGAACTGTTGGGTTTGCCATTTTTCTCTTAGAGGGCTCCACAAGGCTCATAAAAGACAAAAGTGAATAATGAATTGAAAATGACCTTTTTGGGCCTTATATAGGTTTTGACCTAATTTGTCAAAGTGCTTTATTTTCCATGAAAATTGCACCCCTAGCTAATTTTGATGATTTGAACCCATTTTCGAGATCAAAATTGAAATCTGAGATCGTTTACTATGTCAAAATTATGATTTAAAAATTTTGGACCCAGGATGGTCGACTGCTTGCATAATCAACCTTCAATCATCACAGAAATCCAAAATTCAAGTTAATTGATTATCTTACATCAAACTATCAAAATTTCAACTCATGGTCAAACCTAGTCAAACTAGGTCTCTAGGACCTCCAAATGATGTAAAATGTGTTCTTGAACTTGGATAACCACTTCTCAAATCAATTAACATGCTTCTCAACCATTTAACGTTGACTTTTCTTGTCAGATTTCAATTTTCATCTAGAAGGGGGCATGGTATTGCATATCAACTAATTATGTCAATCAAATCTTTCTCTCAGGTATTCAAGACAACAACTGCATCTAGTTACTCATTCATCAAAAGACCTCGTCGCTTGGGGCACATCGCTTGGGGCACTTCAGATTCATCAAGATCTATATCAATCTGGTATCCTAATCTATCTTGTAAACTATATCAGCTTTTCATAACCATCAGTTCATTAGTATTATTTCCTTATTTATTCATAACTTAAGGGTTCAGATGTGATATCATTACCATTCCTTTGGACAATCAGTTCTGGAATCAAGTCACTCACTTCCTCGTAATCATAAGGTTCAAAATCAAGCATTTTGATACTTTTTTGTAATCACTGATTCATTGTTGCTATAGTTAACATCATCTTTGGTCAATCAGAACCTAACATCTTCAAATCTTTCAATCAATTTTTGTCTCAGAATCAGTTTATCTCTCAAATCAGTTTCAATAGCAAAAATAGATTATTCTTTGAACCAATACACTTCGCATAGTGATTCAAAGAGGTGCAAAATGTAACACCCCAAAAATGAGCTATAGGTTCATTAACCTCTTACATCAACAAATCAAATGAAATTGACATAAAAGTCCTAACCTAAGGCACATCTGCACATCAACTTATCAAAAAATTGATTTTATCTTAAATCTGCATTGAGGAATATTTCTTGAATATTACTAATTTATCATAATTATCTTTAATTAAATATTATTTGGTGATAAGTCATATTTATCCTAACATTTGATTAATTAAATATTTTGAATATTTAATTAATTAGATTTAATACTGCCACTTAGTTATTTAATTATATTTATTCCTAAATTGTATTATTTAATTTTGACAATAAATTAAAAATCTAATCTCTAATTGATTAAATATTATTTAATTAATTAATGCCAATTGTCAATATTTAATGATATAGTTTTTGAATAAAAGTTTGATTTAATAATTGATTAACCCATAAATCAGTTATTTTAATTCAAAAATCAATTAAGTTGAAGATAAATCACTTTATTTATTTAATTAATTCATAATTATCTATGCACATTTGAAGGAGCAGTTAAACTTTACATCAGAAAATCAATTCAAGTTGTTATCATTTTGAAACTCAACATCTATTTTGAGTTGAAAGCTAATCTAAACTTCTAATTTGAGTCAAAAAGCTATTTTTGCATGATTTTGCATGATTTTGTGAATTAATTATTCCTGATTCCTTGTTAACTCAAAAATAAACTTGAGTTTATCAAGAGTGATTTATGGCTTTTCTCAATGCATCCTCAAGCCCTAGATATCTATAAAATCAAGGCTCAACTCTTAACAAATTATCTCTCAAATTTGCACAATTACTCTAGCAAAATTGCACATGAAGAATCAAGCATTTGCGATAGGCAACTTTGTGAGATCAATTCATAGTTTTTCATAGCTTTGCATAGTTTTTCACATCAATTCATATCATTGTTAGAATAATCTACACATTATCTCAATTCCATTCTAGCTTAGATTCATATAGTTTTTCATCCTAATTGCATAGAAAATACAAAAATATAGATTAATCTGCATTGATTATACATTCATCTTTTTGCATTCAAATCCTTCGTTTAGGTGTTGCATTGTCACTGATATCAGTCTAATATGAGAATACCATAATCGCACCTAGTAGAACATAGTAAATCACCTGGTTAGCTTAGTTTCATTTATTTGCAGATTTTGATTTTGCTAACCTGATGCAGGAGCATCTTGGGTGTAGGAGAAATCTTGCATCACCCAAAAATATTTATGTTTTTTTATTCAATAAGGGCTATCTTGTGCAGAGCTGCTATATATGGAAACTTTCTATTTTTATTAAGTTGGTCATATGATCTCGGAATGTTCTGATTTTACATGAGGAGGTTCATCTTAGTCATATCAGTCTACCAGTAAAGTTGCATGGCTAGATCAGGTCTAGTTTTGAAGATATTGAAGATTTTCAGTATTGGCAATAGGGTACAGAAACTTTGAACTCAATTTTGAAGGCTTTAGAGGCCTCAGATGAGGTCAAAAATTTGGGTGACAAGAACTTGCATAATTCAAGACTGTAGAGTGCTTCGTGGCCTTTTCGAAATGGGGTTATAATAGTCAATCGGGTCAACTGGTGATGACTTATGATCTCTAGAAGTCGGGTCACCTGAATTGGTGGAAAATAATTTTCCTTCAAAATTTTTTGTTTCGGTTTGAAAAGTTATTTTGAGCTGACTTTGATGTAATAAATTGAAAAATAAAATAATTCTAAGTTTGGTCGGCCCTAAGGGCTAAATTTCTAGAACCTTCTCGGGCGGTGGAAAATGCCTATATAAAGAAGGCTCGTAGTGTTGTCTAGGGTAGTTCTAGGTAGAGATTTGGGTATTGATTCAAGGCTTTTTCCTATAGAATATTGTAAGGGAATGCCCATGTGGCTTTGCATATTGTAATTCTGAAAGTTTGTAATTCCACATTTGTGGAGATAATAAGAAGCCAATTTTCTGTTCTTGCATATTTTTGTTGTTTCTCTGTTTTTGTTATGTGTTTGTGGTATTAAGGGGAGCACCCTTCATCATAACCTCTAATGTTTTACTGAAGTGTTGTGTCCACAGCTAGGTACAATTTTCACACACACAGTTGCTAAATTTAAGAGAACAAATTATGTAGACTTTGATTAAATACTCTCTTTCATTTTTGTTAATGATGAAGATACACAAGGTGCCAAAAGAGAAAAGAAGGACATTGATCCAATAATTTATCATATCCTTTATCAAGAGACTCAAATAAATCTTTTGACCATAAAGAGTATAAAGGAAGCAATGAAAAGAAGGAAGATAAATCCAAAGGTAAGAACTCTATAATCAATATTTCTACTACATGTATTGCTAAATATATTATGCTTGATACTCACAATGATTGTAAGGAAATGAAAACTAGTGTTATTGCTTCTTGTACTATATATGCATGTAATAGTGTTGATAAAGTCACTTTTGTAAACAACATATGGTGTACAAAATAATAAGAGAAGGTTATAGTTTCTCAACTCGATAAGAGGAATAATTGGTTGGTAGATAGTGGATGTTCACATCACGTGAATTGTGATGTAAGAAAGTTTTTCAAATTTAAAGAGCATGATGGAAGAATTCTTAGATGGGGTAATGACACTAGAGGAAAGTTCAAGGGAAGAGGTATTATTTCCTTAGATGGAAAGAATACAATAAATGATGTGTTACATGTTGATAGATTATCAAACAATCTTCTTAGTGTTAGCTAGCTAGTTGAGAAGGGATATTATCTTCAGTTATATGATGATGGATGCAAAATAATGAACAAGTTTGGAAGTGAGATTAGACCAAGATCAAAGACAAAACACAATTTATTCCATATGAATAATGAAAAGGTAAAGTATCAGATTACTCAAGTTGAAAAAAGTCATATCAATTTATACAAGAAGAGGCAAGGAATTAGTTTCAAGTATGCTTTGTATGAAAGTTATCTTAATTAGATGTAGATGACCTCAAAGATAATTGAAGATGTAGCTAACGGAGAGTAACAAGAAGGAGGACTACAAGAGTCACAAGAGATGTCAATAACCTCAAGGTATGAAAAATCAAGTTAGGTTGTTGATGGTCACTTACTTTATCAATCCAACACTAGTGAGTCTGTTGTCTACAATGAGAAGAAAAATGACCTTTGAAATAGAAAAGGAAAATAAAATCAAGAGTACTTCAAAAACATAAAAAAAAATTCTAAAGGAAGTGATGGTAGATGTAGTTGGAATTGTGAAAGAAAAGAGATATAGTAGTTGTTTCAGTCACAATGATCAAGATCATAAGGAGTCTGGTATAAAGTAAATTAAGGGGAATGGAAGTCAAGAGAAAGTTGAAGAAAATTTCAAATCAAAACATTAGATCCTTATAGAAGATAAAATTTTTCAGATATAAAAAAATGATCAAGATGACAATGAATGGACAAGGACTATCAAGGAAGATATCACAATCACAAAAAATCATGTTGAGAATATTATACTTGGGGTAGCTAAACTAAAGGACTATTGGAAAGATAAAATAATGGTTTAAAAAAGAATAAGGGAGAATGTTTCAAATCAGATCAAGATAAGCCTAAAATCAAACACTAGAAGAGAAAGACAAATAAGAAGTGCATAGATGGAGAATGAAAGGATAAAACCTCCATTGTTGATCAACAAGTTAAATCCATGGAAGAAGAGATTAAGGATAAGATCAAGATCAATTTAACTAATCTTGAAGAATTACTAATTGAGAGGAGAAAAGAAAAAAATGACACTAGATCAAAGAAAGGGGGTTATTATAAACCCTGTCAAGACCAAGACAAAGAAGAAGAGGAAGAGGAAGAGGAAGAGGAAGACGATACAAAAAATCTAGACAAACTACTAAACACTAAAGATACATGGATATGTAGGAAGATTAAAGGAGAATACAAAGAAATGAAAACATAGACTAGTCTAATAAAGAAGGATATGATACATCGACCAAGGAAGAAAATGATTATAGTAACACTTTTATGCCAGCAACATGAATGAAGGAAGATATATTATTTCTTTCATTTGATTCTCATAATAATTTCAAGGTTTATTAGATAAATATTAAATAAATCCTTCTAAATGAAGAATTTGATGGGTGTTTACCTAATATTTGTTTCAAAAGGGACAATGTCGATAGTAATTCATACCTAAAGATTGATAATGAGAGTGTTATCATTAAGGAGGTATTAATTGAAACTATCATTTTTCAAGAAAATAATAAGTAAAGAATTTGAATTGCATCACAAATGGAAAAGGAATTAAAAATGGTCATGATAAATAAAATAAAATTCATTCAAGGTCTAAAAGTCAAACAATTTGATAGAGGAATTTTTATGAGTTGGGCCAAGTATGTGAGAGAATCACTAGAGAAATTTGGATTGGATGATTTAAAACTAGTAGGAACACCTATGAAAATAGGAAGGAAACTATAAAGAGATGATGAGTGTCACAAAATAAATGAGTCCACATACAGATCAATGGTTGAAGGATTACTACATCTAACTCATACAAGACTTGACATCACAAGTGTAGTATGTTTTGCTACAAAATTTCAATATGTTCCAAGACGTAATTATGAGGTGGTTGTAAAAATAATATTGATATATTTGAAAGAGACAATATAATTTTGCTTTTGGAAATCCAATGATAATAATCTGACATTGCATGCATTTAGTCATTCTAATTGACAAAGTGATATTGATGATAGAAAAAATACAAGTGATGAAACACTCTTATTGGGTAATAGGTTAATCTCATGGATGAGAAAGATGCAAAATGAAATTTCTTTATCGATTAAGTAGAAGAAGAATACAATATTTTCTTTTAAAGTTGCACTCAAATTATAAGGACGAAACAAATTTTGCTTGATGTTGGGATTATCTTTGATGAATCTATCACTATCTAATGTGATAAGTCAAGTGCAATAAATATCTATAAGAACTCGGTACAACACTATAAAATAAATCATATCTCAATCAAGTTTAATTTTTTAAGGGAGAAGGTAAATAAGAATGAAATAAGACTAGAATTCATACCCACAAAAGAATAGGTTGTTTATTTATTCATAAAACTATTACCTAAGAAGATATTCAAATATCTTAGAGGAAAACTAGGGGTTATAGCCCCTACTATTCAAAACTAAGATGAAATGGAATGCATCAATCCATAATATTTTATGGAAATGTCATTCAAGCTGGACTGATGTAAGGAGGCTAATAGTCAAGGGGAGTAGTAAGTATGGTGACAAGTGTGTATGTAAGAAGGTAAAAGAGTTAGGAAAGATAGTTGAAGAAAGTGAAGGAAAAGGAATATAATAATGATATAGAAAAATATGTTGGATAAGATCATATGGTACACATTTCTTATTGATTTCAAAGGAGGAGAGAAGTTGATTTAAAAAGAAAAAAGAAAAAAAAAAGAGAAGAGTACTAAGTCCCATTCTAGTAAAGAAGAGAAGAATTAGGAAAGTTCATATACTTGCACATAAGAAAGATGAAATTGAGTGGCATACATCCTAGGGGGATAAATTGATGGAGAAAAGAGTATGAAAACATATTGGAACCAAAGGAAGGTAGCTACAAAGGGAAGATGATTAGTGAAGAGGTTGACTTAGTGGAACTCTAGAAGATAATATGATTGGTTGGTCTCAAGGAGAGACTTTTGATTTCTGATTGCATTATTATGTTTTGTTTTTTTCCCATCATGTGTGGCCATCAATGTCAAAGGATGAGATTGTTGGAAATTGGCATGTTGGATATGTTATCAATGATGTCAATATATTAGAGGAATCATATCAATATCAACATTTTAGAAGGTTTAGAAGAATTAACTAGAATATCTACTTATTGAATGCTAACTATATGTTTGAAGGATAGCTAGGAGAATACGATGTTCAAAGGTCCAGATATTGAAGACACAAAATTGTGCACATGGGAGTTAGTTGAAAAAGGTTAACACTTAGTTCACTCTAAGTTTTAGAGGATGACATGAATAAGTGAATATGTTTCAAGGTCAGAATTGGTGACTGGCAGACATAGCGATAGACAATATTGATAAGAAGGTAGAAAAGCATCTAGTGTGCTAAATCAAGGTTGAATCTATTGAAGTGGACTTAAGAGTGTGTTTAGGACATACTCATGTGTCCTAAAATCAAAGGGTTAGTAATTTAGAGGTCCACATGACATAATTCTATTGTATGAGAGGATGGAGAGAGTGTTCATGAGGAATAGGTAAAAAAGGGCTAGAAAATTTGATGGTTGAAATGGATTTGTATATATGAGTGTTTTTAATTATGGTACAAGATTTTCTTGAAGTATGCACTTGATGAGTTTTTGATATTCATGGATCTAAGAGATATAATTGGTAGAATTTTTAGTCAATAGTAATATTTTTATTATTATTGTTTTTCTTGGTTGACTTGGTTGGTAAGTTATGTTACGCAAGTGGTAAACCATGAAATCTAAGAGATTTATGATCTATAGGTAATTGATAAGTTTTAGTATTTATATTTGACACTAAAAGATGAATTTGATCATGATATTTGGAACACCGATTTGAAAGGAAGATTAGTTAGGGTTTGTAGACGTAAGTATTGATAAAAGGAGATGAATTAGGGAAAATCTAGTTATGGATCATGGGTATAGATGCTAGAGGGTGCTAGAATATGAATGTTCTGATGGAGAGATAATCATAGGAGGTTTAACAAGAAGTTTAATATGGATATAAATTGTACTAAATTGAAGCTATATAATACATAAGATAGATGTCATTTTCATAGTTCACAAAAAGGTTTCAGATCATTGTAGTGATTAGGTTGTAAGATAGTGAGTTTTCCTTAGGGTTGGAGCCTGAGGTTTTTTTAGTAGTGAGCTCTAGATAGTAAGCCTTAATGTAGGTGAATTCGCCATATGTTTTAATAAATTTTTACTTATAATAAGGTATAATTTAAACTTATTGTGGGTAATCAACCCCACCATGGTTTTCCCCTTAGTAGTGTTTACATGATAAAAAAATATTGTGTCAAGTTGTCTAAATGTGTTTCTGATTTTTTTCATGCATGCATGTTTATATTCTATTAATTTAGATCAAATTTAAGGACATACAAGGTACAAGGTTTTGGGATTTAAGGGTTTTAAATTTTTGGTATAGGAAACAACTAATTCACCCCCCTTTTAGGGGTTTACAACCATGTTATCAATATCAACGCCCCTCTTATACTACTTGACACCATCAACCATGTTGAACAAAATCAAATTGAAATAGATCACACCAAGACATTCCTATGGTATTAAGAAATGAAATATGGACCACCTTGACCAATACTATTTCCCTTGCACATTCCAACATGCAACACCATTTCCAAATCCTTTTTTTTCCCAATGGGCATGATGAACACATTATTTGAAAACAAGTGGGACAATTGTTTTTTTAAGAAAGTTAAAAATAGGATCAACCAAAACAACCGATCCACAAAATGTTGCAGACAATGTAGAAATAAAAATAAGGATAGATAATGAAATGACTTCTTTTTGTGAACACTTCTACCCTAACACGCAAAGTATCAGTATAACTACCTATACTATACAGCTAGAACATGAAAATGCACAAGATATTTTGACATCAATAAAAATTTAATATGAATGGAACCAAATTCTCATTCTAACAATGTCCCCCTTTTTCATTGATGGTAACATTCATCAATAATAAAGTAAACATCTCTAAATGATATCAACATAAAATTTCACAACTCTCTGACATTATAACTTTCTCCCCCTTTGACAACAATGATAAAGGGCCAAGCTACCCCTAAAAAACTCACTCTACTCCCCCTAAGAGGAAGGCACAAGGTACTAATCTAGAAAATAATAGTCATGTAATATGTTGGACCACTACAGACACCATTGCATTTTAGTGAACACTATGAAGGGGATGAATGCCTAGTTTCCTCCTTAGATAGTCAAAATTATATTTGCACAAAGGTTTTTTGAATATGTCTATAATGTGCTAATTTTTAGGCACATACTCAAGCTTCACCTAACCATCCAACAATTTCTCTTTGATATTTAATGATATCTGATAAATATATGCTTTGTTTGTAATATTGTACTACATTCTTTGACATCCTTATAGCAGACATATTATCACATGTGATCAAAATTGGCTCTTTAAAATTGATTCCTATATCCTTCAAAGTCTATTTCATCCATTATATGAGTAAAACATGAGGATTCTACAATATATTCTAATTCAGTTGTTGTTAAAGTTACAAAATCCTACTTCTTGCTTGACCAAGCAACTAATTAGAACTAGAGAAGGTAAACTCCACCAATGGTATTTATTTGGTTATCCAAAAAACCTACCTGATATGCATCGATATAATCTATCAACATAAAATTTGAACCTTCTGGATACCATAAACCAAACTCTTTAGTTCATTTCAAATATCTAAATATCATTTTCACTTCCATAACACGTGATTCTTTTAGTTCTTGTTGAAACTTACAAATCTATAAACTTACTTGCATATGCTTTCGGTGACTCATCTTTCTTAGTTATCTTATAACTAGTAACAATTGCAGTATATACCAGTTTGGAATTCTCTAACCCAAAAAAAATTAACAATTCCTTGACATACTTTGATTGAGAAATGTAAATCCCTTTGATATTCTAATTTACCTACAATCCAAGAAAGGAATTCAACTCTCCTATCATGTACATATCAAATTATTTTTGCATCTCCTCTACAAATCTCTTGCATAAGTCATCCTTACCTCAAAAAATAATGTCGTCAGCATACACAAAAATAATTAGGATCTGATATGCATCTTTCCTGGAATGGAAATTGTTGTTGGCATAACCCTTATCAAAATTTTTTCCAATCAAATATCTATCTAATCTTGTATACTAGGCTCTCAATGCCTACTTCAAACTATGTAGTGCCTTCTTTAACGTACATATTACTTTTGGTTCTTTTTCTTATCTGAAACCTTTCAATTTCTCAATGTAAATTTCTTCCTTCAACTCTCCATTAAAAAATGTTAACTTCACATCCATCTAATAAAATTTTAAATCCTTATGTTCTACAAATGGAAAAAATATTATTATTGCCTCCATTTGAGAAAACAAGAGAATAAGTCTCCTCAAATTCAATTCTTTCAATAAGAGTATAATCTTTGTAGACGTTAGTCTTTCCTTGTTTCTTATCACTTTACCATTCTCATCCAGCTTGTTTTGGTACACCCACTTAGTTCCAATTATATTCTTATCTTTTGGTTTGGGCACAAGTTCTCAGGTCTGGTTCTTTCCAATTTTATCAAGTTCTTCCTTCATTACATTTATCAAATTTAGATCATTTCATAATTCTTCCATAGATCTAGGTTGAACTTCTGAAATTAGACACAAGGGTATGTGCAGGATCATGGTATGCCAAAAAGTGGCGATGTGAAAAAGTAGTCCTAATTGATAGACTCTTTGAAAACTAACAATAACTTTCAAACAATATCACATTTTTGAAATCTGAAATATACATCACATTCTATGCTTCACCTAATACAATAATAATAAAAATTCTTTCAATTTGGTGAAGTTTAGACTAAGTTAAGGTGGTCACACATGAGATTTTTTATATTCAGGAAAATTTGTAGCAGAAAAATCATTATTAATTATTTACTTGGAAAAAAAATTACAAAAACATATACATCACATGTGAACATGAGTCTACTACTTTTATCTAGAATCTTATAAATAAATATTATAATTTGATTTTTTTTAATGTGGTCACAAATACACCTACTTGTTATCTCTCTAGTTCTAATTGATAAACTTATTGAAAAATAGCTATAACTTTCAAAATGTATAACATTTCTAAAATCCAAAATATGTGTCACATTCTATGATTTTTCTACTACAAGAAAAATAAAAAAATCTTTCAATTTGATAAAGTTTAGACTAAGTTAACATGGTTAGACACAAGAGTTTTTGTATTCTAAAAAATTTGTTGAAGAAAAATCATAATTAATTATTTATTTGGAAAAAATTACAAAAAATATGTGTCACATCTGGACATGAGTCTACTACTTATATATAGAATCTTGTAAAAAAAAATTATCATTTGATTGTATTTAAGGTGGTCAGACATACACCTACTTCTTATTTTTTATTGAAATTTTCGTACTACTACATTGAAATTTGAAATTTTCAGCATATAGAATAATTATTTTTCAAAAAAGGACTAGTATCTTAGAAATTAAATTCAATTTTCTACAGATTCTCTTCTTACATATTTTTGATATAATATTTATAACTTGTTCAAATTTTTATGTCAACTTGCCAGAACCTGATTTTCTAAATTTTCATTGCCACTTAAGGGTATAGTTTGGCATACCATGATCCTGTACATACCCACAAAAAATCATGATCTTGTGTTTCTCTAATTTTGGTGACACCTCCTCTATTCTTTTCACCAATAATCTTATTCTCAAAATTCTTTCTCTACAAATAACTTGGTTTCTTAGCTATAAATGTCAGTGTTGGATGAGTCTCCTCCTCTTCTATATTGTTGTCTTTTCCTTTTTCATCTATATAAAATTCATAGTTAATAGGTAGATCTCTTAGGTCTCTTTTTAAAATCTCTGTCAACCTTCACATTCACACTTTCCACAATTTTTTTTAGCCTTTTGTTGTAACACTAGTAAGACTTTATTCTTGTAGAGTACCCCAAAAATATACCTTCATCTACTCCACTGTCAAATTTCCCAAGATTATCTTCATCTTTTTGAATGTAAAATTATCTTCCAAACATCTCAAAGTACTTAACTGTAGGTGCTCTTCCATTCCATAACTCATATAATGTCTTTCCATATTTCTTTCAATACAAAAATTTATTTAGTGTATACATGGAAGTATGTACTACTTACATCTAGTAGATTTATGGTAAACTCACTTCCTTCAACATGGTTCTTTCTACCCCTTAAATTTTTAGATTCATCATTTTGACTACACTATTTATCTGTGGTGTTCTAGCTATTGAAAATTGTCTCTTAATGCCATACTTTTTACTATAACTTTCAAACACATTAAAATTAAATTCTCCTCCTTTTTCAAATCTTAAACATTTAATCATTTTACCACATCCATTTTCAACTCTACCATTGAATATTTTAAACTTCTCAAATAATTTTGATTTTTCTCTAATAAATGAAACCTAAGTCAATCTTGAATACTCATCAATGAAAAGTATAAAGTATCTCTCACCTTGAAAACTTCTTGTTTTGGTACGGCCTCAAATATTGGTGTGTACTAACTCTATTAAACTAGTAGATTAATAGTCTTTTTCTCTGAATGATCCTCTTCTCTATTTTCCTTCTTGACATCCTTTACAAATCACATTATCTAGTTTTCATAGCCTAGGTAAGTCTCTCACTGCTCAAGATGAATTTATTCTGACCAAATTGTCAGATTTGATAAGACATGTCCTTTTGTGCCAAATCCAATTGTCACTGGTCTATGATAGAAATAAAAAATTCTAAAGCTTCTTTAAGCTAATACATTTTCCTTCCCATCCTTTTTCTAACTACAATTAAATCTCTAGATCTCTTCCTACTATCATATCCTTCATTCTTGAAAATAAAATCATATCCATTCTCACACATATATCCAACACTCAATAGATTGTGATATGAACCCTTCACATAATAGACATTTTTAGTATTATTCTTTCTATCAAATATAATAGACCCTCTACCATCAATATAGGAATCTTTATCATTACCAAATCTAATATGACCACCATCATATTTTTCAAGTGAAACAAACTTACCATTTTCTCTAGTTGTATGATGACAACAACCAATATTAATTAACCATTCATTTTTTTTATTTTAACTGTATAGTTCTAAAGAGTTAGCGCCCATTAATTTGGAAGATCTAGGACAAATTAGGCCCCATTCTAGTGCTCTTCTTAATTTTAGATTATTTAGCACTTGATTTTCCACTTATCTTTCTTTTTCCCTCTCAAATCAACCCTTTCAGGTATAGGTCATACTTGTGGAAATCTATATAGCTATAGGTTTAACTTGTGTTGACCTATACATCATGTGTTTAATTTTGGGGCCTGATAAAAAATATTTTCTTTTTTTTACTTAGTGGAGTCCGCCTTCATGAATTTGAACCCTAAAATCACTATAAAAGGAGGATTATTCATTTCATTTTGAGATACACAACACATACACAATTTTTCACGAGTAATCATTCAATCTCATTCAATCTATTATGCATTCAAGGAGTTCAATCACAAAATGATTAATTGAGAGCAATATATTTTCCCATGAAGCATTTCCATCCATAGATCTAGCTTCCTTCTTCATAGGAAACAAAGGAGTTGGCCATCAAGGGATGAGATCTACATCCGACCTTAAATATTCTTCCTTTCCATTCAATCATGTCAAGAATTAACACATCCATGATCTATGATTTTGGAAAATGATGATATGCTACATAAGTTAAGACATCCCACATTATACATTCCTAAAATCAACATACATTCAAGATAGTATTCATCAAGTTGTGATTGTTAGTGATACGTATCCATCCAAAAAGATTTGGAAACAAACATTTAATACTTACATTTATCTTATTTTATATTCTTTACTTATTTCAATTCAAGGTTAATTCCTAAAGAGGTGTTTGACCAATGCAAGCCCCTTTCCCTCAAGAATTTCCATTTTTTCATATACAGGTTCCATTTTTTGCAGATTTTTGGAGTTAGAAGAGAATATCTAAAGATGCAATATTAAACACAATCCCGAGACCCCAAGATATTTCTTTTTTGGATAAAGATCATCTCAACTTCATCATATACCAGTGTAGGTCACCTTAGCTTTGATATGTTCCTATAGCTTTCATATTTTGATAGGTTATAGATTCAGCCCGAAGGGTTTCAGATCCATACCTATTCCCACTTTTTATATATTTTGACAACACTTTTGTAGATATAAACTTGCATCCTCTACTAACACTAATGGATACTAAATATTGATCTTCTTTAGTTCATAGCACTTAATTTTGTGCACTAGATCTTATATCTTGTTTTTACCATTGCATGAGTGTGTACTTTACTATTTTGGCATATGAATTACACTTATTTTATTTACATCCTTAGATAAATGGAAGAGAACCCTAAAGTCACATACCTTCCTTTAATACTAGATCATGCATTAACATATGTTCCTCTAATTGAGTTGTGTGAATCATATTTAGTCCAAAAAGGGGTCACATTTTAGGGCCCCTTCCAATGTATAGTAGTGAAGTGGGATTCTACTATTGACAACTATTTACCATTATACATTTTGGTGAACTGATGCTTTCATGACTTTTACCTTTTTATTGGATAGTTATATCTTCTTTTTTACATTGTATGCATCAATTTCGATCTACTTTGCATCATATTTTGATTGGATACTTGCATGTTTCTTGATTTGGTAGTGTTATATATTTTTCTATATTTAGCTTTACTTTGTATGCATTGTGATAGTCTCTACATATTTTATATATTTCATTACAATTACCTTTACTTCCCTTTCTTTTTGTATGAAATTTATCACTTTGAGTCCAACCTATAGTATTTTGTTAGAAGAGCTCATAGACTCATGAGTTATTTTGATCCTAAACATCTCTTCTTTCCTAGGGATCTTGATGAAACTAATATTCATCCTAATGATACCAATCCTATTATGGATAAGAAATCTTCTCATTCTTCTCATGAGGAAGGTGAAGCATTAATAATTCCTCCTTCCCAAGTTAAAAAGCTTATTCATGAATTTGGAAAGTTTGAACATTGGCTAGCTCAAGAAAATCACAATCCTTAAACTCTTTCCATTGTACAAGGCTTAAAGAAATTCATTCATAATGTTGAAAATGGTCTCAACCTCTTGCATATAATTTAACACCTCATTGATTCTAGTGTTAAATCTATAATGGAATGTGCTAAATAATTAGGCTGTGTCCCCCCTACTATAAGTATTGAAACATATTTTCCTATCTCTACTTCCAGTCCTAGTATTTCCACTTATGATCCACCTCTTGTCACCACTTCAATTCACCCTTCCAATCCTACACATGTGAGTCTCCCTAATCCTATTCTTCATTCTCTTCTAAAAAGTGTTCCATGTTTTAATTACCTTATCCCACGCCTTCTTATCATAGTGTTCCTTTTCATATTCCAATCACATTTAAAAAAAAAACCCTAACACACCTCATGCCTCTTCAAATATTGCTTTTGTTTCAAAAAATATCCCTAACATTTCCAATGTTTCTCCTCCTACGATCTCTTCTACTAATTATATCATTTCTAGCTTAGCTCAAACCATGTCTTCTTTGCAACAATAACTTGGTTCTTTGATTTAATCCAAATTCAATATCCCTACATGTGTTATTTATAGTCCTTTTTCTATGGATATTATCCAAGATTCTATGCTAAAAATTATTGACATTCCTCATCTTGAGACTTATAATGGTAAGGGTCATCCTATGACTCATGTCAATACTTTCTAAACCTTATGTTGTGATTTATATAATGACTATAGATCCAAGACAAACATATTCACTAGGACCATTCATGATAATCATTTGTAATGGTATTTTTATTTGCCTCCTTATTCCATTAATTCCTTCAATAATATTGCTAATGCTTTTATTCAACAATTTCAAATCAACATTGTTACTCAAATTTCTTTGACTAAGTTGATGCACTCTAAACAAGGTCTTAAAGAAAAAGTTAATGGGTTTATTGGTAGATTTAAGCATTTGCATGCTCATATTTTTTATCTTATTCCCCATTTGATACAACACATTTTTGTTTCTTATTTTCAAAATGAAATTAGAGATAAGATTCTCCTTACTGATTTTCTTTCTTTTCATAGTTGTGTGTAGTGCTTCATCATTGTTAACTTCAAGTGAGTCAATTTGAGAGAAATGTTCTAATGGATCATGTTACCGTTGATAAGAGTGATGATGGATCCAATTTCAACATGTTTCATAAACCTACAATGACATCTAAATCAAAAAATCATCCAACACAACTGATGAATAAGTAGTTGTATCATCTTAAAATGGAAGCACTTCCATGTTAAGAGAATTTATCCCTCCAAGTAAGTGGTTTAGGGTCATGTTTGGTGCCTTGATTAGATATTTGCATGTATTTGGCTTTCTCCCTGCTTTCCACTTCTTCTCCATGCTTGATTAGGGTTAAGGTCTTAAGGACTTTCTTGATTTTCCCTCTTTCATGGCTCTATTTTCTAGGTAGGATTTAGAAAGGAGACATCCTAGTCCTTCATCACATCAAACAGAGGATTTTCTGTCTATTCCAGCATCTAGTCCTATTCATAAATCAAAATCCAGGTTTCTGACATCTCTGGGACCTCTGCTACAAATCCTAACAAAGTTAGTGTTTGAGGTCAAAGTCGACCTTGACCCTGACTAGGTCAAGGTTAACCTTGACCTTGACCTCTTCCTACCGGGATTTCAAATTTTCATTTGTTGGCAATTTGGCTTTTGTGAAAATTATTTCTCTACCTCCAGGTCGACTGTTTTGGGCTCTGAAATGGTAAATCCTTTAATTGTATTTAATTAAGGTATATTTTCTAAAGGTGAGGACCTAATTGGGATTTAATTCTCCAAGGTGGCCCATCAGAGAAGAGTGTGCCCTAGATCACTATAAAAGGAGGCCTTCCTCTCTCATTTGAACATCAAGTTTTCTCATCCCATCCACACTCAAGCTCTCAAGGTGATCAAGAAAGAATTCCATTCAAGCATTCAAGTCTTCTTCTCCATCCAAGTTCTCCATTCAAGATAAAGGACTAAAGCATTCAAGATATTGAAGGGATTTGGCTCAAGCATTCAAGATCTATCATTCAAACCCTAGATCTAGCCACCATTGTGGTGTGATCTTCCTTCAAGATCCTTTATTCATCTTCAAGATCCATATCATTGTTTCCTCAAGGTGGATTTCAAGCATACAATCATGGAGGTTTGATGATGTTATGTTCAAGCTTTCATATCAATATATTTGATTACATTCCAAATACATTAGCATATCTATTGAATTGCATAGCTTCATTGTTAGATTCATTTCTACTACTTGCCAGCATTCTCCTATTTCAATTTCAATATTAAGGTTGATTCCAAACCACGGTTTGACCATGGCAAACCCCCCCACCCCCCCGAAAAAACAAAACATCATTTTTCTTGTAGGTACAGGTGTGAAATCTCAGATCTGAGAGCGAATTTGGATACCCTTTTCGGTAATCTTTCAGGATCTGCAAACAGAATCACAATCAGACTTCAAATAAATAATGTGGTCATTGACCTTTTAAAAGGTCAAAGTCAACCTGTGTGAATTTGGAGAAAAGATTTATGGGTTTTGTCCACCTTGACATTTCCAGTCCAGAACAAGTGATTGAATATTTAGAAATTTCATATAGAAGCTAGAATTCAGCATTTTCCAGATCTTCCCTAATTCAAGGTTAGTATTTTCACTTCGACTATTTCATATTCCAAGCATAAATTCCATTCATAGGGAAATATTGGATTTAATCTCTCTCTTCCTACTCTTTTCCATAAATTGATTCGATTGTGCATTAGCCTTTTTGGTTGATCAAATCAGATCTCTTCCCTGGGGAGTTTGGGTTTGAGAATAGATCTCATATTTCCCCTCTAAAACATTTGAATGATATTGAACCCATTTTAATATTATTCATTTTGGTGAACCTGACTAGCTTACTCTCTTTCTTTTTGGTGTTAGATTTCCCTTTGTCTTATTGTGTGTGTTTGTGTGTGTGTTCACCTTCATTATTCATTTTGGTGAACTCGTCGAGCTTACTCTCTTTCTTTTTGGTGTTAGGTTTCATTTTTAGATCTAGTT
Organism: Chamaecyparis obtusa; assembly: GCA_027943335.1. Lineage (NCBI taxonomy): Eukaryota > Viridiplantae > Streptophyta > Pinopsida > Cupressales > Cupressaceae > Chamaecyparis > Chamaecyparis obtusa. Next base: position 105,754 of record BSBK01004157.1, read on the forward strand.
TATGCTCTTGTATTTCAAAATTTAAAAAAAAAATAATAATAATAAAAAATCTATATATTCAATAAAAATACAAAAATATTTTATGGCGATTCTTAAGATGCTTTGGTGTGTAGTTATGTTCTTCATTACTCTTCTTTTAGCATCTCTTTATCATACCTATGATGTTTATAAGAGTACTATTCATTTTATTATGTTGATGAGCCTTCACTTTTCTCTTGCTTATGCTTTCGTAAAATTGACCGACACTAGTCTACCTACATTTAAAACATTTGTTAGAGATTTATGTGGTAGCCTTATTCATCTTTTAGATTATGTGAAGAATTGGGTAGATGACACATCACCTCCTAATCCTCATCCTATCAATCCTAATCCTAATCTTAATCTTCCTATTCTGATACCTACTTCTCCATCTATTAATCCTTGCTCTTCCCATACTTATGATGGGATTCAAGCTATCGTTCAGGATGTAGATGTGCAAGATTTCTTTGATTTACCTTCTCCTTGGATTCATGATGATATTAAAGGAAAGGGTAAAGAAACTTCTTCCAAACCTATTATCCCACCTTATACAACCTTTACTCATGAACATGATAAACAATCACCTCCCGTAGAAGCTTTGCATGATATGTACACTACTAGATATAATATGGTGACTAAACAAGGGTATAACGGTTTAGGGTTAGGATTTAATGTGCATGGTATTAAGTTTCCCATTAACATACCTCCTAAACTGGATAAGAGTGGTCTCAGAACTTCTAAATCTCAAGTCAAGTTAAGTGGTGTGGATCTTTGTCCTCCCCTTAATGCTAATCTCTCTACACCTCTAATGGATAATCCTAACACTCGTCAAGAAATTGCTAAGATAGTATATGTGGAGCTAATGAATTCTAAGAAGGAAAGATTTAGACTTATGCCTATTGATGTTATGTACAAATTTAAATGTCCTTTCCACTATCGTAATACTCATTTTCTTGCCGATTGTAACCACTTCAAATTATATGTTAGGGATAGGGCTACACAAGGAATTATATCTTTTTCTTGCTTAGTCTTACAAGTTCTTCATAATTTTGATATAGGGGATTCCCCTCCATTAGAGATCGATTAAATGTTCCTATCCTCTTGTCTCATGATTGGGGGGCTAGAAGCATAATTTTATCCAATCTTTTAGGATCCATTAGGTCTTTTTATTAATATTTAATTGGTATTATTTATGTTTCCTTCTTCCATGATCTTGCATGATGTTTTTATCCATTCCTAGGAATTATATTTTTCTTCTTAGGAAATATTTTTTAGGACATGTGTTTTGTAAAAATATCCCTTTTCTTTCATCCCTCAGGGGGCAAGGTTCTTCCTTCTTTCTCTTTTTCTAGGGAAACTTCTTTCCTTAGTGGTATTTTTTTATATTGCAATATTATTTCATCATATTGATAGATATTTTGACTATGGATAACCTTCTTACATGAGAAGTTGTTGTCCTAGGTCATCACTTCTTCTCTATATTGCAAATTATGTTCTTTACAAACTCTCACCCTTGTTTTAGTGTTAGATTTGTTTTCCTTCATTCCAAAGATTCCTCTTGCTCTTCTTCACATGGGGGCTTGATGATTGAATCTTTTTTCCCACCTTTTGAAAGAAGCTATCTTATCTAAAAGCACTCCTCTTTGGTCAGGGTCTTGGTGATAAGATCTTTTTCATTGAGGATACTTTTCCATAAGTGACATATCCTTTTCACGATTATTTATACTCTTGGACGTAGGGGTCAATATCTCTCACTAAGGATATACTATATATTGTTGTAAACAGGATATCTCCTTGCTTTGTGAAGTAGGTATCCTCTTTCATCTTTTTTCCTACACTTGGAGGGAAAGGATGCCTTATCCTTCCTTTATGTCTTCAAGTATTCACACATAGAGTAACAAATATGGTAGAAGTACTTTAGCCTTAAGGGCTTGGTATGATTTTCTATCTTATTCAAATATATGCATTGTTATTCCATACATATTCATGCTAGGGTTTTGGTCTCAAGGATTCGATCTTAGAATTATCAATTTTTGTTCTTTTCCAACATGGAGTCACAAATACGGATTGTGAGTTTGGTAGAAGTACTTTCACCTTGGAGGCTTGGTATTATTTTCTATCATACTCAAATATATGCATTGCTATTTCATACGGTATTCTCTTCTTTTCTAGGGATTCACCTCTTTCCTTGGTTAAGAAATATTTTTCTACTATGTGATATCCAATCATACATGAAAATTATGGTTTGCATTTGCGGACCTATGTCCTTTATAAAAATCTTACTTGTTGTTTGACATTGGGTCTCCATGGTTAATACATCTCTCACCTTGGAAACTGAATAGTGTGCTATCCCTCATTAAGGGTTACTTCCTTTTCACTTCTTGCATGATATCTCTTTACATTCATCTCTTCCATGGCCTTATAGGAGCTATGACCTTCTTGGCTTGGACTAGGAGTTGTCTATGGATATTGTCTCGATGCTGAAGAAGACTTTATTGTTGTTCTTTTTCTTTCCTTAACATGGCAAAATAGTATGTTTTTGGTGATCTTAAGGAGGGGGGCATATATAGGGTCTCCCTTGTACTATATTTTTTTATTTTTATATGCTAAATCTTGGAAGGTAGCACACATAAGTTGCTAAATCCTGAAAAGACATGCATCCATATGCTAAATCTTCCAAAGGTAATGCACATAAGTTGCTAAATCTTGAGGAGACACACTTTTCAAAAAATTTCAAATATGCTAAATCTTGGAAGGTAACACACATAAGTTGCTAAATCCTAAAAAGATACACATTCATATGCTAAATCTTTTGAAGGTAACACACATAAGTTGCTAAATCCTGAGAAGATATGCATTTCATATTCATAGTGATACAAGAAGGTGGATCTATGGGTATTCTAGAAGCCGTTAGAAGATGCATTACAATTGCAAGCATAGTTTATGGGTGAACCTATTGGGCTCTCCCTCCAGGGTGATTCGCAGTAAGGTAGGCATCTTACCGGGTGAGGTAATCACTTTCTCTTTTCTCTCTTTTTGCTTTCATGCTAGAACGACTAGATCATGAAGCTATGTTGTCTATAGTGTTTCTCTTGTCTTTCTTATGTAATCATTTATGCTTCTATGACAACTTTCCAAATATGATATTGGTATGAGAAATATTTCTTAGCAAGGTTTCTTATGCTAATTGATTTGGGTTGTTTAGTACTAACTCTTGTTCTTTTGTATACTCTCATGTATGTATGTTGAGTTAGAATCCTTGGTCTGGGGGCTTGTGTCTTTAGCTAAGTGTTATTTCATCTCATTTTGAATCCACTAGGATCTCTTCTCTCTTCTCCTTTACCAAGATTTTGCATCGAATCCATACTCTTGCTAAAGTGGGGGCTTAATGTATCATCTTAAAATGGAAGCACTTCCATGTTAAGAGCATTTAGCCCTTTGAGTAAGTGGTTTAGGGTCATGTTCAATGGCTTGATAGGATCTTTTCATGTATATGGCTTTCTCCCCACTTTCCACTTCTTCTCTATGCTTGATTAGGGTTAAGGTCTTAAGGACTTTCCCAATTTTCCCTCTTTCATGGCTGTATTTTCTAGGTGGGATTTAGAAATGAGACCTCCTAGTCCTTCATTACATCAAACCTAGGATTTTCTATCTATTCCAGACATCTAGTCCTATTCAAATATCAATTTCCAAGTTTCTGACATCTCTGGTACCTTTGCTGCAAATCCTAACAAAGTTAGGGTCTGAGGTCAAAGTCAACCTTGACCCTGACTAGGTTAGGGTCAACCTTGACCCCAAACAGGTCAAGGTTGATCTTGACCTTGACCTCTTCCCACCAAGATTTGAAATTTTCATTTGTTGGCAGTTTGGCTTTCAGGAAAATTATTTCTCCACCTCCGGGTCAGTTGTTTTGGGCTCGGAAATGGTAAATCCTTTAATTGTATTTAATTAAGGTATATTTTCTAAAGGTGAGGACCTAATTGGGATTTAATTCTCCAAGGTGGCCCATCTAGAGGAGTGTGCCCTAGATCACTATAAAAGGAGGCCTTCCTCTCTCATTTGAACATCAAGTTTTCTCATTCCATCCACACTCAAGATCTCCAGGTGATCAAGCAAGCATTCCATTCAAGCATTCAAGTCTTCTTCTCCATCCAAGTTCTCCATTCAAGATCAAGGATTCAAACATTCAAGATATTGAAGGGATTTGGCTCAAGCATTCAAGATCTATCATTCAAACCCTAGATCTAGCCACCATGGTGGTGTGATCTTCCTTCAAGATCCTTTGTTCATCTTCAAGATCCATATCATTGTTTCCTCAAGGTGGATTTCAAGCATACAATCATGGAGGTTTGATGATGTTATGTTCAAGCTTTCATATCAATATATTTGATTACATTCCAAATACATTAGCATATCTATTGAATTGCATAGTTTCATTGTTAGATTCATTTCTACTACTTGCTAGCATTCTCCTATTTCAATTTCAATATTAAGGTTGATTCCAAACTGGGGTTTGACCAAGGCAAACCCTCCCCCCCCAAACAAACAAAACATCATTTTTCTTGCAAGTACAGGTGAAAAATCTCAGATCTGAGAGTGAATTTGGATACCCTTTTCGGCAATCTTTCAGTATTTATGAACATAATTGGAATCAAACTTCAAATAAATAATGTGGTCTTTGACCTTTTAAAGGTCAAAGTCAACCTGTGTGAATTTGGAGAAAAAATTTCTGGGTTTTGTCCGCCTCGACATTTCCAGTCCAGAACATGGGATGAAATCTTTAGAAAGTTCATATAGAAGCCAGAATTCAGCATTTTCCAGATCCGCCCTAATTCAAGGTTAGTATTTGCACTTCAATTATTTCATATTCCAAGCATAAATTCCATTCATAGGGAAATATTGGATTTACTCTCTCTCTTCCTACTTTTTTCCATAAATTGATTCGATTGTGCATTAGCCTTTTTGGTTGATCAAATTGGATCTCTTCCTTGGGGAATTTGGGTTTGAGAATAGATCTCATATTTCCCCCCTAAAACATTTTAATGATATTGAACCCATTTTAATATTATTCAATAGCAAAAGCATGTAAAGGTGCAACTCCTTTTTCCTTTATTTTTAGACTTTCTCATGCTTTTACTCTACTTTCTGATCCTTTGCATAATGTGATGTTGAAGTTAATGAATTCAAATATGAGTAAACTTCCTCTTATGAAACCAATTGACCCATCCAAAACTCCATCTATATTCTTTGATCCCAAATCCTTTTGTCAATTCCATTGTCAACATAGTCATGATATTGAAATATGTTATTCCTTGAAAAATGTGTACAAGACCTTATTGATTATAACATTATATCTATTGATGCTGATATTAATCATGGAAACAAATCAGTTTCACCTCCAAATCATAATTTTCAAATTTACACTAATCCTTTTCCATCTCATTTAACCAATACTATTGAGAAACCTTCTTTTCCCAAGGACATTGATTATGATGAGAAATTTGATGAAGCTACCCATATTTTCAACCAAATAAAACATGTTAAACCTAAACCTAAACCTTTACCTTAGTCTTATATTACCTTTGATCCCCCTAAACCAATTAATTCACCTAATTAATGGTCCTCTTTACATTGTCGCTAATATTGATGGTATTTGTTCCTATGGTACTCTTGTTGATGCTACTTGCATGGTGAATGTGATAACTGAAGAGCATCTTTTTCATAAATAATTGCAAAAATATTTCTATGATAAATATGATCTTTTGATTCAAACTTCCAATGGTTTCCTTTATCTTTCCTATAGTTCCATTTCCTTTCCTATAGAAGTTGGTGGTAAAACTTTAGATACTACTTTCACTGTCATTCCTACTTCCAATCAATTTCAAGTCAAACTTAGTCTTCATTGGATTACCTCCATGAATGTTGTGTTGGAAGTATAAGTGGGAAAGTAATACTGAGAGGGAGGGGTGAATTAGATATTACCTACATTTATCCTTTTGATCTAATAAAACTTTATGCATGACATAAAGAAAAGTTAATCATTGTAAGAAACAAAACATATAAAGCAACATACATTAAATCACTCATAACACCATGATTTTGGTAACCTACAAACCATTGAAAGGTAAAACTAGGGTGGGGATGACACCCACAAATATTCACTACTATAGTAATAAGTTTTGCCTGTTAGGGCTTACAAAATGTGATCAAATCATGATCTACCCTGTGAAAGGTCTACTCTGTCAAAAGATAAAAGACTTGTATAGTCTACCTTGTTAAAGGATTTATAAACTTACAACAAAGTAAGCACTCGGTAAAGAGATTTACAAAATGTCTGCTAAGACTACTCAGTTAATAGATTTACCCTGATACACTGGTCAAAATGTTTTAGTACCTGATCCTTCAGTTTGCACTAGTATGCAGATTACAAATCTCCTCTTTACATTATATTTTGATCTCTTCTATCTGATCTTTCTTGATTCTGTCCTTTCGCTGCTTAGCTCGGTCACTAAACTCTATCTGAATACTTCGCTATTCTGAATTTATACTTCTTTGATCATCCTCTCATACTAATTCAATCTTATCTCTCTGATTCACACACTTTTCTTTGATTTAGATCTTTCCCTTATATAACAACAAAAATGTTTTACTATTTCAAGATCTAAGGTTCAGATTTATTTCTATTGCCACCTAAACTATACAATTTTTTGATTGGCTCTAGGTTTTACATAGGGATCAATGATAATAATATGGATGTGTAATTACCTCCATAATTACCTCACTAGACAAAATACAAAACATCATTATCACCAAAAATGGTTTACCTCGATCATTGTGCCATTCCAAACTTGTATGTCAATTTTGGCTAACTCGGCAAAAGTTATTCCTGGCACTCAGCATTAACTATACTTAGCATCAGTTGAACTTCTCTATCACTTGGTAATCATTGATATATGTAAGTCGGTAAGAGCTATACTCTTGACATATTACAAACATATTGTGACCATGACTTTACTCAGCAGTAGTACTGCTCGATAAGTATACAATACAAAACTTGACCTTTACAAAATGACTCGGTCACAGTGATGACCCACCATCATTACCTAGATATATGACTAAGTGTGAAACACTAATGGTCAACAAAACTATAGAGATCTACAATCTCCCACTTTGACATTAGTGGAAAAAACACTTTGTGATGACATTTGTATTTACAATTACAAAAGTATGTTTGTACTAGCCTAATACTCCCCCTGAGATATATATACACATTCAAAATTTTGTTACCTATCCCTATTTTTTCCTTGTTCATACTCGTGTCATGATGATTCTCCCTTGTTTTTGACATGACTAATCTCTTCATCAATAGGTAGCTCACAAATTTTCTCCAGAAAAGGTTTATGCAGCACTATGATCATGTAGAGTGCATCCATCCAAGTAGTTGAAGTAAGGTTCAAAACTTCTATCTGCACTTCTAAATTAGTAGCTAAACTAATGAGACTCTCTACTGTGGACAAATGTGGATCACTCTAGATCAATACTTTAGGCTTTTCTAACTTTCTCTGTATAGCCTCCAGATGCAGTTTCAAAACAGTTTGAATAGAGAGTATCCGAGAACAAATCTTGCCATCATTAGCCATCAGCTCGGCTAACTTACCTTGTGTTTGCATGATTTTTACATAATGTGCAGCACTGGTGTCTGCATCCAAGGTCAGGGACTGACTTGTAGCTTTAATCTCTTTCTTGAGAGTATCAAACAATCATTGATTCTCATCAGTGAACAGTTCAACATTACATATTTTGGCCAATAGAGACTGTCTGTTCACAACTAATCCCTCACTCTCCTTTACCAAATTGGATAGCTCAACCTGTTTTACTACTATCTCAGTAGATATCTTCTCTAGCATTTTGGTCTCAAATCTCCATTCTGACCATTCAAATAACTTATCACTTGCACAACTAACTTCATTATCAACTTTCTGAACAATGTGTACAAGTTGTTCCAATATGGGAACTAAACTATTTACATCTGATAATTCATACACTTCATTAAATATATCTTTGATTTCATGAAGAACCCATTTTTGTTGATGCTCTCTTTGGAGTTCTACGTGTCTGCTTTTCCTTGTCAGCAAATCTTTCATTATCTGTAGTTGCTCATAAGAAAGGTTATCTGTATCCCATTTAGGAATAACAATTACTTCATCAATTATTACCTCATCTTTCTCCTTTTGTGCTCTCAGTGGGGTGCTTCCACTTGGCATTTGTACAAGGGCTTTGATTTCCTCTTGTTCCTTTGGCTCTTGTTCTTCAATGAGTTTTCCTTTGATTTTTTCTTCTCCTTTCTCCTTCTCCTCAGCATGAGGACTAATAGCTTGTTCATCTAATTTGATTCCTTTTCCTTCTGTGATGTCTTCTTCCTTAGGAGAACTTTGAATTTTGTCTTTTTCTTTGTTACCTTCCTCGGTAGATTGACTTAGTGGTACTGACTTGATGGGTTCCTCAGTAAGACTTGTACTGACTAACTTATCAACAGTAGCAACTCTAGGTAGAGTAGGATTCTCATTGGCAGATTGTGTGCTCGTAATGGTGGGATAATCCATGACTTGTAATAGTATAGTGTTACTACTTGGTAGGGGTGTGTTAGTTTCTTTTGTTTTGTTTAAATCATCCTCAGTTAAGAATGAATTCTTAATGGGGCTCTCCTTCGGTATGTCAACAATGTGAACCTTAAATGTATCCTGTGTTTTCACTTCCTTAGGAGTACCAGTCTCCATTTTATTTTTCTTCTTTTTAGGTTCAACAGTTGTTGAAGTAGTAGCATCTTTTCCTTCATTCTTCCCTTCATCCTTTTCTTCATCCTAGGTGGGTAACAATCCAAAAACTACCTTCCAAATTTTTAAACTTTATTGTACAACATCTTTAACCTTGTGTAGAAGAATTAGATAGGCTCTAAGTTTAGGATCAAACTTTCCTCTATATTGCTCAATTATCTATTTGATGTCTATAGGGGTGAGAGTGGATTCAACTTGTGCTAATGTACTCTCCCTTATTTCCTTCTCTATTTTCAGAGCATACTCCCATTTATGTGCGACTCTATTGCATAATTCTTTTGGAATCTTGTTTTCAATTTCAATTGGCAGCATCTTGAAAATGCACAACATTTCAAGAATAGCATCCTCAACTTTCTCTTTATCTCCAATGCTCATTTTTCCAAACTTTAATCTTTTCACCTCATCTACTATGGTTGTGCTATTAATCTTAAGACATAATTCATCAGTAGTGAGTTGATGTGCACCCTGTTGTGTAGCCTTCCCCTTTATTACTTCATCAATTTTGGTTTCTTCATCATCATCTTGTGTTAGAACAAGTTTCCTTCTCATCTTCTTCATAGCCTTGGTCGGCACTGCCTTGGGTTGTGTGGATTTTCACTTAGCAGATACAGGAGTCTTCTTAGGATTCTTGGTAGTAGTTCTTCTAGTTTGAGGCCTTAGTGATGGTGTCTCTGACACTTTACGTTTCAACACTCTTCTCTTTGGCAGGGACTCAACAATTACTAGTTTCTTCTCTTCTTCTTCTTCCTTTTCACTACCACTAGTTGCACTATGTTCATCTTCTCCCAATCCTTGGGTCAACTCTAGTGGTGCATCCTTCTTAGATTCTTTAACATACTCTTCCACATTTTTCACTATCTTCTTTCTTTTCCTCTCAGTGGTGGCAGCCAATAATCCTAGAGAGATCTTGGATTTGGCCTCTTCAAATGTTCTAAAGTAAGGTGCCTTAGTATCGATTTCCTCAACTAAGAGGGTTGTGATTACAATAGTAGCTTCATCTATGTTGATTTCATAGGGTAAAGGCATTAACCATAAAACCCTAGGTAGGACTTCCTGTGCATAGGTAAAGTTTGTGTCTACCAAGAAACATATATCCTTACTGTATTTCTCAATCAAAGAAAGAGGGACTCTAGTCCTATTCCTCATCTTCTTCTTAAATTCAATGAAATAATTATCCATTATCCCTTCAAAATCATCACCAATCTGGTTTATAAAATCATTTATTTGAATAGTGATAGGTTTCTTCTTATCCCATGTTACATCTCCATGTGTAGGAAAACACTTCTTGACATAAAAGAATATATAGATCAGTAGGGAACCAAACTTACACATAGAATTCTTTGCCGTCTAGATGGAGTTCAAGTTCTCAGAAAGCTGAGTTAGCTGGAGCTCAGCAAGGTCATATGTCTACCCTTTCTTAATTATCTTCCATGCCAGGTCCACTACCATACAGGGGACGCTGTCCAACTGACTGGATTGATAAAACTTGTGTGAGATGACTCTAACAGTGAAGTCAATTTTTGGATCAGTGATGGTGGAAATTTTCATTTTGTGTTTGTTCCAAACTACCTTGGTGTTTGCTTGAATATCCTCTTTTCCTACACATTTCATCATTCTCTTTCCATCAATTGTAGGGTAATCAGTGACTTTGTGTATCATATTCTTTGTGATCTTCACCGGTCGGTCTTCCAACCATAACTGCACGTCGTGTACTCAACCCAAAATGATCTTTATCCATTCCACTTTGAAATTTTGTGAGAAATTTAGGGCATGTACTTACCCTTGATCGGAAACAACCCTATGTTCCAGCTTTAGCACTCCATTAACACATAGTTTATCATATGCTTCCTTGATCTCATTATCACTAATTTCTCCAATTTTGCACATATAGCAGGACCTAACATCATTCATCAATAACACATTCTCCAGAATAGAAGATAGGGCTCTGTTCAAATCTCCTTTGATAGCACTTTCTGATATAGCCTTGAATACCTTCACTTTGCAAACTTCATTCCTTACAAGTTGCACATTGAAAACTTCCATCCCTTGTTTCTTGACTAGTGCGGATGAAGATGATGCCATTTTAAACTGTAATTTTTGAAAAGAAAATATTTTCTTAGTAAAGTACCCCTTTTTTTTTCAATAACCCTATAGATGAATTTTACCGATGGCACACTAAGAAAATTCAGAATCGCTTTGCTTAATCTGGTTTCACAAACTTTGAATCACTCTCTGAAATCTTGAATAGCCAGGTGAAATGAAATTAATGGAAATTTTCTGCTTTATAGAATCTGAAAAATAGAACTAGGGCCTCATAAATGCTCCGTACAAATTTTGGTAGATTGTAGTTGTCTCAGCAAACTGAAAAGCTTAGTTGATATAACCGTTGTGACATAACTTGGTGTACATAGCATTTCAGCCATAGCAAGTGCTCGACATACATTGATAGCTCGATTAATGACACTGATGCTCGGCATCAAAAATGAAATTTTCTATTTTTCTCACATATGTCCTAATGCATCTTTATCTATGTTGATGTGGAATTTTTCTCACTTCTATGTTAGGAACTGATGAAAGATAAGGCTTTTGCAAGACTCAGTTCTGAACATACCTTTCAAGCTTAATTACAAGAAGTGTGATCACCTAATCCATTGGATTGGGTGATCGCAGATGTGCTAGCTCTGATTGAGTTTTCTTCTTCTTTCTTCCTCCATGTCTTTTCCATCTGACTCTTCAGTTTCTCATGGATACCTTCATTCTGATTATTATCATTGCTTGGCATAGGTGATCTACAATCTTTCTTTAAGTGACTGACCTTGTTACACTTGTAACAGACCATGCTTCAATTCATCCAGCTTTTAGATTTGCCTCTAAAGTGAGTCTTCATGAAATTAGCTCTGATGTGTCCATACTTACAACAATAATAGCAATTATACTAAGTTTTGTAATCCCAATTGCAACAGTTGTGCTTTGCAACTAGCTTGGTTTGTTCATTTGATGACCACCTTGGTCTAGATCTACATTCAAATGCTTTGTGCCCATATTTATAACAATTGAAATAACTTCCTTGAAACTTAGGTGAGGTGGATGAATTGCTAGCCTTAGATCTACATCCATGTGCTTGATGTCCATGCTTCTTGCAGTTAAAACAATGTCCATTAAACTTATGCTTAGAATCAGACTTACCATGTTTTCTTTTGCATATGTTGGTTGTATGTCCTGGCTTTCCACAGTGATGGCAAGTGGGTTTTGTGTTCTTTGGTTTAGCAATCTTTTGTTCTCCATTCATTGATGATTCTCCTTCTTCAGTAGATGAATGTTCATTTAGTCCAAGTCCAGATCTATCACTAGATCTTCTAGGTGATCTTAACAGCTCTTTAAAATATTTTGCAGCTTCATTGGGTTTGTTCATCCTTTCATTGATCTCTTTTTCAGTTCTCAAATCATGTTTCAACTAATCATTTTCAGACCTTAGTTGATTGATTTCCATATCTTTCCTACCCAATTCCTGATTAACCATCAGTAGCTGATTTACCATGTCTAGTTGATTATTAGTCAACCTTTGCATGTTACTAGTTCTTTCATCTAGCCTGATTGTAATTTGTCTTTTGTCTTCCTCAACCATTGTCTTATCATCTTTAGCTTTCTTTTTCTATTCCACTAATTCACAAAGTTTGATGGATTGAATTTCTTTTTCTCTCCTTAGAGTTCTGATGTCATCATTTAGTATGGTATTTTTCTTGAGTAGTTCTTTTATAGCTTTATCACTCTTGGCAGAGTTACCATTGTCAAATAGTCTAGAGATGTCTTCTTCTTTGTACTATGGCTCATTTTGTTGAATTGCAATCTCTCTTTTCTTGCTTAAGGATTTCTTTAATTCTCCTCTGGCTACTTCTAGTTGTTGTAATGCTAGTTGTACTTCAATCTTTTGATTCTCTACGATCTTCCCCAGTTTATAAGCTTCCATTGTAAGATCTTTTTCCTCAAGTGGTTAGACTTCCTTAAGAGAAACCTTGCTGCTATGATACCAATTGTTGGAAGTATAAGTGGGAAAGTAATACTGAGAGGGTGGGGGTGAATTAGATATTATCTACTTTTATCCTTTTGATCTGATAAAACTTTATGCATGACATAAACAAAACTTAATCATTGTAAGCAACAAAACATATAAAGTAGCATACATGAAATCCCTCATAACACCATGATTTTGGTAACCCAGAAACCCTTGAAAGGTAAAATTGGGGTGGGGATGACACCCACAAATCTTCACTACTACAGTAATAATTTTTTCCTATTAAGGCTTACAAAATGTGTTCAAATCATGATCTACCCTGTGAAAGGTCTGCTCTGTCAAAAGCTAAAAGACTTGTATAGTCTACCTTGTTAAAGGATTTATAAACTTACAACAAAGTAAGCACTCGGTAAAGAGATTTACAAAAAGTCTGCTAAGACTACTCGGTTAAGAGATTTACCCTGTTACACTGGTCAAAATGTCTCAATACCTGATCCTTTAGTTTGCACTAGTATGCAGATTATAGATCTCCTCTTTACTTTATATTTTGATTTCTTCTATCTGATCTTTCTTGATTTTGTCCTTTCACTGCTTAGCTCAGTCACTAAACTCTATCTGAATACTTCACTATTCTAAATATACTTCTTTGATCATCTTCTCATACTAATTCAATCTTATCTCTTTGATTCACACACTTTTCTCTGATTTAGATCTTTCCCTTATATAACAACAAAAATGTTTTACCGTTTCAAGATCTACGGTTCAGATTTATTTCTATTACCGCCTAAACTATACAATTTTCTAATTGGATCTAGGTTTTACATAGGGATCAATGATAATAATATGGATGCATAATTACCTCATTAGACAAAATACAAAACATCATTATCACTAAAAATGGTTTACCTCGATCATTGTGCCATTCCAAACTTGTATGTCAATTCTGGCTAACTTGGCACAAGTTATTCCTGGCACTCGGCATTAACTGTACTCGACATCAGTTGAACTTCTCTGTCACTTAGTAATCAGCATATAACAAACATATTGTTACCATGACATTACTTGGTAGTACTACTACTTTGTAAGTATACAATACAAAACTTGGCCTTTACAAAATGACTCGGTCATAGTGATGACCGACCATCATTGCCTAGATATATGACTAAGTGTGAAACACTAATGGTCAACAAAACTATAGAGATCTACATGTTGTGGCTTCTCCTATTCATAAATGTGTTAAATTTCCTCATAATGGAGAGATCATAATTGTTAACCATACTCTTTAGCAACCTTCTATTTTTTGAGACTCCATTGACCTTGATTTCTTTTGGCCTTCTATGCCTCAACCCACTAAGGTCTATCCTAATTATCTTTTCCATTCAAACCATGCCTACAAGATTCAAAATATTTATTAACTTAGTAAACCTAAGGATGGTTTTAGGAATGGACTTCTTCCTACACCACATATTCCTCCTTTACATTCTCTTGTTCCACATCCTCTTCTTTTCATATCTCAACCTAGTGCAGTTCCTTCAATTATTTCTACTAAAGAAGAAAATATTCTAGTGTTGATTGATCCTACCCCAACCAAAATATCTAGCAAGACCAAACATAATTGTGATGCTCATGATCTCTATTTAAAGTAGAAAGATAGAGCCCATGAACATTATTTTCAAAACATTTCTTCACCTCATTCACCTCATTATACTTTTATTTCCTTTGATCATCCCATGCTTGAGCCTATGGAGGAAATAAATTTTAAAAATGTTATAAAAAATAAAACATAACAATTCTATTTGTACCTTGGATTCTATTACAATTAATCTTGATGAAGAAGATATTGGTGATGATGATGATGATACTAAGATTGATATGCATGCTAGTGATTTTGATGATATGTATGAGACTATCAATCTTTTTAATTATTTACAAGATATACTTTCAAAACAATTATCTATTACTCCTAGTAACAAACACAGTAGCATATCTTCACAACATGGTCCTTGTTTGGAACTGACTATTTTTCCTTCTACCATGCTTGACATTGATCCTCTTGCTAGGTTCCCACCTTCCCTACACACTATGGATAGAGATAGGGGGACATGTGAAATGCTTTATTATCTCCTCTTGTATTGTGAGTTTTATGTGTTTGTCTTTTGTAATATATTCTTTTCTTGTGATGTCCTTCTTATTATATATGTTTTGTTTAGATTTCTTTAAATGAACCTTATTTCTCCATTGGTGCAAGGTGATAAAGGAGTCACAATATTGAAATAATTATTCTATTTGTATCTCACTTATTTTATATATTGTTACATTTTATGTTGTACATGTGTCATTGTTCATAAACGTTTCTTTGTGTTATCTTCTTGGGTGATGCAAATAGATAAAACCTATTCCTTTTCGTCTTCATGATGCTGGCCCAAAAAGACTCTTCCTCATGACTCTTACATGTCTTTCTTCAATTGTATTGTAGTTCTACTACTTTTGGGAAATGATGATGTTTGATTTTGACATAATATTTCATATATTATCATATGATCATATTGACTCCAGAGTTGGTAGATCCATTTTTGTGATCTCCTTTGTCATGTGCTCATTTCCCTTGATTTTTCCTTTATTGGGGCCATGTCATAGTGGATGTTGTTGGCAAGTTGTCTATACTAAAGTATATGACTAGATATAGTGTTGTCATTGTTGGATCTTTTTCCTTGCAGGACCAAACTTGAATCAA
The DNA here is from genome assembly GCA_027943335.1 of Chamaecyparis obtusa. Lineage (NCBI taxonomy): Eukaryota > Viridiplantae > Streptophyta > Pinopsida > Cupressales > Cupressaceae > Chamaecyparis > Chamaecyparis obtusa. The sequence continues at coordinate 121,352 of BSBK01004157.1, forward strand.
TAGATGGGCTTGATTCTCAGGGTAGGCACTCAAGTTTGACAAGAAAACAATCCAATTGATGAGGATAGAGAACATCCTCCTTCTTCTTTGAGCTCCACATCACTCAGGCAGGTATTTCCTTATCTGCACACTCAAAACACCTCATGACAAATAGTAGGCCTGCAGATAGATTATTGTGGAATAGTCTTCAAACCCCTTTAGGTATCCTGTACCCCAATGAGAGAAATTCACATGCAATAGCCCTACTTGCATAGAATGAGTCTGAAGACTAGAAAGGACCTCCTATTACTACTACCAACATGAAAGGGAAAGGTGTTTGATTTGATTGATTTATGTTGGGTTGAAGAGACCCCTGAGATACCCTAAGTCTCTAATAGACCAGTGCCTTGTCCAATGGGCCACAAAGTCAAATACCCTATTGCAATAGATAGCTATGAAACAAGAAGATAGTATAATCAATGTGTTGATGCCTAATATCAATCACACACCATGACCAAACCTCACTTTAACAACCCACCTGTGTATTCAAGTATGTTATTATCCATCCAAAAGATTTTAATCCTCCCTTACGAGAGACCTATAAATAAATAATACATTAACCAACATCCACTGGAAGACAAGCATGACATATCTTTGATACCTTAGCTCATACATACATGAAAACTAATCCTAAACCAGTTATCTCTGTGAAGACAACTCCACTTGCAAACACATGGGAAATGCAAATAGAAAAATCAAACACCCTTGATGTATGATTAATGAATTCAAGATTCAAATGGAGATAGTTTGATAATAGTAAGAATATACTGAATCCTCATACATAAGACAAATCAGTTACAATACATATCATATTCTTTGAGCCAACAAAGGAGAAAAGAACACTCTATATGCAGAGAAGTAGAGAAAATCTACAGGAAAAGGACACTTCATGGAACCAAAAGGAACCCTTACAAAATCAAAACTTCCACCATTTATACCACTAGCTGCCTTGGAATCCCCGAAAGAATTTAGGATGCAATAAGCTTTGGATAGCTAGAGTTAGGGTTTCACCCACTAAAGCAACCTAAAATAGTCAAAAATTTATTACAAGGATGAAAACCCAAGTGATTAGATCCAAGAATGATCCTCACTTATCCTAAATCTCTAAAAAATGTACCAAGGACCATAAATTTTTCAAGCCAACCAATCCAATCACCAATCTACAACATGCCTTGAGCAAGAAACCCCACTCCTCATTTATTTCTTGATGGTACAGTCCCCCTTGCAAATGGTCATCACACCCTAGACCACACTGCAACCACCGGCGCTACCAAAAAAATCAAATCTGGCTTCAAAAACAATTAAAACCAGTCCTTTCTGTCACTAAGAAACCCTCAAAAAATTCAAATTTGAATTTAAACGGCTACCTTATGGCGCCTACAGTAAATCAGTGGTCAAAATTTAAACTCAGATTAACTTTATATTGCGATAGATCCTATTATTTCTTAGGCCATATGTCTTACTCATCAGGAAACCCTGGGTTAACACTCAGGGACTATGCAATAATGTGATGAAGGGTGCTCCCATTAATACCACAAGCACATAACAGAAATAGAGAAGCAACAATAATAATATGCAAGAACAGAAAATTGGCTTCTTATTATCTCCACAAATGTGGAATTACAAACTTTTAGAATTAAAATATGCAAAGCCACATGGGCATTCCCTTACAATATTCTGTAGGACAAAGCCTTGAATCAATACCCAGATCTACTACCCAGAACTGCCCTAGACAACACTACGGGCCTTCTTTATATAGGCAATTTCCACCGCCCGAGAAGGTTCTATAAATTTAGCCCTTAGGGCTGACCAAACTTAGAATTATTTTATTTTACAATTTATTACATCAAAGTCGGCTCAAAATGAGTTTTGAAACCCAAACACAAATTTTGAAGAAAAATTATTTTTCGCCATTTCAGGTGACCCAACTTCTGAAGACCATAAGTCATCGCCCGTTGACCCAATTGGCTATTATAACCCCATTCTGGAAATGACACGAAGCGCTCTATAGGCTTGACTAGTGCAAAGTGCCCATCACCCAAATTTTGAACCTCATCCAGGGCCTCTAAAGCCTTCAAAACTAAGTTTGAAGTTTCTGTACCCTGCTACCAATATCAAAAATCTTCAATATCTTCAAAACTACACCTGATCTAGCCATGAAACTTTGCTGGTAGGCTGATATGACTAAGATGAACCTCCATATGTAAAATCAGACATTTCAAGATCGTAAGACCAACGTACTAAAAATAGCAAGTTTCCATACATAGCAACTCTGCACAAGATAGCCCTTATTGAATACAAAAACAAAAATATTTTTGGGTGATGCAAGATTGCTCTTACACCCAGGATGCTCCTGCATCAGACACCCAGGGTAATTTGAAAAGTGACCCTATCACGACTCGGATGTGTAGAGGAAAACCAAGATGGTTAACCTCCTCCTTTGTTAGCCATGATGAATCTTCAACAGATCATCCTTTCCATTTGACCAAATACTCTTCATATGTCCTGTTCCTTGTGCTTCTGCCAACACAACTATCCAGTATGTCTTCAATCTCCTTGATATCTAAACTGGTTGCTGGAATACTCCACTGTGCTGCTGCAACCTCATCTTCAACACCTCCTTCATGATACTCTGTCAAATCTGAAATGTTAAACACTGGTGAAATATTCAGCTTAGTAGGCAATCCTACCTCATATGCATTTCCTGAATCATGCTTTTTTAGTATCTTAGATGGTCCAAACTTCTTGTTTTCAACTTGTTATATGTACCAACTGGAAACCGCTCCTTCTGCAAATGAACCATGACTTCATCCCCAACCTAAAATTCCTTATGCCTCCTTTTCTTATCTGCCTTAGTCTTATACTGCACATTCATCTTGGTAATATGCTTCCTCACCTCCTCATGGATGTTCTTCAAATGTTCTGCAAAATCCTCAGCTTCAGCACTAGTTATTTCTCCTTTATCTATCTTTCTCAACTCAGATGCATTTCTTGGACTACTTCCATATACAATCTAGAATGGTGATTTACCAGTGCTCCTATTGACATAATTATTATATGCAAATTCTGCCTGTGGTAAAATCAAATCCCATCCTGTTGGCTTATCTCCAACCAAACATCTCAATAGATTTCCCAAACTTCTATTCACAACCTCTATCTGTCCATCAGTCTGTGGATGATGTGATGAACTGAACTTCAAATCTATCTTCAACTTCTTCCACAATGTCTGCCAGAAATATCCAAAAAACTTAGTATCTCAATCTGAAACTATGGTCTTTGGCAAACCATGTAGCCTCACCACTTCTCTGAAAAACAATTCTGCTACATGAACTGTATCATTAGTCTTCTTGCAGGGAATGAAATGTGTCATCTTTGAAAATCTGTCAACTACTACAAAAATTGAATTATGTCCCCATTGTGTCCTCAGTAAACCAAGAACAAAGTCCATACTGATATCCTCCCAAGGCTTCTCTGGTACAGGTAATGGCTGATACAACCCTATATTTTTCTTTACTCCTTTCACCATCTGACATACTCTGCAACTCTGTACAAACTTCTTCACATCTTGCTGCAATTGTGGCCAATAATAATTCTCACCAACCAAAGTAAGGGTTTTATCATGACCAAAATGTCCAGCCAATCCTCCACTATGCTTCTCCTTGATGAGATTCTCCCTCATAGAACTTCGTGGAATGCACAACTAACTCCCTCTGAATAGCATATCATCTTGGATGATAAAATCCAGCCATTTCGTCCTGTCTAGAGTAACAGGTTCTGTGCAAGCTTTCCAAGCTTCACCAAAATCAAGATCCTCTAGATACAAATTCTTGAGTTCTTTGAACCCAACCACTTCAATCTGCATCTTTGTCAGCAATAGTTGCCTTCTGCTAAGAGCATCTACAACCCTATTAGACTTTCCACTCCTATGTTTCAAAACAAATGTATAACTCTGCAAAAAATCAACCCATTTCAAATGCCTCTGATTCAACTTTCCTTGACTATTCAAATATTGCAATGCTTGATGATCAGTATACAAAATAAACTCCTTAGGAAGTAGATAATGTCTCCACTTCTTTAATGCTTGAACTATAGCATAAAATTCTTGATCATAGATAGAATATTTTCTCTTGGCATCATTTAACTTCTTACTGAAATAAGCAACGGGTTTACCTTCTTGGCTCATAACAGCTCCTATTGCAGTACCACTAGCATCACAATCTACTTGAAACACCTTATTAAAATTTGGAAGTGCTAAAACAGGTTGTTCTGTAACTTTTTGTTTCAACAATTGAAAAATCTTTTCTGCCCCATTAGTCCACTTAAACTCTTTTCTATCCCCTCTCATTGTTTCAGTCAAGGGTCCACAAATACTACTAAAATTTTTGATAAAATTTTTGTTAAAGCTAGCCAAACCATGAAAAGATATTACCTCAGTAGCACTCCTTGGAGTAGGCCATTCAAGGATAGCCTGTACCTTCTCTAGGTCCATTTTTAGACCTTTTGTTGAAACTACAAATCCCAAATACACTAACTCTTTCTTCACAAAATTGCACTTCTTCATATTAATCAACAATTTCTCATCTCTCAACTTCTCAAACACCATACGAATATGCATCATATGTTCCTCCAATGTCTTGCTAAAAATCAAAATATCATCTAGGTAAACAATGACAAACTTACCCAGAAATTCTTTCAGAACCTCATTCATGAGCCCAATGAAAGTGCTCGGTGCATTGGTTAGCCCAAAAGGCATGACTAACCACTCATACAGTCCTTCCTTTGTCTTGAAGGCAGTCTTCCATTCATCTCCTTCTCTGATCTGAATCTGGTGATATCCACTCTTCAGATCTATCTTTGAGAAATACACAGCCCCACTCAAACAATCCATAATATCATCCATTCCTGGCAATGGAAACCTATACTTGATTGTGATCTTGTTTATTGCTCTGGAATTTGTACACATCCTCCACTCTCCATTCTTCTTTGGTGCTAATACTGCTGGTACAGCACAGGGACTTAGACTCTCTTGAATCAACCCCTTCTGCAATAACTCATGTACTTGTCTGTTCAACTCTTCACTTTCTGCTGGTGTCATTTTGTGTGCTGCCTTGTTTGGAAAACTGGCTCCTTGAATCAAATCCATTTGATGACTAATCTTCCTTACCGGTGGTAATCCATCAGGTACATTATCAGATACAATATCCTGAAACTCATTCAACAAATCTACAACCTCTACAGGTACATCCTCTACTTCTTCTTTACCAACTTTTGGAATTAAAGCAAAACACACATGCTCATGCCTCATACCATCTAGGAATTTTCTTCCATCAAAAAATTTTATTCTTACATTACCACATACCTTTTCTTTGGTCTCCTTCAATGACTTTAGCTTATGTTGCACTCCATCCTTTGTCAGGGACTAGGTATTCGCACGACCATCGTGAAAAACACATCTGTCAAACTGCCACGGTCTACCCAACAACATATGACATGCATCCATAGAGATGATATCACATAGTACCTCATCTTGGTACCCGCCGATCTTGAACTTTACTAGGCACTGTTCACTGACCATGACCTTGTGGTCATCCTGCACCCAAGCAATCTGATATGGATGTGGGTGTTTTTGTCTCTTGAGCTTCAACTTTGTCACCATCTCTTCTGACACCAAATTGTTAGTGCTTCCACTATCAATAATCACATCATAGCATTTACCCTCACACTTGCATCTACTACGAAATAGGATCCTCCTTTGTTCAGGTTCATTCTCACCACTCAGAAAGACTCTTCTGTTAATTAGCATTTCTCCTCTTTCAACATCTTCAGAATTTGATGATCTAGCATCTTCATCTACATGTGCAACTCTGGCCTAACCTTCATTTCTCCATGGAAGCCTCCTCTTCCAGATCCTTGTCCTCTTCCTCTTCCTCTCTGATCTCTATTACTTTGATCCTGGAAATGATTGGAATTATTCTCTCTGATTCTGACTGCTACTGGCCTCATCCTTCTTTTTCAGATCTTCATTTCGGCCACCATATGACCATCCACCAGATCTTCCACCATGACCTCTTCCATTTTGTCTGCTCTCAAACTGCTTGTTCAGCTTTTCCTCTACTTTTAGGGAAAACTGGTATGCCTCCTCAATACTATTCATTCGAACCAGATTCAACTCCTCCTGAATGCTTGGCCTTAACCCATTAAGGTTTCGGGCAACTTTCTCCTTATCAGCTTCTGCATGGCCTGCTCTGATGAGGAGTCGATAGAACTCCTCTGTATACTCCTAAACAAATCTTCCTGCTTGCTTCAAACTTTGCATTTTATTTAGTAGGTCAAGCTCATAATCAACAGGAATAAACTGTTGCTCCAATTTATCCACCATCTGATCCCATCTTGTGATTTTATCTTTCCCTCTTCTATTTTGCTCCATTGAATTTCTTGCCACCAAATCTTTGCATGACATTTCAATCTGGCCTTCACAAATTTGACCCTATCAGGATCCTCAACATCTTCATACTCAAAATATTCCTCACATTCATTGATTCAGTCGATCAATTCCTCTGGGTTAAAATTTTTAGAAAATGTAGGTACCTCAATCTTAGATCTTTTTCCAATCTTAGAAATCGCCTCAAAAAGTCTTTCTTCCTCCTGGTTCACAATTTCAGCATCTCCTTCTTGATATTCTTCTTCGGCTTCATGCTTGCTTTCATCTTTGACATTAAGATTCATTCCTCTGCTAATCTCTTCTTGCAATGCTCGCACTTTTCTCTGTAGCTCTCTAACCTCAGGTGTCACAATACCAGCTCTTCCACCACATTCTGTTCGTGGAGGCATTTTTGTGATGCGCACTGAAACCCTAACCATGGTCCTGGTGCAAACTACCTCAGAGTCGGTGATCTATTTACACACTTAAGAACTCCTGCTCTAATACCACTTCATGAAGGGTGCTCCCCTTAATACCACAAGCACATAATAGAAATAGAGAAGCAACAACAATAATATGCAAGAACAGAAAATTGGCTTCTTATTATCTCCACAAATGTGGAATTACAAACTTTTAGAATTACAATATGCAAAGCCACATGGGCATTCCCTTACAATATTTTGTAGGACAAAGCCTCGAATCAATACCCAGATCTACTACCCAGAACTTCCCTAGACAACACTATGGGCCTTCTTTATATAGGCAATTTCCATCGCCCGAGAAGGTTCTAGAAATTTAGCCCTTAGGGCCGACCAAACTTAGAATTATTTTATTTTACAATTTATTACATCAAAGTCAGCTCAAAATGAGTTTTGAAACCCAAACAAAAATTTTGAAGAAAAATTATTTTCTGCCATTTCAGGTGACCCAACTTCCGAAGACCATAAGTCATCACCCGTTGACCCGATTAGCTATTATAACCCCATTCTAGAAATGCCACGAAGTGTTCTATAGGCTTGACTTGTGCAAAGCACCCATCACCAAAATTTTCAACCTCATCTGGGGCTCTAAAGCCTTCAAAACTGAGTTCAAAGTTTCTGTACCCTGCTGCCAATAGCGAAAATCTTCAATATCTTCAAAACTACACCTGATCTAGCCATGAAACTTTGCTGGCAGGATGATATGACTAAGATGAACCTCCATATATAAAATCAGACATTCTGAGATCGTAAGACCAACTTACTAAAAATAGAAAGTTTACATAAATAGCAACTCTGCACAAGATAACCCTTATTGAATACAAAAACAAAAATATTTTTGGGTGATGCAAGATTGCTCTTACACCCAGGATGCTCCTACATCACAATGGCTTTTCCTATTTGTGCAATGAAATAATTAACTTGAGCTTAACCCCGTGAACAAGTGAATGAAGGAAACTTACTATCCTTGGTCCTTTATTTAACGAACTAGGGACTAAAAGAGTTTGCCACTTCGCAAAACACTTTATATCTCCACCAAATAATTTAGCAATTACACCACCTTCCTTCACTAAATCGATGTACCCTTTAGAACACTACCAATTCTTCTCATGAATGAGTGAATCCTATGAACTTTGTCAGCACCGCTAACCTCATTTATCCAGACCACTAAACCTTTTGACCCCACCTGGGCCCTCTTTATGCCACTTGTCATCATGTCATTCATTGCTACCACTTAGTCATCACTGACACAGGACTCACCTGCCTTAAGCCTTCAAAAATGGATGGCGGGCGTAAGATCTCATGGCTCTGACACATTCCATGAGAACTTATGCCAACTTTAGATCTTTTCCTCATCACAAGTCTCTCTGACAATGGCCCCACACTGCAGTATCATCCATGTCGACCAATAGAAATTAAACAATTCAGCACCACCTAGAAAAAGTCACACTGCATCGTCATCCTTTCCTCCAATGAAAATCATTCACGTTAGCTCCAAATGTCAGAGGACCCACATTGACTATGCACCTGAGAAAAAGTAAAATTGATAGCTGGCATAAGATCTCATAGCTCTGACACATCTCATGAGAACTTACACCAACCATAGATCTACTATGGATGTCAGGACCCTTTGACAAGCCCGAGACTCAGGTCCCACTGATAGCATATCCAGTCACTCACCCATGGACCAATAGAATTTAAACAATTTGGATATACCTAGCAAACGGTCCCATTGACACAACCAATGAAGAGGTGTCAATTGTGCTTACATGTTATTTTGGACCCATCAAGAACATTATACCGCCAGGAAGATCAGATGGTTGGCAAAAGATCTGAAAGGCTCAAAATATTCTATGCACTTACATGCCAACCATCAATCAGGAATCATCTGATTGAGATACCAGGCCCACCGTGCTTTATAGGATATTTTGATGAATGATAGACCACCACATGACCCTACTTGGTAGTGGACCCACCTGCATTGAAAGGGTTATGCCATGGAAATGAATCAATGGCCATCTTAAGTTCGCAAGCCTCTGACACATCTCATGAGAAGATACACCCACCATCGGATGGAGATGGTGTTAGAGAGCCGAAGCCAAGAAAATATAAAGTTGAAATATTAGGAAGTATTAAAATAGTCAGACTTAGGTAAAATTAAAATACACTGGGCACTGCCAACTTAGGAAAGATAAAGCGCAGGGAAATAGGAAAAATTAAAGGGGACCCTATCGACACATGAAAAACCTAACCGTGAACATGGTAAAGTGGTCTCTAATAAGCACATGCGGATTCAAAACTTTAGTGGCTGGTAAAGGTAACTTAAAATTAAAACAGGGCCAAGGCTTAACAAAGGGTTTTTCATGCAACGGCTACATTTTTTAAATTTTGACAAGGGTTTCAAGGCCAGAGACATAAAAATGACTGTAGGGACTAGAAGAAAAGGGCTAGAGAAATTTTTTCAAGGTGCTAACAGTCATTATGGCAACAAAGTCATATAGCAGTTTGGAGTTAGCGCACTTAGTGTAAAGATCAAAATTTAGTTAAGTGTTGAAGACTAGATAATATACAGAGTTCCTATAGCTCAGAGCATCTGCGCACGTGTGTACGGATGAATTATGGTATGCACCCTAAAATTTAAGCTTGTTAGACTATACTTATGCTTAGTCTATGAGTGCATAAGTAGATATGCAAATATGTGAAAGTTACAGTCAGTTGAAGTTGCACAGCCAAGGTGTGCTAGTAGAGAACAGATCTTGGAGCTGACAGTTAGCTTTTTGGTTTGCGATTGTAATGTAATATTGTAAAGGCCATGCACCTATTGTATTTAGGTTTCTGACTTATGTACATGTATAATTGTAAGCATGCTTAAGCCAATTCATTTGGAAGCATTGTTTGTAATTAGTTATAGGGCCAACCTAATTGTATAATTTGTATGAGCGCATAAATATAAGGTGTGCCCATTGTATTCCATATGGAAGTTTGAATAGAGTGGTGATAAGCAGAGAAAAGGTATGTAAAGACAACATAATGTGTATTAAATCTTTTCTAGAGGTCAAAGCATCAGCACACCAAAGGAACTGATCTGACAAGCAGTGTCACAGTGACAATTCACCTATAGATATAGTGTGTATCTGAATCAGGAGGTTGTAGCCTTCACCATTTGAGAAGTGAGCTCTAGGATAGTGAGTCCACTCCCCTAATAGGGATCATTATAAAAGACTCCTAATAGGGTCTGACCCTTAACAAGGTCTACTATACTTAAATTATTGTAAAGCTACTCCTAACAAAGTAAAGGATCTTCTAATAAGGATCACAAAACACTAGTGCAGATTATTAGTGGGTATCACGTCCCACCGGGGTTTTTACCTATTTTGGTTTCCTTGTAACCATATTGGTGTCATGTGTTGATTTCATGTTTCATGTTTATGTGAATGTTTAATTCAGTTCTTAAGCATTTATATTCTACATAAAGATTAAAGTAAAAAGTTAAATTATAGTGAACACTAATTCACCCCCCCCCTCTCAGTGTTCCCATTCCTAACAATTGGTATCAGATCTCTGGTCCTCAACACAGAAGTTTAACCACTTGAGGAGATCACGGAAAAGGCATAAATGAAACATTGGAAAAGAAATCTTGAAGGTGCTCTTGAAGATCTAGACGAGTTAAAAAGATAATCTGAAGAAGTAAAGGATAAACTCAGTGATTCTCAGTTAGTCATCAAGAAGCTAAGGAAATATTTGAAAGAATGCTCTACTAGTGATCTAGGGACAATGGTAAAGAATCTCAATGAAGAAAATAAATCCTTAAAAGAAAATCTTGAAGAGGTTGTTGATAAGTTGACTAATAATCAGGCGGTCCTTGATGAATAGATCAAAGAAAACCTTCAGCTGAATGAAGAACTAAGGAAAGTGTTGGTTCTTCAAAATATTTTACACTCCATGAGATACCAATATGCCTATGACTAATGTTAAGGATTGGTTAATTCTAAATATGAGAAATCTATAGGCAACTGGACCAACTATAGAGACAAGACTGCCCTCTTTACTTTTGGCTCTGCAAAACCAAGGTAGGCACACCTGATCCAATAGTTTTAACTCTATTTCTTATCTAACTATTATACACTAAGTTTGTACCCTTGTTTCAATCTCTCATAGTCATGATAACCTAGTATAACATGGGAATCATCTCTAGGTGTGGGACCTATGTTAACTGAGATGAGACCTCTAGGTTCTAGGTTGGTTCCTCTTGGGTAATCACCTTTATCTACTTCTAGACAATGAAAGTAAAACTTTTGAAGGAAAGGGATAGAAGGAATGCTTGGAAAGGGAAATGACTTAAAGAAAACTACCTACTAGGTGATACACTGAAATTAGGGTTTGGATCTCAGTATAGAGGAATGGAATCAATGAAAAGCTTAGGTCTAGTATGTCACAACTCACTAAATAGGCTTGCATAAGTGTTTCATAGGAGGGCCTGAACATAAGACACGACTTATGACCTACAAACAGACATTCACTTCTACAACTTGGTGTAGGATTGAGACAAGACTGTTAGGGGGCTAAAGTATACCCACAAAAACATCTAAATCAGATCAAACACAATAACACACACAATTACAAAAAGTAAGAGGGATCAAGAACCCTAAGATACCACCAAAAACATCATATACTTTGATCCAATAAGAGACAATTTAGACAAGGAAGCATAGGGACATGAAGGATTGTCACAAAATACCTCTACAATATCTGAATCATCAATGAAAGATTTACAAATGTAGACATCAGAGGGTAGAAATGATACCATAGATGACCCTTAAGCAAGATGAATTATTTTTACAATTGTCCAAATCTGAGTGCTAAGGCTCCCAAAAGAACTATATACCTCTCATTGCATGTAGGCAGGAGTCAAAAACTAACCTAACTAGGGTTACATAATTCTACATAATAAAATCAAACCCTAAAGGTACTAATGACCCATTATGAAAATCTATGAGAACGTCAGTGATCAAATCATATCTTTCTTCATAGACATCCATCCGGTACTGAACTCACCTTTAGACACAACAACCTTGACCTACCAACCCACCTGCAACTCCACTAAGCCATGAAGGCTCCAAATCTGATTATATTTCCCTGGGAGTGGTACTGTCCAAAAGGTGGTGCCAACTCTTTCTAGCACCTCTTGTCATGAAAACATGGCAAAGGACCCTGCAACATCGGCCAACAGTCACTTCTATCATCTTGACAACCACAACCATCCTGAGAAATCAATTCCCAATCTACCCAACATTGTGCATGGCCAAAAGAACGCAAAACCTTTGCAGATACATTTGAATTTGGGAATATAACGGCTAGCGGAAAATTTTAAAATGTAACCATTGATGAGAAACCCTTCCCAGCAAATGAACATCCATGATGCACTTGAAAACAACTTGAAAACCTATCTCTGACAAGTCAAAACCATCGTGGAAGTCAGCCACCAATGAAACACGAGGAAATCAACACATCTAATAGACTTGGACCCACGACCTATAGAAAGAGCATCAAATGGTTGTCGCAAGATCACAAGGGCTTGGAAGATCCCTTGCGATCAAGTGACAACTGTAGATCTTCAGTCTACTGACATCCCTGTAGATACTCTGAAAGGGTCCTACCAACAGAGCCTAGCTGTCGTCTGACTGACCAATGAAGAACAAGCACGTCAGAAATCAAGGACCCACCTAACAGAGCCCAAAAATAAAGTAAGATCAATGACAGGTGCATGATCTCATGTGTCAGAGAAGCTCGATGAGATTATATGCCATCCATTAGATCTTTAGTTGACTGACAACCCGCCAGGCTCACGCTAACATGGCACCACATCACCAACCCTGACCAATCATAAATGTACAGCTCAGACTATGTGGCAGGACCCACTGAAAAATGGATCTACTACGTGGACCAATCAAACATGAGCACATTAGAAAGATAGGACCCACCATCAGAGCCTCAACAATAAAGCAAGATCTACGGTCGGTGCATGATCTCATGTGTCAGAGAAACTCCATGAGATTATATGCCAACCATTGATCTAAAAGGGACACAATCTGCAAGGCCCACTCTAAAAATTAGACAAGTCATCACCTCTCAACCAATAGGAAGCCTCCATGTAGGACAATGTGGCAGTGGACCCACTTGACTTTGAAGTGCTATAAAGAAAGGAAATCTATGGTCGTCACAAGATCACAAGCCTCTGATAGACCCTTCACGAACTTACGATGACCATCGATCTTGCTGAACTGGGACACCACAAGCTGAGACCACCAAACATTTTAAGCAACTACATGACTAAAGGAAGAATAGACCACCCACTGAATCACTAACTGTTGAGGACTTAACCGTGAAACATTGGGGTATTATGCAAACAATGCATTCACTGAATCACCGAAACGAAAAGGTAACCACCGATTGACTTGGAGAACTAGCGACTAGCCAATAAAAAATTAGCACACATGGGTATCTAAAACTTAAGTGGCTAATAAAGTAACAAGGAAATAGAAACTGGCTTAGGGCTTTTTAGGGTTTGGCCTATAATGGCTAGTTTTATGAATTTTTAAAGGACTTTTCACCTAGCTAGAGACTTAGAAATAGTTGCAGAGACCAGAGGGAAGTAGACAAAGCCATGAAATTTTGTAGAGCACTTGGAGGGATAAAAATGCAAACCTTGAGATGGGAATTGGCCAAATTGCATGCAAATGAAAATTAGGGTAACACTAACACTGGATCTTACAACAGATAACAGTGAGAAAGTACTAAGTAACAACCTATTACTCATTGACTCTCCATCACTAGATAGAACAACATATAAAGTAAATAAAATGTAAAAGACTGGTAATGATTCAAATTTTTTCAGGATTACAAGATTTCAATCATTACATACAAAGAAAAGATGGGAAAATATAGGCCAGTGCCCTATCCATTGGGCAAAATATCAGAAGATAGAATGAATGCAATAGTGTTTGAAAGATGGATAACTAGTCTTAAAACATAAATACAAAGTATTCCAAATCTTTCCTACTTATAGAGAATCCCTAAATAGATTCAATAAACATGCATCCCACTCAGAGCAATATTTAATCTAATCCTAGATCAGAACTCAAAGCTAAACACATACATATAAACCTTTAGAAGACTTAAAGATTTACTAAATAAACTCACAAGAGAGACAAAGACTTGATATTTGTATTAAGTGTAGCCTTGAACATTGCATACATCATACTCTGAATCAATAAGCTTGCAAAATAGCAGTAACAACCTCTACTTCTTTTCTATTTCTTTGATAAAATGATACAAGATTTTACAATCCTCGACTGATGGTTAGGGTTTTAGAGTTTCTATCTTTTTAACTCCTAGACTCTCAATTCCTAGAATGATCATGGAAAATCCTTTATATACAAGGAGATGCAACAAGCTACCGATCATTCTAGGGCTTGCAAAATTTCTAACCAAAAAACCTTTACAACAACCTCAAAAAGTTTACAATAAATACACAAGTCAAGCAGGTGAGATATTTGTAGCTGAGCGACCTTACTTTATGTCTTTAATATTGTCCTTGGCTCCCTTTAGCAAATCTAGTTTGCAACATCTTGTTGTCCATCCTGCAATGAATATCTTTTTGTATCTCAACAACCTTTATGACTCAAAAAATAACTGCCTTTACTTTCTCTAGGAGGCTGGCGGAGTATTAACCTATTCAACGTGAGGTATGTACTAATATCTCCATTTATTGTACACCTCTTCACTTGGGAACTTAAAATTGGAAAACTCAGTCTTCTTACTAGGTAACTATTCCCATTCATTTTCAATCTGAGTAACCTTATGTTGAATATTGTCAAACATTGATTTAGCATTTATTAACAACTTGATAATACTGCTAATAGAAAAAGTGTCATTTAGGACACCAGTCACCCTTTTTGACAAAAGTGCATCCATCTCTTCTCTGCATTGATATGCTTCTTTAAATTTTCCCTTATCTATGAAAATGGTAGGCACCAGCTCATAGTTTGAAAGCATTAATTTAGCTTTCAACATACTCGATCTTCTAATAAAATTATCCAAAATGATGCCATACTGTACCATTTTCTTGACAATCTGATGTACTAGCTTAATCAATGGATCAGGATCCTCTTGGCCCTTTGATAGCATTCAAAACAACTTTATACTAGGAGATCTCTCAATCCATTTCTTCAAAATTGATGACATTTCAATCTTCTCCTTATTCAAAGTTTCAAATAATGAATATAACTTACTAGCATGACTATGGAAAATGGAAGGCTTTAAATTAATGGAAAATTGCATGATTGCATCTATTCTTTTCTCCTCATATTTCTCATTTTCCAAAGCCGTGGCTTTTATATTCTCATCCTTTTCCTTTTCCAGTTGTATTCTTATTTCCCTCAATTTATTTGTCTCCTCTGTTAATCTTTGTTTCTCCCAAGTAACCCTTGCATCCATACTTGTCTCTGGGTAGGGGGATGGTAGTAACTCAACAATTGGGCTTGAAGATGAAGCCACTGCAGGCTTGTCAGACATTACCAATTAAGGAGACCTATGATCCAAGGGTCCAAATAGTTGAGCAATTAATTTATCTTTCTGAATTAGCTCTACTTTGAGCTCATTATAAGACTTAAGAACCATTTCAAACTTGAGCCTAAGATCATCCTTCTCCTAGGCATCCTTTTCTACCACCTTAACATTAAATTTGGTAGTTTCCAAGATTAAATTTGATGCCTCTACACCAGAAGTTTCTCCCACCCTTTGTACTAGTAAACTACCTACATATCCTGTAGAGAGATCCTCTCTCTTTCCTTTATTTTCCTCCCTCTTTAGGGACCACATCACCAAAGTTGCATGGTCATCAAAAAAGGCAATTCCCCTAGCAGCTTGTTTGGCCTGCTCTACAGTAGCAAGAGTTTTCACTTTACTCTTCCTGACCTGACAAAAAGCAATTGATCAATAATGTCCCACTTTGGAAGAATCAACACCTCGACAGTATGAACCATGGCCCTTCCCTCCTTAGGAGTAATTTTTTCAAACTACTTAGCCATCTCTACCTTGATCTCATTTTCTATCTCAGTTATATCCCTATCAGGGAACTCTTCCTTTCTCTTCTCACAAATCTCTTTGTATTGATTTATTTTAATCCTCCATAAAAATTGGGAGAATGCCCTAGTCTTAACAAATTTATCATCAGCAAAGAAGGAATCACTTGCTTGTTTCAAAACAGGGTCCAATTGTTTACCCTCAAATTCATTGACAGTTAGGTCCATGGATACCTCTTTAGGTGCCTCAGGCATCCCTTCTTGCAACTCATCATTGGAAACAAAAATGTTTCCCTCATTTCTCAATTGTACAAGTTGTTCTGCCACCCCATGCTCATCTAATTGGATAGGGGATTGGGAAGGAGAATAAACCTTCTCTCCTAGTCTTTCTTCTTGTTGCCTCTGCCTCTTTGGAGAGGGTCCCTACATTACTGGATCACTAATGGGCCTTTTCCCTTTAGAAGTAGAGGTAATATCCTCACTCTTTTGTTGTGGTGGCAAGAAAATAGTATATCCACTTCTCTTTTGCATTGTATAGACTCCCCTTGGGGTCAATTTCATATACTTGGGCTAGCTCAAAATCTGCCTAGCCCTCTTAGGGTCTATCTTACTTATAGTAGCCCTTTTTTCATTAACTGCATGCATGATACCCTCAAAATGTTCCATTAGGGCATCCACTTTCCTTGCCCATGGCTCAAAGCCTTGTAATGGATCATAGGCTCCATAAAAATTCTGGATGAAATCTACAGTCTTTTTGTAGACAATCCATTTCTCTTTCTTAACTTCTTGAGTTTGAAGATCAAATTCATCCCTTATTATGTCCTTAGGGAAATTGAATTGATGATCTATATGAGCACACCTTATTATATATTTGAGCATTCCTAAAAGGAAACCTTCTATGTCTACACACCTAACCACTGATCTGGACATTCTGTAGGGTTGCAAGACCTTATTTAAATGCACCCATCCTCCTTTAGTAATCACATATTGGTGTGCAATAGTTATATCTGGGAAAAAAGTTCCCCTTCCCTTACCAGTGAGAGTGGACTCTTGCAAGTCACCAATTTGTCTTAAGATTTTAGCATATCCTATTTTTAATGGAACTTGGTAGGGAAAGATATGAGGTGCCACTCTACAACCATATACTCTGAAAACTGTAGAAACAGGGTATAAAATTATATCCCCAAAATTGTGGACAATAGTGCTGTCCTGATAGTATTCCTTTAGCCTAATCAATCTCAGTAACTCCATTGGGATTCTAGGATTGTCAAAGAATAGCAAAGTCCTAAGTCTAGAAGAAAAATCTCTGTCAAAAGAAATATAACTAGCATCCATCCTGTCCCATGATAGAGTTGTGGTCCATAGCTAGAATGGGAGGGTTTCTCTATTTCTTTCTTTCACAATATTCACTGTTGAACTGAAAAATCCCTCCCCCTTATATAAGAACATGTGCATAAGCATTGAATACCATCCAAATGGCCTAGTAACCTTCATGTTCTTAATTCCCTGCAATCCCTCATGAATCAAGTCAACCAAATGAGATGCAAAATCAAAAATCAATGCCAACTGGGGGTGAAATGTTTGTACCATCATGAACATGTATGGGACTAGCATGTGAGTTGCTTCATCATACCCTAGAATTAAGGTAATACACTTATAAAAATCTTGTGCTCTCTTACTGAATAAATCTAGCCTAAAAGGCTTTGGGGTGCTTGCACTTACAACACACATTGATCCAATTTGATCAATGAATTCCTTTAGAGGCCCTACTCTCAAAATATCCTTATGTACGTCATATATCTCTATAAACTCTTTGAAATCTATCTCCTCTAACCCCACCAAAGGGTCATTTAGTGAAAACACTTCCCTAATCTCATCCTCTGTAATGCTAATTAGGTTCTTTCCATTGACATCCTTGACACACCTTGTCACAAGATCATAACACTTGGCAATTTTTATCAACAACTTAGCATCCATGAAAACACCAGGGCATCTCAACTTCCCAAGATCAAATTGCCATATGTTACTAAGGGGAGCACAGGAATTTCTCTATGAGTAAGCTACCCTAAACAAGCTAAGGCAATTATGATTCTCTCCCACCTTAGCATCTCGCATCCAATTTCCTTTGTCATGGAATGCCTCAGCCACTGAATCCCTAGGGTTTCTTGGGAAAAGCTCCTTCATCCTTGTTGCCCCATTATCAAAATGCGGGAGTAATTGCATCAAATCTTCAAAAACCCCCCTCTTGCTATACTCCATCTGACTAGACAAATTCCTCTTTGGCGACATTTTGAAATTAGGGCTTTTACAAAATAATATATAAATACTTCAAGAGAACCCTAAACGCTATCATCTGGAAAACAAAAACTTCCTTGCAATACCTTCATAGACTTTAAGAAACTCTAAACTTAGAAAATAAACCTACCAGACACCTGCAAATTCTTTGCTTAAAATCACTCCTTGAGGAAATCCAGATCGCCAGAAGGTTTATGAGAGTAGTAAAGAGAAACAATGTTTGAATTTTGATATATAATGTCACCAACTGCTTACAGTCCATTTGCACGTAGCTCATTAAACCCACCATTATTGAAAGTTGGTGGCTTTGGTGTTCACAGGATTTGAAAAATGTCATTGAGAAAAAATTTGAATTCAGACCATAGATATATCTCCTTTTCGGCACATCGGACGGATGGCAAGTCTAACAGAAAAACCCTGTATTACTTCTCCCTATGTTAGTTCTCGACCAATGAGAACATTTCAAAATATCCATGTGAAGAAATAAGTAACTTAACTTTATCTCGATCAGAAACAGACAGGTGGCACTTCGTTACTAAAGCGCAAGCGTAAAACTTGAGCATCTTCATCCAATAGTGTAACGACAACTGCAAGATTCTTTCTAACTTTTAGCACTTTACCTATTCTCAAAGAAGTGACCCCACCTTTCCTTTTAGAAATTCTATCGAATTAGGAAGTGCCATGTTGGACAAGTCAGCAACAAAGAAGGCCTAACTTTATTGTCGGTGTCAAACAGACTGGCAACTTTGACAAGTCATTATTACCCTCAGCCAATCAGAAATGATTGTGTCATCAAAAGTTAGCAGTAGAGGACCCACCAAATGGTCTCCATCTTTAAACAAGATCGACGGTTGTCGCTATACCGCTGACCCTAACAAATGTGCATAAAACCCCAGTGGTATAATGACAACCACGAGATCTTGTTGCATCTTAACCATATGGAAAAAATAGGACCCACTATGAAACCTCACCTAACTTCTATCGAATCAAAAGATGCCATGTTTACAAATGGGTGGGCCCCTTTCTTGAAGTCCCTTTTACCATTTTAAAGTCTAGTCAACTGCCACATCACTTTACCTTAACCAATCACAAACATACATGTCATACTAAATTGGAAGCTCAAGGTCCCACCTACCATCTCATCCACCTTAAAGCATCAGATGGTTTTCATTATACCATGATGCTCAAATGGTTATTATCTTGGTCCAATGGTATAGCAACAGCCATTGATGTGATCTATTCTTTAAACGCTAGCACATCTTGTTACCAGTCGGGCCTACTTGGATAGATGGTGCCTCATCGCTAAAGTGCATGTTAGATATTCTGACAATGGGAAGGCTTGCAGTTCAAAGACAGCCACATATTTTAGAGAGAACAAACTATTGAGAAATAATATCGAAACTTAGGCTTCTAAATGAAATAAATTAAAAAGCACCCTGCCTAACAACCTAACAATATAACCTATGAAGCGATGGGTCAAAGGGGGTGAAAATTAGCACATGCATATTTTAGAGAATTAGTGAGCCAAAAAGTAATGCCAAAATATAACAAGCTTCAAAAACAATTAGGGCTTTATCAAATGTAGGGTTTTCAATATAAAACCTAACCCTCAGACCCTTAAATTGGATTATTTTCAAAAATACTAGCATGGGGTTGGACAAATTTATAATAGTGATAACAGACTTGGAGCTAAGAAATAACAAAGAAAGCTTGGAATCTGAATTGAAAGAAGCCAAGAATCATATTGGCAAATTACACAGCAGTGCTAATTTGGTAGAATCTCAGTTGTATGCAAGAAGAGCCAAAGGACACACTAGCTGTATTGGATACAATGAAGCAAAAAATCAGATTGACAATATGTGAGCAAGAAAGGATTCACAAAAGGACTCTACTAATGCTAAAAAGACTGAAGATCAAACCATAGATAATGGTGAACCACCTAAGAATAAGCGCAAGCAAGTAGAACACACCTATTTTTCTTGTAACAAGCATGGACACATTGTAAGGAACTGTATAGAGGTAAAACCTTTTAATGGTTACTTTTATTCATGCAACAAGTTTGGTCATAGAGCTATGAATTGCAAGACTAGTAAGAAGAATAGAATTCAGTAAGATCAAAGAAATCAAAACCAAACAAGTGTAAGGAGTGCTCAGAACGTTACATGCCAGATATGTAACTACAATGGTCACACAACAAAGAAATGAAGAATGATGACTCATATCAATGCACCGAGGCATAATAGACCTCTAGTCATTTTTCACTCTTGTAACAAGGCTGGACATATCTTAAGGTTCTGTAGATCAAGGAAGCAAGGTCAAGAAATCCCTAAAAAGACTAAAGAACTAGTTTTGGATCCTGAAGTAGAAGTCAAGTTTGTGAAAGCTTCAAAGGATGTGAACTTGATTTGGTCAGAAGGAAAGAAGGATAATGCTAATGAGAATGTATTGGATGCATCCCAAGTGGACACACCCTCTACATCTGCATAAATGGCCCTCGGGATCATAGGGGGAGCTAGTTTAGCTATAGACCCCTGCGTGGCTGGTATACTCATCCTCAGTGTATGCACCTTTGGACTTAAGATTTTGGAGTGTATAGGAACCTTTGTGCAAGAGTGTACATGCTGATTGTTTGTGGAGCTTGAGTTTGAAATTTTGAAGTGACAGCCTCGTTTACGCGATGTGCATTAATGGCAGATTTTTCACTTTAAAGTACATAGAAGTCATTTGATTTCTCATTGCATTCAAATTTAGAGTGATATAGAGTAGAAGGAGCCTTGGAAGTTGTTGTGAAGTCTTGGAGATTGAATCTATCAGATATTTGCTATAGTTATCAGTGCATTTGATTGGTTGCAATAACCCTAGCTCATTGCATTGATTTAGAAGCTGTCAAATCATCTCGAAGTTCAGTTGGAAAGTGATTAACAAGTAAGTCATGGCCACTCCCAAAGTTTTTGATGTTGTTGAAAAGAAGAGATACATTTTCAAGAGGCACCCATTTAAATAAACCCTAGATAATTTAGAGGGAGCATTCTCCCACATGTCGATGGGCATCATGCATGTAGAAGACATAAGGGCTTACATCTATTGTAAGAAGGAACTTGTTGGAATAGATAGGTTAAGGGTGCACATGGACACAATGTTGAAACCAAAAAAAATGTTCATGGATGAATACACCAAATGGAATGGTCACCCCATTTTTTAATATGCCACAGCATATGAATTCTATGAGAATGAATGGAGAAAAATCTTGTTGAGAAGAATCCATGATGATCTATTTTGGATTATAGATGTTCCAGTGAGAGTCACAAATGACCTAATTCATGAGATGATAGACATTTCTAGAATAGGCTTTGTCCTTCCAATGGGTAAGGATGTCAGGAAAATGGTGGAGCAAACTTGAAAGTCTAGAAGTGATAGGTGCGGCATCACTATTGAACCTATAGAGCAAGAAAACATCAAATTTATGTCAATGATACTGGGTTATAGATTTCATCACACTAGCAGGGTGAATAGTGTGTCTACGAGCACTATTCTAGCAGCCATTTGACTTGTGCAAGAAGATGGAGAGTTCAACTTGTGTGAGATCTTGTGCGCATAGTTGATAGACAACATCAAAGCTATCAAACATGACAAAACAAAGATATTTAGGTTTGGGTCCCTAATCATCTATATGTACCTTCATATAGTTGGTAAAGTGTCAGACTTATATCTAGACAAGTCCATTCCAACCATGCCATAGATATCAAACAAGGCATTCATTAAAAGCACATTAAGAGACTATGTAACCATGGAATTGAAGACCTTTAGAGAAATGATTCAGATGAGGTATAGGATTCTTGAGAATATTGTGGAGAAGTATAAAGACGCAATATGCTTTATGGTGGAGACTGATATTACATGTATGGAAGTTGTTGAGCCTAGAACTAAGTGGATTCATCCACTTGGGTATGAAGTAGAGGAAAAAGTTCTTGAAGCTTATGCACAGGTATTGCTATCAACCCCTAAAGATGATAATGAACCTAGGTGGGGAACCTATGAAGAAAATACTAGAGAAGTTGATGCTAAGCTAAACTGTGCTGCAACAAAAGGAAAGGTTGCAAAGGTCACATCTAAAATCTTGAGAATACATGGTGTGTCTCAAGAAGACCTTCATAAAGAAAGGAATGAGAAGATTGCCCTAGAATTAAAAGGTGCAGTAGCAAAGGAAGAACAAGAAGATCCTAAGCTGAAGAAGATAAAAAATAAATCAGATGATAGTCAGAAGGGTAAAGAAGACAATACTCCTTTTGCGCTCATAGACACTATTGATCTTACCACTCCTCTAGAGTATAAGCCTTTATTCAAGAGGAAGAAAGAAGATAGCACTAGTCATCCATCCTCGTGATCATTAAGGAGAAAGAAAAACACTCAAGCACCTCTTTAGGTAGGATTCAGACCTAGCGTTAAAGTTTTGAATGCAAGAATTATTGCTGAGGGAAAAACTGATCAAGTAGAGAAGTATTATGACACATACAATGAGATTGACAAATCAGAAATTCATAGTATGATTGTCAAACATGTGATCAAGTTCAAGAAGACAGTCCTTGAGTTGAAAACCTCCATTTTAGATAAAGTATGTGATATTTTGGAAAACTTAAAGAGACAAGCAAATGAAGAAGATCTAAGGATCAGAGAAAAAGTATTAGAAGACACTCTTCCTTGATGTTCTATTGAAGAAAGGTCATTGTTACTAAATCTAGTGAAGCTGCACTTAATGACAAAAATGAGAACTCTTCATATTATGAACAAAGACTATGAGCTAATAGCGAAGGAAATTGAGAAGGCCTTTGAAAAGGTGTTATTGGAACAACATATAAAACCACCTAATATGCCCATCACTCATGCATTCAGTAAGAAAGACAAGGAAGCATAGACGCTCAATGTACCAGTGATAGGTCCTCAGGACTCAGCACCCATAGCAAAAACTCAAATAGAGGTAGACAAGTATGCGCCCATCTCAGAATCTCATGAAGGTAGCACTATTATCATAGACAATGTGGAAATAGCCATGGTGGCTACATATAAGGATTTGAACAAGTTTGAGGAAGCATTTTTTAGTATTGAAGAAGCTAAAATCCTATGCAGCAATACACCTCCCACTCAGCAAGAAGAAGTACCTATTGAAGATGTATCTAATAAGAAAGAAGAAGAAGAGGTAGAAAAGAAAGAAGAAGACACTTTTTTTGATCTTACAAAGGTAAAACAAGAAGTGATGGACAACACTCCCATCACTCCCTCCTCAACATTGTTGTCAAGTTTGACACCTGACACAAGCAATTTGGACTCTTGTAAAGAAGAAGACCTGATTAAGTTCAGCATCCTAGCTATGGAGAAGGCAAAGGAGAAGAAATTCATGAGAAATCCTCTCCTTGTGGAATTGGTGAATATTTTGAATAGTTTGTTTCCTGAAGATAAGAAAGTACAAAATGTACATTCGGTTGATGATGTGAGTAGAGTTCTCTCACAGTTCAAAAGAAATTTCTCTAGCCTAGAAGAATCTACATCCAAAGTGGGAGAAGAGAAGTACTTAAAGAAGATACTCAATGAACTAATGAGCAACTTTGCACTAGACTTGAATTCTCTTAAGTTTGGTCAGGCATCATTGAAAGAATTTGTGGATAAAGGAAGAAGGATCATTGCAGCATTCATGGATCAAGACAAGCTCACTAATGCTCACTTCAAGAAGATAAAAGAAGTAGAAGCTTTGATTGAGCAGGTGAAGAATTTAGTGACAAACACATCCATTGATGTGAACATGTGTAACAATGTCTACCAAGGATAGTTAGACAAGATTGAGAAGGAAGAAAAAGAGATAACAAGGATAAGGTCTAGATAGACTCAGTTGAGGAATGGTCTTGTGCCCTCTTTAGACATCCTCAATCAAAATTTAAAGGAGATTGATGCCACCATGGTAAATTATGATCATGGTCCCATTAGTGACTTGGAGAAGATGGAGAAGCTTCAATATGCATTATGCACCCATCTCTAGATAGTTAACTCCTTGATAACCTTTTGGAAGAAGGAGATCCAGAACCTCAAGATTGCATATCAGGATGTTTTCCCTCAGTGAGTAAATACATTCTTTTGATGCACCTTTGTCATTAATGTCAAAGGGAGAGTTATGTATAGAATATAGAGTACATATATTTATAGGGAGATATAAGATTATGTATAAAGATGTATAGAAGACAAAAGTTTTTGTGTAAAGATACAGTTAGCAACTTGGCCATATTCCTTTGTTTCCATCAATGAAAAAGGGGGAGATTGTTGGCAAGTTGTCTATACTAAAGTATATGACTAGATATAGTGTTTTCATTATGGAAACAAAGTCATAGCAATTTGGAGTCAGCACACTTAGTGTAAAGATCAGAATTTAGTTAAGTGCTGAAGACTGGATAGTATATAGAGTTCCTGCAGCTCAGAGCATCAGCACACATGTGTATGGATGAATTATGGTATGTGCCCTAAAATTTAAGCTTGTTAGACTAGACTTATGCTTATTCTATGAGCGCATAAGTAGATATGAAAAGATGTGAAAGTTACATTCAATTGAAGTTGCACAACCAGTGTGTGTCAATAGAGAACAAAGCTTGGAGCCGATAGTTAGCTTTTTTATTTGAGATTGTAATGTAATATTGTAAAGGCCATGTGCCTATTGTATTTTGGTTTCCAACTTATGTACATGTATAACTCTAAGCACTCTTAAGCCAATTCATTTGGAAGCATTGTTTGTAATTAGGTATAGGGCCGACCTAATTGTATAATTTGTATGAGCGCATAAATATAAGGTGTGCCCATTGTATTCAGCATGGAAGCTAGAATAGAGTGGTGATAAGCAGAGCAGAGGTATGTGAAGACATCATAAGATGTATTAAATCTTTTCTAGAGGTCAAAGAATCAGCGCACCAAAGGAACTAATCTTGCAAGAAGTGTCATAGTGACAGTTCACCTGCAGATATAGTGTGTATCTAAATCAGAATGTTGTAGGCTTCACCATTTGAGTAGTGAGCTCTAGGATAGTGAGGCCACTCCCCTAACAGGGATCATTATAAAAGACTCCTAATAGGGTCCATCCCTAAACAAGGTCTACTATACTTAAAGCATTGTAAAGCTACTCCTAACAAGGTAAAGGATCTTCTAACAAGGATCACAAAACACTAGTGTAGATTATTAGTGGGTATCAAGTCCCAGTAGGGTTTTTACCTATTTGGGTTTCTCCGTAACCATATTGATGTCATGTGTTGATTTCATGTTTCATGTTTATGTGAATGTTTAATTCAGTTCTTAAGCATTTATGTTTTGCATAAAGATTAAAGTAAAAAGTTAAATTACAGTGAACACTGATTCACACCCCCCCCTCTCAGTGTTCCCATTCCTAACAGATGCATGTACTCTCCATTAAATCCATTTCTCCCATTAACAAGTTTCCAATAGCTTTAATGAGGGGGTATACACTCTACTCACATGTTACACATACACACATACACAATTTTTTTACGAGTCTTTGCACTTGGATTCCTTATGGACACACAATTCTTAAGGACTGGTCTGTCACTTTTATTTTTATTCCTTATGGACATAATAATATATCTCTCTTGTTGGATCCCTTATTGACATACAATATTTAAGGGTAGATCCTAGATGGATTAACTAGTACAACACAAAACCCCTTTTGCTAGAAATTTTAATGCCATATTTTTCAATACTTTCTTTGTGTGATTCATAGTAAAATAGACAATTTTTCTAGGACAAAGTAATCATCTCTCTCTCTCTCTCTCTCTCTCTCTCTCTCTCTCTCTCTCTCTCTCTCTCTCTCTCTCATTATTGGATTTTATGAGGATTTCAAATACTTAGGGGCTTGAAATTTTCTTCTCTCCTTGGATTTGATGAGATCATCATATTCATTTGATCTACTTTACCATGAGCATGAATTTGTCTCATACTCTCGCTAAAGTGGGGGTGAAATGTATATTCCTAAAATGTTAGTGCCTATTAATTTGGAAGCTCTAAGAAAAATTGGGCCCCATTTTAGTGATCCTCTTGATTGTGGATTCTTTGGTGCTTTATTTCCCTCTTATCCTTTTATTTTCCTCAAAAAATTCAAATGCTTCTTAAATCCCACACAATTTAGCTCAAAATCAACCCTTCCAGGTAAAATTCACACTTGGTGCAACCTATAGCTCCATAGGTCCCACTTGTGGCAACCTATACCTATAGGGTTTAATTTTTGTGAATTTCAAGGCCCGATGCAAAGTGTTTTATTTTCCCCTCTTAGTTGAGTCAACCATCGTCAATTTGAACATTGAAATCATTATAAAAGGATGTTTCTTCCTTTTATTTTGAGATACACAACACATATACAGTTTTTCATGAGAAAGAATTCCCTCTCAAGAAAGCTATTGTGCATTCAAGGAGTTCAAGAAAGAAAGGATTACTTTAAGGTATTATATCTAGCTATCAAAAATTTCCTTCCATAGATCTAGATTTTTCTTCATAGGAGAAAAAGGTGTTGGCTATCAAGGGAGGAGATCTACATCCAAGATTCATTCTTCTTCCTTTACATTCAAGAATTCATACATCCATGGTCTATTATTTGGTAAAATAATGATATATTGCATAAGTGAAGACATCCTACATTATACATTCCTAAATAAAACATGCATTCAAATAAGTATTCATCTTTTTGGTTGTAAGTGATCTGCATCCATCGGAAAGGATTAGGAAAGAAAGCTAATAATTATATTTTATCTTGTTTTACATGTTTTACTTATTTAATTTCAAGGTTAATTCCTAAATGGAGGCTTGACCAACGCAATCCCCTTTCTGCCAATAATTTTCATTTTCTTATGTGCAGGTGTAGAATCGTAGAGTTTCAAAGTCAGAAGAAAAGATCTAAAGATGTAGTGTTGACCATAGTCCCAAGACCTCTACATTTTTTCTTTCTAGTCATAGGTCACTAGAAGTTCAACCTAGATACTGATATAGGTCATGTCAATTTTGACCTATACCGGTAGATGTAACCTCAAGTCTGACATGTTCTTATTGTTAGGCATAGTCTCGAGAGATAACTGAGCGGGGGGGTGAATCAGTTATCTACAAGTTTCAATTATTTATCCAATTAAGTATATTAAAATATTAATCATAAATAAAATGAAAGAACACTTAAAAAAACACCACAATTTTGGTTACAGGGAAACCCAAATAGGTAAAAACCCCAATGGGAATTAACACCCACTAAGAAATGCACTAGTGTATTATGATCCTTGTTAGAAGATCTTACAACCTGGTTAGGAGTTTATCTTTACAATGCAATAAGTACACTGACCTGGTCAAGGGTCGGGCCATGTTAGGAGTCTTTTATAATTAATCCTGTTAGGGGTGAGGACACACTATCCGGGAGCACACTGCTCAAAGGGGTGAAGGCTGCAACCTTTTATTTAATAGATGCACACTATATCTGGATCTTGGTGAAATGCACATAGACCTGCTATCTTGACCAGTTCCAATGAATAACATACACTTTCTTATTTTTCACATAGACCTTCTACTGGTGGCACAATACTTTGCACTCTTTGCTCTACTCTTATCTTTTAACTATTTTCCATGCCTAGCAATCACAAATGACTACCTATAAATATCTTCCACTAAATGATATAATCAAGTTGGCATATTAGAACTATCTTGAAATAATATTAGAGAAAAAATATAAGTTTCTACTAACATCTCAGTCAGCTCTACTAAGCACGCAACATAAATTAGGACCACAAAACTCCATGTGATTAGACGCGATGCTTCACACACTTGACTCTTACCATATTAACTCCAAATTCCTCATCATGTTGAATCATGTCATGCACTCTTAAGAAAAAAATCATAAATCTCTTCTAAACATAAATCCAAGAATGCATACCGAGATGATAAGCGCAACTACTACACCAGTATAAACATTGTTGACTCTTATAGATAAATTCAGGAGACTATGACTGTCAACTGGAGACTTCATAACTCAACATGTACTACATATTTGGCTCTATGTCCATGAAAATAACATCATACATATGTCTAAAACATAAATATAGATGTGCAAGGCTCTACTGCAACCGTACTACAAATCACATACAAAACTCTTCTTGGGACCTGTTAGGAACACTTACTGATATAGACTACTGTATTACTGTCTTCACTCAGAATCAACCTCTACATCTATGGTATCATGCTGATAACATATTCAGGAAACATATGCTCAAGGTTCTCTCCATCATGCTTCCACGAATACTACTTTCCATATGTTGTCATCAATGACAAACATACCACCAACAATCTGGCTTGCTGGCAAATATCCAACAATCTCCTCCTTTGGCATTGATGACAACATATGGAATGAAAAACACCTCCAATCCAAATGTACAAATATTTTATAACATTCTCCATTTCCTCAACATAACTCCCCTGAGGATGAATCCTCCATCTACTGTTGAATGCTCTGACTATCAACTGTTGTAACTCCTCCTTACTTCATATTCATTACTAAATATGCTCCCCCTTACTATATACTTTCCTTTTTTGTCTTTTTTTTCATGAATTCATATATAGTCCCCCTTTGACATCAATGGAAAATAGCACCAAACTATTAAAGCATTGATACTACTCTTGAAGTAGAGTAGTCAACCCTTCATCAGTCACTGAGGACTGATTCACTCCTACTAGCTCTAATCGAATTCAAGGAAGGGAATTACTCCCAACTTCTCCCTAAGATACTCAAAGGTATCCTTCAGTAAAGGCTTTGTGAAAATGTCAGGTAGTTGTTCTTTTGTACTCACATAGTCCACCTTTACTTCTTTCTCTGCTACTCTCTCTCTTAGGAAGTGATATTTTATCTCAATGTGTTTTGTCTTTGCATGCATCACAGGGTTCTTTAACATATTGATAGTGCTAGTGTTATCACAATGGGATAATCAATCTGAATATCATTTTCTTGATCCATACAATTGTAAAACAATTCAATGCTGCTGCAACATATTATGCTTTTGCTATTGATTGAGAGATACAATTCTTCTTTTTTCTTGTCCAAGTAACAAGTCTATCTCCAAGGAATACTACTCCTCCAGAGGTACTCTTTCTATCATCAATGCAACCTACCCAATCGGCATCTATATACACACGAAGCTCTACATTCTTTGAATTGGGATACCATAAACCATAGTCTAAGGTACCATTCAAGTATCTAAATATTCTTTTTACTGCCATGAGATGACTTTCATAGGTTCTGCTGCAAATCTTCCAAGAATACCAACTGCATTCGAAATGTCTAGTCTACTTTGAGTAAGATACATAAGTTTACCAATCATAGACTTATACAAGGTTATGTCTACTACTAGTGAATCATCTTCTTTTGAAAGCTTGCATCCTATTATCATAGGGGTACTTACTGGTTTGCAATCATCCATTTTGAATTTCTTCAAGATATCTTTCACATACTTGGTCTAATTTATGAATATACCTTTGTTTGTTTGTTGCACATTCAATCCCAAAAAGTACTTGATAGGACCAATCATGGTCATTTAAAATTCTCTCTGCATCTCCTTAGAAAATTATGCACTAAGCTTATCATTACCACCAACTATAATGTCATCAACAAATATAGAAACTAACAATAATCCATCAGATGTCTCTCTTATGAATAAGTTACAATCTACTGCTCCTTTCTTGAATCCAATCTTAGTCAAGTAACCATTGAGTCTTTCATATGATGATCTAGGGGCTTCCTTAAGTCCATAGAGGGCTTTCTTCAATCAACATACCATATCAGGTCTATCTAATAAGGTGAATCTTTCAAGCTGCTCGATGTATACTTCTTCCTTAAACTTTTCGTTGAAGAATGTTGACTTAACATCCATCTGGTATACCTTACAATTTTTGAATGTAGCATAAGCTAGAAACAACTTTATGGATTCCAATATTCTTATAGGGGAAACTATTTCTGAATAATCAATTCCTTCTCTTTGTGCATACCTTTTACATACTAATCTAGCTTTGTTTCTTACTACTATTCCATCTTCATTCATCTTATTTCTGAATATCTACTTGGTTCCAATCACATTCTTATCACTAGGCCTAGGGACCAATTCCCATGTGTCATTCTTAATTATTTGATTTAGCTCTTCTTTCATCACTTATTGCATCAAACTTTCCAATTGCTTCATCTCTCTTGATGTAGCACTTTCTTTCAAAGGTTCTTAAAGTATTTCACTATAGGTACATTCCCAAACCATAGCTCATAAGGTGTTTTGGCTACGCCTAGCCTCAATTGTATTCTATTGATTGTGTAGAATACAATATTGACCACATCTCTCCAATAGGTGTGTGCGACCTTTCCTTCAATCATGATGGTGTACGATGTCTCAAGAATGTTCCTATTCCTTCTCTCTGCAATTCCATTCTACTGAGGGGTTCAGGAGCACTTAGTTGTCTCTTTATCCTATGGTCTTCGTAGTACTCATAAAATCTGTCAAAGGTGAATTCTCCTCCTCTATCTAATCTTAGACATTTAATTTTCAATCCAGACTCATTTTCAACCTTAGCTTTGAATATTTTGAACTTGTCAAATGCTTCAAGTTTATCCTTTAAGAATGAAACCCACATCATTCTAGAATAATCATCAACAAACAAAATGAAATACCTTTCACCATAGTATGATCTTGTTTGAGTAGGTCCGAATAGGTCTATATGTATCAGATCCAACTTGTTCTCTACCAAATTATGCTTGCTTCTGAATGAATTTCTTACATGCTTTCCCATCACACATTCCCTACATATTGTGTCTACTAGTTTTGCAATACTAGGAAGATCTCTCACTTCCTTAACATTACTTATCTTCACTATATTGTCAAAATTGATATGACATAGTCTTTTTTGCCATAACCAATTGTCGTCTACTTTAGCAACAAAATAACTTTCTTCTAGATTAATCTGAAAAGCATTACCTTTAGTCTTTGAGCCTGATGCATTCATTTCTCATTCCTTGTTATTAATGATGCACTTGTTGTCTTTGAATTCCAATTGATATCCTTTGTCAAGCAATTGTACAACACTCAATAGGATATGTTGTAAACCATCAACATAAAGAACATCATCAATTCTATTCTTTCATCCAAGGTGATGGCTCTTCTACGTATGATGGTTTAGGAGTGTTGTCACAAAATCTAACCATGCCACCTTTGTACCTATCCAGATGTACAAATATATCTTTGTCTCTTGTCATGTGATGTGAGCAACCACTGTCAATGATCCAATCTATCCTAATATCAGCTTGTGAAATTAGTGCCAACTCTTGTGCATTATTTTCATCTTCAAAAGAAATGAATCCAATTTCATCCTCTATTGATTCTTCATCTAATACTCCATCTCCAACATAGTAACATTCTTTTGCATACTTAGAGTTGTATTTATTTTTGAACTTGACTCTTGTAGGACACTTAGATGCAAAGTGACCAATCTTGTTACATGAAAAGCACTTGAATGGTAACTATCCTTCATATTTTACTTTTCCTTTCTTTTCTCTCTTAGCAATAAAATCATCTAGTATTTTTTCTTCATCATCATCATCAAGACTACTAGAGGTGTTCAATGGTTTCGTACCATGGACTGAAGCTTTGAAGGTTGTCTCGCTTCTAGGCTCTGTCTTCAAACTTGATATCTCAAAGGCTTAAATCTTTTTGATTAAGGTCTCTCTCCTGAATTATTTTGAAAATGGTATAGTCTCTTCCAAGATGTTTTTCTTGTTCTTATATTCTGGTGTCAAAGTAGTCATCAACTTATCCATGATGTCTTCTTCAGAAATCTCTCCACCAATTGTTTCTGATTCTTGAAACCGCTTCATTAATCCTTTGATTGTAATCTCTAATGCTTTCTTCAGGTATCATCTCCAATGTATTGTATTTTTTCTTCCATATCTTTCTGCATGCATTCTTGGGTTGGATGTCTCCTTCAAACATGTCTTTTAGATACTTCCAAATCTTGTAGGATTTATCTAGTTTCTTGATCTCTAAAAATTCACTGTCAGAAAAGGTGTTGATGAGGGCTTCTTTGGAAAGAGCATTTGAAGTAAGCAAATCCTTTTTCTTAAGAGTTGCATCTTCCTTAGCAAGATTTGATAAAGAGGGAATCTCAACTTCTTTAGTAGCTACCTCAAAAATCTAAAAGGCAATGCACTGCAAATGTGTCATCATTTTTTTCTTTAAGTCTTGATAGTTCTCTCCATCAAAAATTAGGACTTTCATTTCTAAAGAATTCCATCTGATCAACCTCAAGTTGTTAAACTTTCTCCCCGAGGCACTTGGCTCTGATATTAATTGTTAGGAATAGTCCCAAGAGACAACAGAGAGGGGGGGGGGGCTGAATCAGTTATCTACAAGTTTCAATTATTTATCCAATTAAGTATATTAGAATATTAAGCATAAACAAAATGAAATAACACTTAACACAACACCATAATTTTGGTTACGGGGAAAACCAAAAAGAGAAAAACCCTCATGGGAATTGACACCCACTAAGAACTACACTAGTGTATTATGATCCTTGTTAGAAGATCTTAAAGCCCTGTTAGGAGTTGATCTTTAAAATGCAATAAGTATAGTGACCTCATCAAGGGTCGGACCCTATTAGGAGTCTTTTACAATTAACCCTATTAGGGGGAAGGATGCACTGTCTGGGAGCACACTACTCAAAGGGGTGAAGGCTGCAACCTTTTGTTTAACAGATACACACTATATCTAGATCTTGGTGAACTATGCATAGACCTGATGTCTTGATCAGTTCCAATGAATAGCATACACTTTCTTCTTTTTCACATAGACCTTCTGCTAATGACACAATACTTTGCACTCTTTGCTCTCCTCTTATCTTTCAACTTCCTGCCATGCCTAGCAATCACAAATGACTACCTCTAAATATCTTCCACTAAATGATATAATCAAGTCATCCTATTAGAAACATCTTGAAATCATATTAGAGAAACAATATAACTTTCTACTAACATCTCAGCTAGCTCTACTAAGCACACAACATAAATTAGGACCACACAAATCCATGTGAGTAGATGCGATGCTTCACATAGTCGGCTCTTACGAAATTAACTCCAACTTCCTCATCATGCTGAATCAAATCATGCACTCTTAAGAAAAAATTCTTAAATCTTTTCTAAACATAAATCCAAGAACACGTACTGAGATGATAAGCACAACTACTACACCAGTATAAACTTTGTTGGCTCTTCTAGATAAATTCAAGAAATTGTGACTATCAACTGGAGACTTCATAACTCAATCTCTACTACATATCTGACTCTGCATCCATGAACATAACATCATACATATGTCTACAAAATAAGTATAAACCTGCAAGTCTCTAGTGCAACCGTACTACAAATCACATACAAAACTCATCTAGGGACCTGTTAGGAATACTTACTGATACAGACTACTGTATTACTCTCTTCACCCAGAATCAACCTCTATGTCTATGGGATCATGTTGATAACATATCCATGCAACATATGCTCAAGGTTCTCTCCATCAGGATTCCACATATTCTACTTACCATATGTTGTCATCAATGATAGACATACAGTCAGTAATCTAGCTTGCTGGAAAATCTCCAAAACTTGTAGCTTCTATATTTTCATAGATTGCAGATTCAACCTTTAGGGTTTTAGATCTAGACCTATTTCCAATTTTTATATAGTTTAACAACACTTTTAAAAATATAAACTTTCATCCTCTACTAACCCTAAAGGTGATTACATCTTTATCCTTTTTTGTTCATAGCACTTACTTCAATGCACTATAGCTAATATCTTGATGTTTATCATTACATGAGTTTGTACTTTACTTTCTTAGCATATACACTATACACTTCTTATTATTACCTCCTTAGATAAATTAAGAAGAGCCCTAAAGTCACATGCCTTCCTTTTAAACTATATCATACATTAGAATACCTTCCTCTACTTGTGTTGTGTTAATTAGATTTAGTCCAAAAAGGGGTTACATTTTAGGGACCCTTCCAATGTATAGTAGTGAAGTGGGAGTCAACAATTAACAACTATTTACCATTATACACCAACATATAAAGCAATTCCAATATCATTATCATTGGAAAAATAAATTTTATAAATATCAACTTCTTGTTTCTTATCTTCTTCAGCATATAAAAAACAATTATTTATTTTTGACTCGTCATCTAAAATACTAGCATCTTCATTCACATAGTAATCATTCTTATTGAACTTCTTAATTTTTTGTCTAGGACCCTTCTCTGGACATCTAGTAGCCAAATGAAAAATTTTACCACATCTAAAACATTTCAGAGGCAACATACCTTTTAGTTTTTGGTACCTCTATTCAATATTCTTTCAAATTTTTCTTTAAATTCTTCTTGCTCGTGACTATTAGGATCTTCATCTTATTTAGTTACCCTGAAACCAATTTTTGTTCTTCTCAGATTCTCTCTCCCACAATTCCTTAGCTCACATATGGTCAGGGTATCAAATAATTATTCTTTAGTGAACTTGTTAAGATCTCACACCTCATCAAATACTGAGATCTCATCACTGTAACTATCTAGTAATGTCATCAAAATCTTTTACATTAAATATTCATCAGTAATAGTGCCTCCCTAGTTCTTTACTTCATTTATAGCATTCTAAACTCTCTGAAAATATATTTTAACATCCTCAGCATCTTCCATTGTCAGATTCTCATGGTGTCTCTTAGTTGTAATTTTCTTAGATAACTTAACTCTATCATTTCCTTCATAGATCTCTTTTACCTTTTCCTAATCTTCATAAGAAGTCTTCAAAGAAACAACTTTATCCAATTGAGTCTTTGATAATGAACTAGTGATATAATACCTTTTTTTAATTATCTTCATATGCTTTTATTTCATTTGAATTTGAAGTGTTAATCCCATTCTATGGAAATACATGTAATTTCTCTCCATGTGTTTCCAGGTCTTGTAAGAAACCAAAACCAAATATCCTTTTATCTAATCTTTTTATGAACTTTAGTTTGATCCATCAAATATAGGAATGTTCAATTTATGTGCCATTGGATCTTCCAACAGTTACGCTCTTCTCCAAGAAACCAAGCTTTGATACCAATTGTTGAATAGGATGAATAACTAAGAGGGGGGTCAATGAGTTATTTCTACACAATTATCAAAACTTTTTCTCTCTTGATAAACTATTAAATAGCAATGAAAAATTATAATTTATTTATTAAGCACATAAAAAAATCCATAAAAAATGTAAACATGTAAACATAGGAAAAATGACACAAAGAACACCAGGATTTACATTGAAAACCCAAAATGGGAAAAACCAAAAAGAAGGTTATTCTCATGAAATGAAAATGCCTGTTAAGGTGACATTGGCTATATGATTCATACAAAATCTCATTGTTGGTTCTTATCAGTTTAGGTAAGGCTAACTACCAGTTGGGTTAACTACCCTTAGATATGAGAAAGACTAACTGCTAATACAAAGAGGCTTATTACCAATACAAAGAGGTTAACTACAAATGTATTTGAAGTAAAATTGAATCCACCACTACTATTGGAATTACCAACACTCTGTCACACACAAGATCAAAAAAACATAGATCTCTAGAAATGGATTTTTAATAACTTCACATACAAGAAAAATATAAGCCTCACAAGAAACAAGAATCCTCATCCTTCTTATACTTTTTGATGCCATCAACCATGTTGGCCAAAATCAATTTAAAATAGTTCACACCAAGACATTCCCTAAGTAGTAAGGAATGAAATGTTGACCACATTGACTAGTACAACTTGCATTTCACATGCCAACATGAAACACCATCTCTATATCCATCAATTCTAATGGAAATGATGAACACATTACATAACAACACCTGGGAATGAAACACAAACGAGAAATATGATCAACCCAAAAAAAATGATCCACCAAATGTTGGACACAACATAGAACCAACACTAAAAAAGAATAAGGATAAGTAACTAAAGTACATATTTCAGTGAACACTTCTATCGAGACATAAACTATCAGTACAATGAATGATACCTTCAAGACTATCGGTATACATCAAGTGATACAGGAAGAACATGAAAACATATAGGATAGATTAACATCAATAACAACCATGAATGAAAACAACATTAATAGCATCAACTTCACATTCAAAAAAAAGGTTCTCCTTATACCTTACTTATTTTAAATGTATTGAGAATATCTTTTTCATTTCCCTTTTGTTCTTGAAATTTTTTAAGTTCGTCAAATGTCTTATCTAATTTAACAATCTCATTTCCTTTTCCTAATACTATGAAAAGATTTATGGGAAATGAAGATTTCATTCCTTTACTTGTTCTATTGTCAAAAATATATTTTCTCAAATCCACCCTTTTATGGCTTGGAATATATGGGAGAAGAGAAATAATATGATATTTAGGATATAGTATAGGAATAGAAAGGTTCTCTTCCAAATTCTAAAACAATATATTAAGGAAAATTTGGATGAAATATCCTTTGTTTGTTCTAATATTATTCTAAAATTACAAGAGTTTAGAATCAAACAAGTGTTGGATATAATCCAAAACCTTTTGAGGATTAATTGGGTAAATATCATCCAAGGAAGGAAGAGAGAATGGAAACAACTTGAGTCAATATGGGTTAAATATAACTTTGATGGATATTGTAGTGGTAACTTGGGAATATCTAGGGTTGGAGTAGAGATAATAAATTGTAAAGGTTGCCTTATTGAACATTACATTACAAAAATCATAATAGAATATAATAATAGGTCTAAATCTTATGCTATCTAGAAAGAACTAAAGGAACTTAAAGAGAAGAAATTTAAAAAAATTATTCTTGAATGAGACTCTAAAACAATTTTTTTTTACCTAAATTGAATATTTTGATGCCCATAGGAGTTGATAAGCCTTTTTGGTGTTTGTAAAGTTATTCTTAGAATTTCCTTCAATTCAAAGTTTAGAACGTCTTTAGAGAAGTATAGAAAGTAACCTATGAAATGGCCAATATTTATTTGAGATTGAATGAATGGAACTATATAACCTACCCTAAGTGTCCCAATAGTCTCAAAGAAATTCTAGATAATGAAAGAATGCATATGGTTACTCACGATATTTTTTACCAACATTAAACCATGCACAAGAGTAAAAATTATTGACATCTTAGTGAATTCAAGGGATATTTTCCAATCTCAAAGTCTTTTAGTATGTTATACAAGTTGTTCAAGGTGGACTCTCATGATGGGTGGTGTTGTATTAATTGATGGAAGGAAAGATTATAAACCATTAGTTCTAACATAAAAGTAACTATGAATCAAATTTCAAAAGAGACTAGTTGTGATGACTTAGATTAAAGACTAAATGGCATGGCCCAAAAAGTGGAAGTGAAGTACATTAATTATTAATTCCCTTTCCAACATGGGTAATGAATTTTATGGAATGAGTTTTTTAGTTTTTATATGAAAATAAATGAAGTTATTATAAAAGGTAATTAAATAAGTACATAGAGGGGTGAAATTGGCCTTTTATCTATGGATTTCTACAAACATAATATTAGAGTTTATAATCTTTACTTGGTGTATTATTTAAATATGTATAATCCAAGGTATCTTAATTTTAATTTGTCCTCTAGTCCAAGTGGGAGGACAACTCAATTCTTTTATTTCCTTTATTAAGGAAATTATCTTATTCCTCCATAAGAGGATTACCACACTTGGCACACACTCAATGTGAATGTGGCATTCTTAGAACATAGGAGTTACATTCTAACTCCATCACTCATCTCTATTTAAGAGATAATTCTACACACACTACTTGATGAATGTTCTCACTTTTTCTCACATTGTTGTAATGAGCTTCTTGCTCACATTCTCTCTTCTTCTCTAGGGTTTTTACCTCATTCATATTATATTCACTAGGGGTTTTCTTTGTTTTCCCCTTTAAAAATCTTTGTCTCATTGTTTTGATCTTGAAAGATCTTGATGGTTTTGTTGATTGATCTTGAAGAAATCTCTCTTTCATTATGTTTATGGTAAAAATTTTAGAATAAATGATAGGGGGGTGAATAAATTATATTAATTATCCTACAGTCCCAAATATAAAGATGTACCTTTTAAAACAATTCCAACAAATTATGCAGCTCACAGTAACATAAAATATCAATTTGTCTATTCAGTTTACTGATTACTACTATTTATCCAATTGTAATTACCAACTAAATCAACTATGCAGTATGTAAAGTATGATAGAAAAAAATCACAAGTAACACATGACACAATTATTTAACATTGAAACCCTGCTAAGGGAAAAACCACTTGGGACCGGTAACCCAAAATAATTTACTCTTTTGAAGCGAGCTCGGTGAAGAGCCAACCTTGTTAAAGGTTACAATACACACTGTTAGGTGTGACCTGGTTAGAGGGTTTATCACTAATAGTTAAATTTTGACCAGCATTCACTATGGGGTCAAAAAGATAACACTTTACATTCAGCGAATGTCATAGGGTAGAACATAAGACTGTTAAGTCCACTCAGTTAAGAGATTTTTTGAAACAATGGTTAAACTGATACAATACTAATATGATTCAAATACAAATCAATTGTAAATATTTAGATCTATGCTAAGCCCATATAAATCCTCAAATCATTAATCAATTTCACTTCCTCAATATTTCTCAACTTACTTTCACTCGTAAATAATTCTCTGGTGCTCGGTAATGTCCACAGCTCAATTCTTTCAATAACCAGTTTGATCAGGCCTACATGAATAAAGTCTTCATGTGAAATATCTACAGTATTCTTCTTTCTGGCATATTTTAATAATGAAATTTATATCTCTTATATAGACAAGTAGAAAATTTTCATATCTGCCATTATATTTTCCCACTTAATCTCCTTCATCTATTTTGTCACTTAAACCTTCTTTGGAAGATGAGTCATTAACACATTTCAATCTCATCCTTTAGATCTTCTCCAAATTTTTTCAGTCGTGGATCTCATAACAAACTTCATCCTTAACCTCAAAATCATAATAATTTCCATCTCATCAAATTCAGTCAATTGTTCTTAGCATTTAATGTTTTCATCCATACTCGGTCAATATAGAAATACATTGGTGATAACTAGTTTAACTAGTTCGGTTAATACTGTCACTCGGTATACATTACACTAGCTTGGTGTATACATAAATCTTCAATTACTGACCACATTTACATGTTCAATTTCAAATCTCTTCTTCATAATAGATTAATGTAACATGCTCAAGTCAACAATATAAAGCCATAGAATCATCAATAAGTTACCCAATGTTTACCTTATCCTTGTTTACCTTATCCTTATTTGTCATATCCATCTTTTCCTCATGTAGATATCTTAGTTCATCTTTTCTTCCTTCAATAGATGTTTATATATTTGTAACTAACATGATAAGTACTATCAAAACTAGTTGACATTAATGACAACATATTGACTGAGTCAATCATCTTACATATCATTTAAGTAGCTTGGTGATCTCTAATCATTGTTCCTTTAGCTCATTAGATATTCAATCAGTTGTATTTTATCAATCTCTCCCTTTTCCATTGATGGAAACATGAGTAATATGAAAATATGCCATACACATACCAAACATGTATTCTAAAACTATGTAAGTAAATGTTGTAGCTCAGTAAGCTCTCCCTAGATTGATATTTAAAATGTTTAATTACTACAAAACATAACAGTATTACAAGAAGACTCTCCCTGTGGTTTTGATATTTTCAGTTCTCAGATTCTTGTTCTTATCAACAAATATTCAATTCTCTCTCTTTTTCTGTGTTCTCACTAACTAATTTTCCATATTCATTCTCTCCCTTTGACAACAATGCCAAAGAAAATATACAAATATCTCTAAAGAGCCAAGTATTTCTCTGTTGTTCAGTTCATATCTTGTACCTTTAGTGTACAGATAAAAAAATTTATGTTCGAGCTTCTACAATCTTTCACAACTTTAGAAAAAATCCGAAGTGTGAGCTATGTGCATCACCATGAATGATCTTCTAATAAGTATAGGTTGATGCAACCTCCAAATCACCTTAGTGATCAGTAGGCAGGAGGCGGACCCCAAGTCTAGTCCTCAAATATTCAAATGTGTCCTTCGGTAAAGGTTTAGTAAATATATCAGCAAGTTCTTCCTTAGATGTTACAAATTCCAGTTTCACATGCTTCTCTTGAACTTGTTCCCTCAAGTAGTGATACTTAATAGATATATGCTTTGTCTTCAAATGCATCACAAGATTCTTAGAAATATTTATAGCACTAATATTGTTACAATATATAATCACCAAGTCAGTGGTTACCTCATTCATTCATTCCAACACATGTCTAATCCAAGAAATATTTGAACAATTTTCAATGGTAGCAACATACTCTACTTCAGTAGTAGACTAAGAAATGCATGCTTATTTCTTCCTAATCTAGGTCACAAGCCTTTCCCCTAAAAAGAATGCTCCACTGATTGTGCTCTTCTGGTCATCTATGTTTCCAGCCCAATCTGCATTGGTGTAAACTCTAAGTTCAAATTAGCCTTCAAAAGTGTACCATAATCCATAGTCTTCTATTTTCTTCAAGTATCTCAAAATTCTTTTCAGTGCAACCATATGTGAATCTTTAGGATTGGTAGAAAATCTAGCCATAATCCCCACTGCATGTGTAATATTAGGCCTACTGTGTACATCATACATTAGTTTACCAATCATAGATTGGTATAGAGTATGATTTAGTTCTCTAGATTCATCATCCTTTGTCAATTTAAAACCAGTTACCATTGGTGTTCCTATTGGTTTAGTATCTTCCATGCCAAAAGTTTTCAATACTTCTTTAATGTATTTTGATTGAGTGATGAAAATCCCATCTTTTTGTTGTATAACTTGCAAACCTAGAAAGAATTTAATCTCTCAAAACATAGACATCTCAAATTCCTTTCTCATGTCATCATCAAAAGATTTGTAAATTAGATATTTTCATCCAAAGATTATATCATAAACAAATATCTCATCAATCAAAATGTTATCATCAGACCCTCCTTTCATGTACAAATTACTATTTTCACTAATTCTTACAAAACCAATACTTATAAGATAAGCATGTAGTCTTTCATACCATGCCCTTGGTGCTTTCTTCAATCCATATAAATCTTTGTGTAGTCTACATACCATGTCTTTATGATTCTGATCAACAAACCCTTCCACTTGTTCTTATTGGATATTGCTAATGCATGGGGAGCTAATTGAGACATTTAATATGTTTAATCACTACGTTACTAAATGGGAACTCATACTGTTGTCATTTTTGTTTTGTCACTGATGTCAACATATGTTTCTGTGAGGGAATTAGATTGGTAATCACATTGTATGGACACTTTATGGATTTTTTTGATACTGTGAAGATAGATGAGAGTTCAAGAGGATGTTGTGATCTTATATCCAAGATCACATCATGTAATGTTTCATATTGGATGGTGTACAAAATTTTTGGTGAAGACTGGTCACTGACTGTGACAACAAGAAATGACAGAGTTAGTCTCTGAGTTTTGTGTACCGCTTTCTGGTGTTGTGGAATTAGTGCATGCGAACTTCAAAGATGAAAGATAGAGTATTGAGGAATGTCCTATGAACTGCACAAGGTATGGAACATAGGATGACATCATCTATGGCATGTACTCTGGAAGGTGATCTTTTTAGAAGACGACTACAAAGATGTAGCATGTATGATGGATGACGAACTTGAATTAATGATGTTGGTCCTTAATTGTTGTAATGAAATCATTGTAGACTTGTCCTAGATACCATGAGTATCTTAGAAAGGATTTATGTAATTGTTTGTAATTATGAAAGCCTTATGGGCCAACTTGTTTATAAGAATTGTAATAAGGTATAAAAGGTATTTTCTTTGGAAAAGATACGAGTGCGAAGAAGATGATATAGAGAGGTTGTGAAAGCTTCGAGCTTGTGTCTACTATATGTAGAGAAAAGGTTTATTGGTGGACTTCATTCAAACTGATCAAGCAAAGACAGTTACTGTCGAACAGTTCCAAAGATTGTGTATTTCTTCACATACACTTTTGTTATAAAGGGTGATTTTTGAAGGTAGACTTAACCTTATTTTGGAAATGAGTGTTGGGTAGTGAGCCCTCCCTTTTTTTCTTGACTCCTAAGAGGGTTTGTCCTCTAACAAGGACTATGTACTGTAATGATTCAATAAGCTCCTAATAGAGCTATATCTTCTAACAAGGATAACTATACTCCCAGTACATTATTTATGGGTGCTAATTCCCACCGAGGTTTTTACCTTTAACAGGGTTTCCCTGAGACCAAAATATTGTGTTATTGTGTTGGCATTCATTGTGTTCATTGGATCTGATATTGTGGTGATTAAAGTTTAAAGTTTAATAATATGTTATAGAACTGATTCACCCACCCCCCCTTCTTAGTT
Organism: Chamaecyparis obtusa; assembly: GCA_027943335.1. Taxonomy (NCBI): domain Eukaryota; kingdom Viridiplantae; phylum Streptophyta; class Pinopsida; order Cupressales; family Cupressaceae; genus Chamaecyparis; species Chamaecyparis obtusa. The sequence goes on from BSBK01004157.1 coordinate 164,245, forward strand.
GTATTGTGGACTGTTATTCCTAACAATTGGTATTAGAGCTTGTGGTCCTTAGAGAGAAAGATTAACAGCTTGAGGTGATCTTGGAGATGGCATTCTATAGGAAGGATAGTCTAAAATTTGATCCTAAAAAAATTGACAGTTGGAAGAACAAGATGTGAACTCATCTATTTTTTGGGGGGATGGACTATTAGTTGATTACAAGAAACAAGATACCTATAAAGACCAAAGAAGACCTAAAATAAGAGCTTGGTGAGTATGCTAAGGAATGGGAATAGATAATGACTGAAGAAAGAAAGATGGATGAACTTGTTGCACTAATTTCTAGAAGAGAAAAAAGAGGTAAGGGAAAGTTTGAAGGAAAGTTACCCTTAAAATGTTTTTCAATCATTTTGCATCTAGATGTCCTACAAGAGTTTCTAAGTACAAACCTAATTATGAAAAGATTAAACAGGACAGAGAATGTTATTATGCTAGTGAAGGAATCTCTAATGATGATGATTTAGATTCTGAAGAGATTGGATTTGTTGCCATTAGAGATGAACCTGTCCATGAAGAAAAAGCTTTAGTATCTCATGTTGACAAGAAAAATAAATGGATAATTGATAGTGGTTGTTCTCATCATATGACTGGTTATAAGAGCAAGTTTGTTAAATTAGTAAAATATGATGGAGGTGTTGTGAGGTTTTGGGACAATCTCTCTAAATCTATCGTAGGAGTAGGATCCATTACTATGGATGGAAAGACTAACACAAACAATGTACTGCTTGTTGAAGGACTGAAACATAATCTATTGAGTGTTTGATGGTTAATGGATAAATAATTTTAGTTAAGTTTTGTTAATGGTAAATGTTTTACTAGAAGTAAGGAAGGAAAACTAATTGCTACCGGTTCAAAATCTAGAGGTAATGTATTTGAACTAAACACATATGGAGCCTCTTGTTTTGTTGCAAAGGTACATGAAAGTTGGTTATGGCATAGGAGATTTTGTCATGTTAGTTTTGATAACATTGTGAAGGCAAGTATGACTAATGGAGTAAGAGATTTGCCAAAGATTTTGAAACCATCTAACACTGTATGTAGAGAATGTGTTATGGGAAAGTAGACTAGAAGCAGTTAAAAAAGAAAAGCATATACATAAAAAGTAAGGTTGGATCTGGTACATACAAATTTGTGTGGACCTACAAGAACAAAGTCATACTATGGTGAAAGGTATTTTACTCTTTGTTGATGACTTTTCTTGATGTAGGAGCATCTAGGGTCCTTGGTAATCTTGTGTCACCAAAAACATATTTGACTGTGTATGTGTTGCTTGGTTCCTTCTTTGACCGAGTTGGTTTGGTATTGCTCAGTTTCCTTTGTTCACCCATGTTGGTCAGTTATCTCTCTAGCACTTAATGAATTTTCCTGTCGCTCATTTTCCTTGCTTACCGAGTTGTTTGTTTTGGATTTATTTCAAGGTAGACTTGTGTAGTTAATTTTCTTCATGGATTTAATGTTGATATCCATCATTGGAAAGCATGTATACCTAGATCTATTCATCCTTTCTATTGATTGTAGATCTGAAGGCTGACTTGGTTTGATAGCCTCTTGTATAAATGTAATTGTTTGGTTAGAGTTTTAGGAGTCAGTTTAGATAGGAGATAGAAGATAGAAGATTAGAGATTGTTGGTAGATCCTCACATGTTTGAGGACCTCTATACTTGGTTGTAATATTTGGCCTAGACCGGGAAGACCTTACAGCCTGACATGTATGAATCAATTTGAAGATAATATAATATAGCATTTGCATTCTCTCTCTCTCACTATTGTGTGTTGTTGCTTCCATGTGTTGTTGAGCAAGGTGGGTCTGGTTAGGGTGTTCCATTTCTAGCCCCTCCTATCCTTCCTGCATCAAGTGGTATTAGAGAGAGGTGAGATCTAGATCTAGGTTTGTGAATCTAGATTTGAAGGTTTTTTCTTGTGAAGCCCTAGTTGAATTATTGTGGGGTAGCAGATTGAGATCTGACCTAAAATTTTAGAGGGTTTTCAAGATGGTTTGTGGGAGGTGAGATGTGGATCTAGGATTGGATGACATGTTGAGAGAACTTGATGGTAGATTGGAAGCTATTGAAATAGTCCATAGAAGATGAAAACATCTTGAAGATGTTAGTGATGATAAAATTGAGGTATAACAAGGTGATGTAGAACCTACACCTAGGATGGATCAGGGTGAGGAAAGATTCTTGAGGGCATTAACAAGTCTGAAGTCTACACCACACTTTAATCCTCCTGAGTATGGTGGAAAATTGGATTCTGATGAATTGGTAGATTGGATCACTAAGATGGAAAAGTATTTTGAGTATGAAAATGTACCTGAGGAAAAGAAGGTGAAAATTGCAAGCACAAAGTTGAAATTTATGCATCCTTATTGTGGGAACATCTACAGCTAGACAGAAAGAGGAAATGCAAAGACAAAATCAAGGTATGGAGTAAAATGGTGAATAAATTGAAAGGAAATTTCTTACCTTGTGATTATTAGATTACCCTAGTTAGGTGAATGAAAAGTTGAAGGTAGAAAGATAGCTCAGTAAAGGAATATACTGACGAATTCTATAGATTAGATATTAGATCTGGACATGATGAAGATATTATGGAAAGAATTGCTAGATACCTGAATGGTTTGAGAGTTTCCATCTAAGAAGAAATTAGTTTGGTCAAATTGGAGAACATCGAAGAGGCTTATCAATTTTCATTGAAAGCTGAGGAGAAATTGAATAAGAGACATGAGCAAAGACAAAGAGGTAGAGGTGGTACATTCCCTAGAGGAAGAGATAGATCTCATGGTGAAAATAGTAGATCTGAACCTGGAAAGCCAACTCTGAATAAAGGCAAGACCGAGTGGAAATGTGAAAGTTCATCTAGAGGAAGAGGCAGTAACTACCAAGGTGGTTATAATAGAGGTGGTTTTTGAGGAACTTGTTACAATTGTGGAGAAGAAGGACATAGATCATTTGAGTGTACACATGCAAGTAAGAAGACTGGAAGTAGTATAAATGCTTTGGTGCAAGAAGAATCACTGAATAAACCTAAGAAGGAAAATAACTTGATGGTAAGAAGAGCACTTTGGGATGAAGGTAAAAAGGAAGATCCAATAAGGAAATTTTTTTTTAAGACCAGATGTAGTGTTTCTGACAAATTTTGGAAGGTAATCATTGATAGTAGTAGCTTGGAGAATCTAGCATCTAAAGAGATGGTCACAAAGTTATAGTTGAAAAGGTTTGAACATCAGAAGTCCTATCAGATTTCATGGATCAAAGATGATCATACACTCTTGGTAAGTGAACAATTTTATGTGAATTTGAAAATTGGAAAGTACTATGATAAGGTTTTATGTGATATCATGCCTATGGATTGTTGTCATATTTTGTTAGGTAGACCTTGGTAATATGATAGAAATGTTATATATGATGGGAGATTGCATAAGTATACTATTTGGGCTGATGGGAGAAGACAAATCTTGTTACCTTTGATGGAAGAACCTATTAGTAGTGTTTGCACATATGTGAAAGTATGTTTCATGGAAGGAAGAAAGTTTGTTAAGGATTTAAAGAAAAATGATGTATGTTTTGTTGTGATTCCTAACAAACCAAGTAAGAAAACAAATGATAATGTCCCTAAGGAGATTGATAAGTTACTCAACGAGTATAGTGAAATTATTTTTGATAATGTACCTGATGGTTTTCCACTAGAGAGAAGCATTAATCATTGCATGGATATTATCCCTGGAGCTAGTTTATCGAATAAGGCACCTCATCGGTTGACACCTATCGAGAATCAGGAATTAAACCGATAGATTCAAGAATTGTTGTAAAAAGGTTTGATCAGAGAATGTTTGAGTCTTCCTCATATAGTACCTACAGTATTGGTACCTAAGAAGAATGGAGAATGGTGAATGTGTACTGATTCTAGAGAAATCAACAAGATAACAGTGAAGTATAGGTTTCCTTTACCAAGAATGGATGATATAATGGATAGTTTGACTCGAGTGAAGTATTTTACTAAAATTGATTTTAAAAGTGGGTATCATCAGATCAGAATCAAAGAAGGTGATGAATGGAAGACTGCTTTCAAGATAAAGGAAGGTTTGTACGAGTGGTTGGTTATGCCTTTTGGTTTAACTAATGCACCGAGTACTTTTATGAGGTTGATGAATGAAGTTTTGAAGAAATTATTGGGTAAGATTGTGATTATATATCTTGATGATATTCTGATATTTAGTAAGACCAGAGAAGAACATTTGTTTCATGTTAGACAAGTTTTGTAGAGATTGAAAGAAGAAAAGTTGTTGATAAATCTGAAAAAGTGTTCATTCATGAAAGAGGAGATTGTGTATTTGGGATTTGTGATTTTAGCTGATGGTTTGAAAATGGATCCTAAAAAGGTTGAATCTATTTTGAATTGGCCTACACCTAAGAATGCTAGTGACGTAAGATCATTTCATGGTTTGGCAAGTTTTTACCAAAATTTCATTAGGAATTTCAATTCAATTTGTCATGCTATGATTGAGACTATGAGAGGAGACAAAAGAGAATTCAAGTGGACACATGGAGCTAATAAATTTTTTGAGACTCTAAAGAAAAAGGTTGTTGAATTGCCTATTTTGGCATTTCCTGATTTCAATAAAGTATTTCAAGTGGAATGTGATGCAAGTGGAAGTGCAATTGGAGCTGCGTTGAGTCAAGAAGGTAAACCTATTGCTTTATTTAGTGAAAAGTTGAATGATGCAAAAGGGAAATATTTTGTGTATGATCAAGAATTCTATGCTATTGGTCAAGCACTGAAGAAATGGAGACATTATTTGATACCGAGTGAATTTGTGTTGTATACCAATCATAAAGCTTTACAGTATTTGAGTAGTCAGAATAAGTTGAATCAGAGACATATGAAATGGGTTGTGTATTTACAGAGTTATACATTTGTGATAAAGCATAAGATTGGAGTCACTAATCGAGTTGCTGATGCATTGAGTAGAAGAAGATCTTTGATGATTGAGATGAAAGTTGGAGTTCTAGGCTTTGATGACATGAGAGATTCTTATGAATTTGATCTTGATTTTTCTAAGTCATGGAGAAAGTGTAGAGCACGTATTCAAAATCAACAGAGTACTAAATGGGATGAATATTTTATGCAAGGATGTATTTTGTTTAAAGGTATTCAGTTGTGTATATTGAGGGGACCAATGAGAACTAATTTGATAAAAGAGAAACATAGTAGTGGTTTGGCTGGACATTTTGATGTTGATAAGACATTGAATTTTCTTAAGGAGAAATACGTTTGGCCACAGTTGTATAAATATGTTTGAAAATTTTTGAAAATTTGTGGAGTTTGTCAAGTTGCAAAAGGAGTTAGTTTAGAATATTGGATTGTATACACCGATTGTTGTACCTAAGAAACCTTGGATTGACATTAGTATGGATTTTGTTCTTAGCTTACCGAAGAGAGTAAGAGGTAATGATTCTATATTTGTTGTTGTGGATAGATTTTCTAAAATGGAACATTTTATACCTTGTAGAATGACATCAAATGCAGTGCATGTAGTATATCTTTTCTTTAAGGAAATTGTCAGATTGCATGGATTACTGAGGAGTATTATCTTTGACCAAGATAGTAAATTTGTTGGATACTTTTGGAAGGCTCTTTGGAGAAATTTTGGTACTGAGTTGAAATATAGTTGTACATTTCACCCACAAACCGATGGACATACAAAAGTTGTGAATAGAAGTTTGGGTAATCTTTTGAGATGTTTAGTTGGAGACACACCATGTAATTGGGATTCTATGTTGGCACAAGTAGAGTTTTCATACAATAATTTAGTGAATAGGAGTATTGGAAAAACACATTTTGAGATTGTAAATGGCATACAATTGAGAGGTATATCTGATTTAAGAGGCATTGCTAATGAAAGAAAGAGAAGTGCTGAAGGAGTAAAATTTGTTGAGTACATGAAGAAATTGTACGAAGATGTGAAGTTTAAGTTGGAAAAGAGTAATCAGAAATACAAAGACAGAGCTGATAGATCAAGAAGACATAAGACTTTTGATATTGGTGATGAAGTGATCGTTCATTTGAAGAGAAGCATATTTCCTGTTGGAACATATGGGAAGCTGAAGATGAAGAAGTTTGGACCTTGCCATATTTTGAGAAAATTTGATAGTGGAAATGCGTATTCAAGATTAAGTTACCTGATGACATGGATATATCACCTATATTCAACATTACTGATTTGTATGAGTTTCATGAACTTGATGAAGACATGATAGTACTGATGGATTATCCTAAGAAGTAGAATGAAGAAGTTGAAAATATTTTGGAGCAAATAATTTGTATAAGTACAAGAGGAAAACAATATATGGAATATCTGATAAAGTGAAAGAATAGACTGATTGAAGATAGTGCATGGATTTCATAGTCTGAGTTGGATGTAGCTCAGATCATGCCTATTTTATGGTTCAAAGAATCATTTCAAATAACCCCAGGTGTCTGATGCAGGAGCATCTTGGGTCCTTGGCAATCTTGTGTCACCAAAAACATATTTGAGTTTGTCTATGTTGCTCGGTTCCTGCTTTGACTAAGTTGGTTCGGTGTTGCTCACTAATGTTGTTTGATTATCTCTCTAGCACTCGGTGAATTTCCCTGGTGCTCGGTGATGCTTGTTTGATGCTCAATTTCTTTTCTTACCGAGTTGTTTGTTTTGAATTTCTTTTGAGGCTGACTTGTGCAGTTAATTTGGGTCACGGATTTAATGTTGGTATCCATCATCAGGAAGTGTGTGGACCTAGATCTAGTCATCCCTTCTATTGATTATGGATCTGAAGGTCGACTTGGTTCGGTAGCCTCTTGTATAAATGTAGTTGTTTGGTTAGAGCTTTAGGAGTTAGTTTAGAGAGGAGATAGAAGATATAAGATTAGATATTATTGGAAGGTCCTTGCATGTTTGAGGACTTTTGTACTTGATTGTAATATGTTGCCTAAATTGGGAAGGCCTTACATCCTGACATGTATGAATCAATTTGAAGATAATATAATATAGCATATGTATTCTCTCTCTCACTGTTGTGTGTTGTTTCTTCTGCATTTTGTTGAGAAAGGTGGATATGGTTAGGGTGTGCCATTTTTAGCCCCTCCTGTTCTTCCCCTGCATCATTTCTAGATTGATGTGGGTTACTTATTTAAGATAGAAATTAGAAGGATTTGATAAATTCAAGTTGTTCCAAGAAAAAGTAGAGAATGAATCCGGTTTAAAGATCAAGTGCTTAAGGTCAAACAGAGGTGGAGAGTTTACTTTAGACTTATTCAATTCATACTATGAAGAGCATAGAATAAAGAGACAGATATCTGCTCCTAGGAATCCATAACAGAATGGGATAGTGGTGAGAAGAAACGAGACTATACTTGATGCTGGTAGGACAATGTTGATTGAAGGAAATGTATCTCATGGACATTGGAGAGAGGTTGTTGGAACAATAGTATATACATTAAACATAATTCAAATAAGATAAGGTACAAGTAAGACTCCCTATGAATTATGGTTTGATCATACTCCTACTATAAATATTTCATAATATTTGGTAGTAAGTGTTATATCAAGAGAGATGATGAGATAGGGAAGTTTGATGCTAGAAGTGATGAAGGAATCTTCCTTGGTTACTTTGTTTAAAGAAAGGCTTACAAATGTTTCAATCTGAGATTGAGGAAGATGATTGAAAGTAACAATGTAAGAATAGATGAGAAGTTTCAGATACAAGAAAGATTGTATGACAGTAATCAAATTGTGGAGAAAAAAGAAACTACTACTACTGCAGAAGGACAAGAAATTGTTGGAAAGAAAGTGAAAAAGAGGCTTTTGATACTAGCACAAGTAAGGCTACTAAGAATCCTAAACACCAAGGTATGTAAAAAATAACCATCCTGAAAATCAAATTATTGGCGATGCCAGTCAGGGAGTGCTAACTAGATCAAAAGTTAGAGAAGAAATTTGTTTGATTTCTCAAGTTGAACCAAAAACTACAAATGAAGCATTTAGAGATGAATATTGGATAAATGCTATGAAAGAAGAGTTAGATAAGATAAAGAAGAATAATACTTGGGAACAAGTTCCTAGACCTAAAAATAAAAATATAATAGGAACAAAATGGGTTTTTAGAAACAAAATGGATGAAGAAGGAATTGTTGTAAGGAATAAAGCAAGACTAGTGTGGAAGGGATACTCACAGCAAGAAGGCATAGACTTTGAAGAAACATTTTCTCCTATTGCTAGAATAGAGGTAGTAAGATTGTTCTTATCTTATGCTACACATAAAAACTTCAATGTGTATCAGATGGATGTAAAATCTGCATTTCTGAATGGAGATCTTGAAGAAGAAGTCTCTATAGAACAACCAGATGGATTTCCTCTATGCAAAGATAAATACATGGTGTGCAAATTGAAGAAAGATCTATATGGGCTGAAGCAAGCTCCTAGGGCTTGGTATGAAAGGTTAGACAAGTATCTACTTGGGATTGGATTTAGAAAAGTTAATGCAGATAGTAATTTGTATTTAAGAACTAGTGAAGATGAAATCCTAATAATAGAAGTCTTCGTGGATGATATTATCTTTGGAGGTAATGATGATCTATGTAAGAAATTTGCTAAAGAAAGGGAAAGTGAATTTGAGATGTCCATGATAGGTGAAATGAAATTCTTTCTTGGATTGCAAATAACTCAGAATGACAATGGTATTTTCATTTCTCAGACCAAGTATCTCAAAAAATTGCTTAAGAAATTTGGAATGGAAGATTGTAAACCAGTAGGAGCACCTATGGTGACTAGTAACAAGCTAACAATTGATGATGAATCAAAGTGTTTTTTTCAAACTTTGTATAGATCAATGGTTGAAGGACTACAATATCTGACCCACGCTAGACTAGATATTGCTAATGTTGTTGGAATTGGGGCTAGATATCAGGCAGAACCCAAAGAATCACATCTAGCTACTGTGAAAAGGATATTGAGGTATCTAACAGGAACCATGGACTATGTCTTATGGTATGACAGAAATGATATCTTTGAACTTCATGCTTATACTAATGCTGATTGGGAAAGAAATATTGATGACAGAAAAAGTACTAGTGGTGGTGGATTTTTCCTTGGGAAAAAGTTGGTTTCTTGGGTAAGTAAGAAACAAGATTGTATAGCACAATCTACTTTTGAATCAGAGTATGTTGTTGCTGCTATAAACTACACTCAGATTGCTTGGATGAAAAAATGCTTATAGACATTAGAATAACTTTTGATGAGCCTATGGTTATCCATTGTGATAACACCAGTATAGTGAATATGCCAAAGAATCCAGTGATGCACTCCAAAACTAAACATATTTCTATCAAGTATCACTTCTTGAGAGACAAGGTGGTAGAAAAGGAAATCAAACTAGAATATATTAGTACAAAAGAGAAGATTGTAGACATCTTCACAAAGTCACTGTCGAAAGATACCTTTGAATATCTTAGAGGTATGTTGGGGGATTGGACCCCTCCTAGTTAGAATTAAATGATGTAGAGATGCATCAGTGTAGGGTTTTTCAGAGCCTTATCATAATCTAGACTGGATATAGGGATCTACTCCTCAGGGGGAGTGATCATGGAAGAGAGATATTGAAAATTAGTTGATGACTCATGGCACCCTTTGCCATTGTTTTCAAAGGGGGAGTGTTTCTATGAGAAAATCCCTACTGTATGGGGAGATTGTTTGGTTGCAGAACTTTGGATTGATATAACTTTGGGATAATATTTTCCCATATGTTGACATCAATTCCAAAGGGGAAAATTGTTGGATATTTTTAATGAATGGGGAGGTGATTGAAACATTTAATATGTTCAATCACTATGTTACTGAATGGGCACTCATACTATTTTCATTTGTATATTGTCACTGATGTCAACATATGTTTCTGTGAGGGAATCAAACTGGTAATCACAGTGTACGGACACTGTACAGATATTTCATATGTTCCAAAGACAGATGAGAGTTCAAGAGGATGTTGTGATCTTATATCCAAGATTGTATCATGTGATGTTTCATATTGGATGAGTTATAGATGTTTTGGTGAAGACTAGTCACTGACTGTGACAGTGAGAAATGATAGAGTTAGTCTCTAAGTTTTGTGTATAGCTTTTTGGTGATGCAGAATCAGTGCATGAAAACTTTAAATATGAAAGATAGAGTATTGAGGAATGTTCTATGAACTGCGCAAGGTACGAAATGCAGGATGACGTTAGTTGTGGCATGCACTCTGGAAGGTGATATTTTTGGAAGCCGAATATAGAGATGTAGCATGTATGATGGATGGAAAACTTGAATTAAGGATGTCAGTCCTTAATTGTTGTAATGAAATCATGGTAGACTTGTCCTAGATACCGTGTGTATCTTAGCAAGGCTTTATGTAATTGTTTGTAATTAGGAAAGCCTTATGGGCTGACCTATTTATAAGAATTGTAATAAGGTATAAAAGGTTGTCAAAGTTGTGAGCTTATTTCTATTGTATGTAGAGCAGAGGTTTATTGGTGGACTTCATTAGAAGTGATCAAGAAAAGATAGTTGTTTTCAAAAAGTTCAGAAGATTGTGTATTTCTTCACATACACTTATGTTGCGAACAATGAGTTTTGAAGGTGGACTTAACCTTTTTTGGGAAGTGAGCCTTGGGAAGTGAGCCATCCCTTTTGTTCTTGACTCCTAACAGGGTCTGTCCTCTAACAAGGACTATGCACTGTAATGATTCAATAAGCTCCTAATAGGGCTATATCTTCTAACAAGGATAACTATACTCTCAGTACATCATTTGTGGGTGCTAATTCCTACCAGGGTTTCCCCGAGACCAAAATATTATGTTATTGTGTCGGCATCCATTATGTTCATTGGATCTAATATTGTGGTGCTTAAAGTTTAAAGTTTAATAATCTATTATACAATGGATTCACCCCCCCTCTCAGTTGTATTGTGAACTATTATTCCTAACAGTTCTATGTAGACATCCTCCTCAAGAATTCCATTCAAAAAAGCTGATTTCACATCCATTTGATATACTTTAAATCCCTTATGTGCATCATATGCAAGTAACATGTGAACTCCTTCTAGTCTAGAAATAGGTGCAAAGGTTTCACCATAATTGATACCTTCTTCTTCTGCATATCCCTTGCAAACAAGTCTTTCATTATTCCTAGTGACCTCTCCATTTTCATTCAACTTATTCCTGAAAATCCACTTAGTACCAATAACATTTTTATCTTTCGGTCTAGGCTAAATTCTATGTCTTGTTCTTCTCAATTTGTTCAATTTCCTCATTCATAGCATTGATCCATTCATTATTTTCAAGTACATCTCTAACATTCTTAGGTTCAAACTCACAAACTAAGCATGTGTTTTGTCTTAACTTACTTTGGGTCAACATGCCAACTTGCTTATCTCCAATGATTTGATTTTTTGGATGGTGTCTTCTAACAAATCTCCCTAGCACTTGATCTCTTCTCTACTCATCATTCGGTTAAGGTTCATTTTCCTACTTGGTAGCTTCTTCCTAATTCTTGGTAGCATTTTCATGATGCTCGGTAGACTCAGCCTATGGCCTCGGTAGATAATTTGGATCTTCAACATAAGTAAACCTACCATAATCTTCTGGTTCCTTCATGCTTTCTTCATCATTCTTATAAAAAAACTCATAAACTCTAACATTAGCACTTTCTATCATCTTATTAGTAACCTTATCAAAACATTTATAAGCTTTACTCTTAGTAGAATATCCCAAGAATATTCCTCCATCACCTTTAGAGTCAAATTTACCATTCCTATCATCTTTCAGAATATAACACTTACTATCAAAGATTTTGAAATAACTTACACTCGGTGTATATCCAAACCATAACTCGTAAGGTATCTTTTTTGTGTCTTTCTTTAGTTCAACTCAGTTAAGGACATATACTGTTGTTCTAACTACCTCTCTCTAGTATATCTATGCAACATTTTTCTTAATCATTAATGTTCTAGCACAATCAACAATAGATCAGTTTCTCCTTTGAGCAATTCCATTATGCTATGGTGTTCTAGATGCAAAAACCTACCTTTTTATACCATACTCATTACATAAGTTATTGAATTCATCAAAAACAAACTCGCCTCCTCTATTAGACCTTAAGCATTTCATTTATTTTTCTATTTATTTTTCAACTTTAGCCTTATACCATTTAAACAGTTCGAATGCCTCAGATTTTTCTTTCAAGAACTTAACTGTATCGTCTTAGAATAGAAGCACTTCCATGATAAGAATGTTTAACCCTCCAAGTAAGTGGTCTAGGGTCATTTCAAGTGCCTTGAATAGGTTTTTGCATGGATCTAGGTTTTCCTCCCTATTTTTCTTCTCTCTCCTCTTATTTCCATCTTTTTCTAGCACCTTGGTGAAGGGCACTCCCCTTAATACCACAAACACAACATAAATAGAGAAAAAACAATAATTTGCAAGAATAGAAAATGGGCTTCTTATTATCTCCACAAATGTGGAATTACAAATTTTTAGAATTACAATATGCAAAGCCACATGGGCATTCCCCTTACAATATTTTGTAGGACAAAGTCTCGAATCATTACCCAGATCTACTACCCAGAACTATCTCGAACTGCCTAAGACAACAATATAGACCTTTTTTATATAGAAAATTTCCACCGCCTGAGAAGGTTCCAGAAATTTAGCCCTTTAGGCCAACTAAACATAGAATTATTTATTTTTCACAATTATTACAATAGGGTCGACTCAAAAGAAATACAAAAAAATGATTTTAGGTAACCTAACCTCCAGAGGCCATAACTTTTTAACCATAACTTCATTTTTTTATTGTAACCACTTTTCAGAAACGCCATGATGAGATTTATAGTGCTTGACACATGTTAGCACTAGTTAGCTGGGGGTCGATCGCGATCCGGAGCCTCTAAGTCCATCAAAATTGACCTAAAAGATTTCTTACGCAAAAACCTCAATAGCTTCACCAATACTGATGATGTGGCAATGAAACTCAACTGGTAGGCTGAAATGACTGAGATGAACCTTCAACTGTGAAATCAAAACATTCTGAGATCGTATGACCAACTTACTAAAAATAGTAACTTTCCATAAATAGAAACTCTGCATAAGATAGCGCTTATTGAAAAAGAAACCATAAACATTTTTTGGGTGATGCAAGATTGCTCTTACACCCAGGATGCTCCTGCATCAGACACCCGGTTTAATTTGAGAAGTGACCCTATCACGACTCAGGTGTGAAGAGAAAAACCAAGATGGTTAACCTCCTCCCTTATCAACCATGATGAATCTTCAACATGTTGTCATTTCCACTTGACCAGATATTCTTCATATGTCTTGTTCCTTGTGCTTCTGCCAACACAACTATCCAGTATATCATCAATCTCATTGCTAGCTAAAATAGTTTATGGAATACTCCACTGTGCTACCGTGATCTCATCTTCAACACCTCCCTCATGATACTGTGTAAGATCTGAAATGTTAAACACTGGTAAAATATTCAGCTCAGTAGGCAATTCTACGTCATATGCATTTCCTGAATCATGCTTCTTCAATATCTTACATGGCCCAAACTTCTTCATTTTTAGCTTGTTATATGTACCAACTGGAAATTTCTCCTTCCGCAAATGAACCATGACCTCTTCCCCAACTTGAAATTCCTTATGCCTTCTTTTCTCATTTTCCTTAGCCTTATACTGTGCATTCATCTTGGTAATATGCTTCCTCACCTCCTCATGGATGTTCTTCAAGTGTTCTGCAAAATCCTTAGCTTTAGCACTACTTATTTCTCCTTTATCTATCTTTCTCAACTCAGATGCATTTCTGGGACTACTTCCATATACAATCTATGGATGATGTGATGAACTAAACTTCAAATCTATCTTCAACTCTTCACTTTCTACTAGTGTCATTCTGTGTGCCACCTTATTTGGCCAACTGGCTCCTAGAATCAAGTCCATTTGATGACTGATCTTTCTTACTAGTGGTAATCCATCAGGCACATTATCGGATACAATATCCTGAAACTCATTCAATAAATCTGCAACTTCCATAGGTATATCTTCTACTTCCTCTTTCCCAGCCTTTGGACTTAAGGTAAAACCAATATGCTCAGGTAGCATACCATCTAATAAATTTCCTCTATCAACAAAATTTATTCTTTCATTACCACATACCTTTTCTTCTATTTCCTTCAATGGTTTTAGCTTATGTTGCACTCCATCCTTTATTAGGGAATAGCTATTCACACAACCATCATGTACATCACACCTGTCAAACTGCCAAGGTCTACTCAACAACATATGACATGCATCCATATATATGATATCACATAGTACCTCATCTTGGTACCCGCTGTTCTTGAACTTCACTAGGCACTATTCACTGACCATGACCTTGTGGTCATCCTGCACCTAGGCAACCTAATATGGATGTGGATGTTTCTTCCTCTTGAGCTTTAACTTTGTCACCATCTCTTCTAACACCAAATTATCAGTACTACCACTATCAATAATCACATCACAAAACTTACCTTCACACTTGCATCTAGTACAAAACATGATTCTCCTTTGCTCAGGTTCATGCTCACCACTCAGCAAGACTCTTCTGTTAATTAGTGTTTCTCCTCTTTCAGCATCTACTAAATGTGATGATTTGACATCGTCATCTACATGTGCAACTCTAGCCTGGCCTTCATTCCTCCTATTTGTCCTTCCTTAGCATTGAGGACATTCAAATTCCCTATGACCTTCTTCCCCACAGTGAAAACATGTTCCACGGAAGCCTCCTCTTCCAAATCCTTGTCCTCTTCCTCTTCCTCTCTGATCTCTATTATTCTGATCATGGAAATGATTGAAATTATCTCCTCTCTGATTCTGACTGTTACTAGCCTCATCTTGCCATTTTGGATCTTCATTTTGATCTCCATATGACCATCCACTAGATCTTCCATCATGACCTCTTTCATTTTGTCTGCTCTCAAAATTCTTGTTCATCTTTTCCTCTACTTTTAGGGCAAACTGGTATGCCTCTTCAATACTATTCATTCAAACTAGATTCAATTCTTCCTAAATGCTCAGCCTCAACCCATTAAGGTAATGAGAAACTTTCTCCTTATTAGCTTCCACATGGCCTATTCTGATGAGGAATTGATAGAGCTCCTCTGTCTACTCCTGAACAGATCTTCCTACTTGCTTCAAACTTTGCATCTTCTTTAGTAGGTCAAGCTCATAATCAATAGGAATGAACTATTGCTTCAATTTATCCACCATTCAATCTCATCTTATGATTTTATCTTTCCCTCTTCTATTTCACTCCAATTGATTCTCTTGCCACTAGATCTTCACATGACCCTTCAGTCTGGCCTTCACAAACTTGAACCAATCAGGATCCTCAATATCTTCATACTCAAAATATTCTTCACATATATTGATCTAGTCGATCAATTCCCCTTGGTTAAGATGCCCTAAAAATGTAGGAACCTCGATCTTAGGTCTTTTCCTGATCTTGGAAATGGCCCGAAAAAGTCTTTCTTCCTCCTGGTTCAAAATTTCACCTTCTTCTTGATCAAAATTTCCTTCTCCCTCAGCTTCATCCTCACTTTCATCTTTGACATTAAGATTCATTCCTCTACGAATCTCTTCTTGCAATGCTCACACTTGTCCCTGGAGTGCTCTAACCTCCGGTGTTACAACACCAGCTCTTTCACCATGTTCCACTCATGGAAGAATTTTTGTGATGCATGCTGAAACCCTAACCATGGTCCTAGTGCAAACCACCTCACAGTCGGTGATCTATTTACATAGAAACCTTAACTCATGGTCCTAGTGCAAACTGCCTCACAATCAATGATCTATTTACACAGAAACCCTAACCCATGGTCATGGTACAAACTACCTCATAGTTGGTGATCTGTTTACACACTCAGAAACTCCTACTCTAATACCACTTGATGAAGGGTGCTCCCCTTAATACCACAAACACACAACAGAAATAGAGAAACAACAACAATTTGCAAGAACAGAAAATAGACTTCTTATTATCTCCACAAATGTGGAATTACAAATTTTTAGAATTACAATATGCAAAGCCACATGGACATTCCACTTACAATATTCTGTAGGACAAAGCGTCAAATCATTACCCAGATCTACTACCCAAAACTGCCTAAGACAACACTACAAACTTTTATAATATAGGCAATTTCCACCGCCTGAGAAGGATCACGGAGTGTGATCCAAAACGTTGATGTAAAAAAACTTACACAATCAAATCCATAAACTTATTTCATCAAGGTTCCAAAAATTTAGTTGTTTAGGCCAACTAAACATAGAATTATTTATTTTTCACAATTATTATAATAGGGTCGACTCAAAGGAAATACAAAAAATGATTTTAGGTAACCCAACTTCCGGAGGCCATAACTTTTTAACCGTAACTCCATTTTTCTATTGTAACCAGTTTTTGGAAATGCCATGACGAGATCTACAGTGCTTGACACACATTAGCACCAGTTAGCCGAGGGTCAATCATGATCCGGAGCCTCTAAGGCCTTCAAAATTGACCTGAAAGATTTCATATCCAAAAAACTCAATAACTTCACCAATACTGATGATGTGGCAATGAAACTCAACTGGTAGGCTGAAATGACTGAGATGAACCTCCAACTGTGAAATCAAAACATTCTGAGATTGTATGACCAACTTACTAAAAATAGTAATTTTCCATAAATAGAAGCTCTGCATAAGATAGCCCTTACTGAAAAAGAAACCAAAAATATTTTTTGGGTGATGCAAGATTGCTCTTACACCTAGGATGCTCCTGCATCACACCTGGTCCTCAGAATTTGAGATCTGAGACCTCAAGGTCAAAGTTGACCTCTTGGATCAAGGTCGATGTCGACCCTAACCTAGGGTAGAATCAACCTTGATTCTAACCTAGGGCAGAGTCGACCTCGAACTTGACCCTGGGTCCAATTTTCAAGTTCCAAAGGTTTCGGGATATCAAGCTTTAGAAAGTTTTATTTTCGTGCTTTTGGGTCGGATGTTTTGGATTTCAGAATGGTAAACTCTTAAATTGCATTTAATCTAGGTCTATTTCTAGGGGTTAAGGTTAATTGAGATTTAATTCTCCAATATTGGCCTCTCTAGAAGTTTGTGCCCTAGATCACTATAAAAGGAAACCTTTCTCTCTCATTTCAAACCATCTCTTTTAATAATCTCTAAAGCCCTCAAGCAAGTGAAATCAAGAAATAATAAAGCAAGAAAGAAGGAGAAAGAAAGCATTCAAGCATTCATCCATCTTCAAGCATTCAAGATCCAATTCATTAAGGAGATCCATTGTTAGCCATTGAAAGATTCAATCTCTATGGATCCCTCTTGTTGAAGATTTCTCCATTCACATTCATCCAATCCTCTTCTTATGCTAAGATCCATTCAAGATTGGTGTTGAAGATATAGTGCCATTGATTTGAGACATCCTACATACAATTCTACATTCATTTGGAGCATTCCTACTTGTGGATTCAAGGATTCAAATCCTCCACATTGATTTGAGACATCCTACATATAATTCTACATTCATTTGGAGCATCCCTACTTGTGGATTCAAGGATTCAAATCCTCCACAAGGATTTCAACATAAGCAAGGTCAATAGTTCCATTTACTTTATTTATATATTGAAATTTCAATTACATTTCAAGATTGGTTTCAAACTGGGCTTTGACCAAGGCAAACCCCCCATCCAAACAAAAAAAACTATTTTTGTTCCAGGTACAAGTACAGGTATAGGACAATGAATTATAGTTCAGATCTAGATACCCATTTCAAAAAACTTCCGGGATCCATGAACAGAATCTATGAGGGGCTGTTTTCGGTCAAGGTCAACCTTCAGTGAGGGGTAAGATTGTGCCCCGCTATCTGGGTCAAGGTCGACCTCCCTCAGAAAGACAAAAAATTTTCTGGGTTTTCTCTGTCTCAACATTTCTAGTCCATAATAGGTTGTATAATTTCTTGAAACTATGCATAGACATAAGAAATCAGTCTTTTCTAGATTTACTCCATTTTGAGGTTAGTGTTTGTCATATATTCATTTAAAATTTCAAGCATATACTTTTCATAGCAATTTATAAGATTTTCTCTTTTCTTCATATTCTCCATAGTTTGATTCATTTGTGTATTGGTCACTTCTTTGTGATTAATCAATTTGGATCTCTCCTTTTGGGAATTTGGATTAGGGATAGATTTTATATTTTCCCCAATCCTTACACAGATATAACAATGTTTTGTAAAGGATAAAGATAAATCCCCTCTTACATCTTTTACCAGTTTACATTTTGGTGAACCTGACATGCTTACCCACTTTTCTTTTGTAGAATTAGAGGCCCTATTGTGTTTATGGTGTTAGATTTATGTTTATATCTTTTTTGTGTTACATTTTCCTTTTATGTTAAATCTTGCATGCTCATAAAATTAGATTTCTTGCATTTATACTTCAAAAATACAAAAAAATTACAAAATCTCTTTAAAATACAAAAATATTCATTTATTCATGTTTTAGGTTTTCTTAGTTTAGTTCATTTGTGTTGCATTGGTATATGAGATTTACTACCTCTAGTCCTACCTATAACATTCCAGTTAGAAGAAGTTGTAGACTCATGGGTGTCTTTGATCTTGAATCTTCCTCTCCTTTCCTTAGGATCCCAGATGATAATTTGATTATTCATGTTTCCAATCCTCTTATGGAGAAAAAATCTTCTCACTCATCTTGTTAGCACCTTGAAAAAATTTCATGGCTGTAGCATTTTTCCCCCTGGTCTCTGCAATTGATTTTTGGTCTCTGGCATAGACCCTTAGTTCAAATTTTTGAAAAACTTGTCATTGGTGTGAAAACCCTTTGTCTTTCCCTGACCCTGTTCTAATTTGTCATTACTTTTTGGGTCACTTAAAGTCCCTTTAACGCATGTGCTTAATCATTGTCCCCTTTGTCGCATGATCGCGTGAACCTTTTTATGTTACGTGAACTTGCGACTAAAGGTTTTTTACCCCTGGCAGCCTTTAATTTGCCTAAGTCCCAGTGCTAATATTTTTTCTAAGTCAGTGTTTTAATATTTCCTATGTTCTAACTTCATTCTTTCCTGGGCCCAGATTTGACACCATCTTGATCCAACGGTTGTCATGAAAGTGCAAAGGTTTTGTCAGAGGCTTGTGCTTTTGTGACGATCATTGATTCTCTTTATGACATAGCGTTTTAGACTGTGGGTCCATAGTGACATGTGTACACAAATGGAAAGCTTTGATTGGTCCACAAGTGAGTGACTGGATATGCTGTCAGTGGGACCTAATTTTCTAAGGCTTAGAGGGTTCTGACATCCGTAGTTGATCAATGACTGGCATAAGTTCTCATGAGATGTGTCAGAGCTGTGAGATCTTATGCTAGTCGTCGATGTTACCTTTTCTCAGGCGGTAGTATAAAGGTGGGTCTGATTTTCCAGATGGTTTTTATGTGCCACGGTGTGCTGAGTTATCTATTTTTCATTCATCCATGTGGTGATGAGTTGTATTGCATTAGTGGGGCCGAGGATTTCCAAATTTTAGTAGTTCTGATGGTGACAAAGCATCGATGGTCGGCGTGTAATCTAATGGGTTTTTTCTGACACTTGTGATCTTAAGACGGTCGTTGATCTATTTTGGTGTTAGAAGGTTGTCAGAGTAGGGTAAGATCCTTCATTCAATGGTTGTCTTATGATATGGAAGAATCTTGGAGGTCTATGCGAAGATGAGACAACCGTCGATCTTCTTGATGCGGGCCCAGTAAATTTCCTTAGTCTTTTGGCGGTCCTGATAACATGGTTAGCAGCCCGATGAATTTCAGTGCTTTTCACTCATTCATGAAATGAGATGGCAGTACTCTAAAAAGACTGGCAATTCAATGAGTGTGTATTTGCGTAATTGCTAAACTATTTGGTAGGTAGATAAAGTTCTCTGCGAATTGATGAAAGCCTTTAGTCGCCAGTTCGCTAAATAAGGACTAGGGTTAGTTGTTTCCCTTTGACCGCTAAGTCGCTGAGTTTGACGATGAGTTAAGATTTTATTTTATGAATAAGAAATGCCTTGTCGCATGTTCACTAGGGTTAACCTAAGGTATTTGGATGGGTTAAAGACATAAAGCCCGCGAAATAGAGGAATTTGACAGTCACAACTTAAAGATAGCTCAGATTTAAAGATCAACCACCGATTCACTGCAGGCACCATGAATGTGACCGTTGTTTTTTCAAATTTGAATTTTTGAGGGTTTCTCAGTGCTAGAAATGACCAGAATTGAATGCTTTCACAGTCAAATTTGATTTGTTTGGTGGCACTTGCTGTTGCAGTGTGGTCCAGCTTGTTCCATGATCGTCTACAGGGGTCTGTACTGTAATTTTTGTGCTCGAGGTGTGTTGTAGGTGGCCAAGCAGGTTGACATTTTGGCATTTTTATGGTTCTCATTACCTTCTCAGTGAGATTTTTCATGATTGGAATCACTCTGGGATCTATCTTCTCTTGGTTGCCTGGGTTTCTTCCCCTATAATAAATTTGTGACTGTTTCTAATGGGTTTAGTGGGTGAAACCCTAACCCTAGTCATTTGTAGCTTTTTGCAACCTGTTTTGAGTTCCCAAAATGACTAAGGGGTATATATTGCATAATTTTTGACTTAGTGCGGGTTCCAAAACTTTCTTTTGGTCCCTGGTTGTTGATGGTATTATATTGAAAGAGGAGTTGGATTTTAGGTCTTTTTCCTGTCCTTGTGTTGCTTTGATTGTATATTGATCTTGAATATGTTAATGAGAATACTATTGAGTTCCAATCTTGCATCTATGTATGTCTTCTTATTTCAATTCTGATCTCATATATGTTAGTGTCACAAAATGTATTAACATATGGTAAACAAATAGTATTGTGAAGTCATCTCTGAGTTCCTAACAAAGTTAGGATTAAAGTCTTCTAGGTGAATTCAGTGAGTTTACAACCAAATAAGAATTTGATGTCCATGTGTTTGAGGGAGAGGGGTAATAGGCAAAGCACTTATCCTGAGCCCAGGAGTTTTTGATTTAAGATCTTTAGTTGATGAATGTAATTGGGTGACTCTTTGCCCTAGGTTAAGGCATTGGTCCATCCTCTGGAGGCATTTCATTGTCATCAACCACACACAAATAAATTAAATGATCAAATCCTTAAATCAGTTAGTAAAGAGTATATTGGTATAACATTTTATGATTCCTTTGAAGAAGTGAATCAAGGGTACACCTGCCTGAGCATTAAGGCTCAAAATGTAGGAGGATCTCTTTTGATCCTTGTTAATTGGCCCTCTTCCTTGTAGACTTTGGAGTGGTGATAGACTCAAAGTTATATTAAAGTTATCCATCAAAGTATAAATCTACAAGTTGAAGATCAAAGGGAACTCCCAACACATCTCATGATGAGAATGATGCTTTAAGAGTTCCTCCTTAACAAGTCCAAAAACTCTCAACTGAACTTGATAAAATGGGTAATTGGCTTATTCAAGAAAACCATAATCAAGATTCTATTCAAGCTATAGAGGCTCTTAAGAAAGTTCTTTGTGATAGTGATCAAGGTGTTAATCTCTTGCATGGTATTACTCATCTTGTGCATTCAAATGTTAAACCTTTAGCTCAAGAAGCTCAAGATTTAGGGTTGATTCATTCGGTTACTAGTGTTGAACCTTCTTCTATTCCTTTATCTAGTATTCCTACCTATACTCCTTCTTTGGTGACTGTGATGGTTCCCTCTATTCCTATGAGTGTTCCTCCTATGTCCCTTCCTACATCACAACCTTCTTATCATAATGTTCCGTTTACTTATTCCAATACTCTTCCAAATGTAGTTCCAATTGTTCCTCGAGTTGTGTTTTCCATTCCTGCAGCTTCATACACTTTACCTAGTGTTTCTAATGTTTATATTCCTCCTATTTCCTATAATGATTCAACAATCATCAGTTTGGCTCAAACTATGTCATCTTTACAACAACAACTTGCATCCTTGACTCAAAACAAGTTTAGCATTCCTACATGTTACATGGGAAGTCCTTTTTCCCTAGAAATCATTCATACTCCTGTTCTTGAGCAAGTTGACATGCCTTTTCTTGAGAATTATAATGGTAAGGGAGACCCTATTCATCATGTTAAAATATTTCAAATCCTTTGTAGTGATTATGCTCATGACTATAGGATTTTAGCCAAGTTGTTTGCTAGAACTTTTTGTGACAAGGCCTTACAATGGTATTTTTCCTTGCCTATGTATTCTATTGGCTCATTTCCAAAACTTGCTAATGCTTTTATTCAACAATTTCAAAATAACATTGGTCTGCAAGTGTCTTTGACTGATTTGATGCATTGTAAACAAAGTACTAAGGAAAAATTGATTGAATTTATTGGTAGATTTAAGCATTGACATGCTCATATTTCCTATCTTGTTCCTGATATTGATATTCAATGTATGTTTATTTCAAATTTTGAAAATGATATTAGAGATAAGATTCTACTCACTGAATTTACCTCTTTTCAACAACTTTATGCAGTGCTTCATCATTATCAATTATAAGTGAGTCAATTTGAGAGAAACACTCCAATGGCTCATGTTCTAGTTGATAAGAGTGATGTTGCTCCTAATCCAAATAAAACTCAAAAATTTAACAACTATGTCAAGATAAACAAACAAGTGAATGCAGTTGCTGATCAAGTTGTTGTTGCATCTCACAATGCCACTTCTACATCCATTTCTTTTCGATTAAATCGTATGTTTATTCCTTTCTTTGAATCTTTACATTCTATTATGGATATCTTTTTAACTACTAATATGATTACTTTACCTCCTATTTGACCTCTTTTATGTTCTATAATAACATCTAAATCCTTTGATCCTAAAGATTTCTTTCAATATCATCATCAGAATGGTCATGATACTGAGAAATGTTATTATGTAAAACATAAGGTTCAAGATAATCTTGATGGTAGTGGGAACAAATTTGTCTCTCCTCCTAATCAAAACCTTCAAATCTATAAGAATCCTTTACCTACACATGATACCAATACCATTACTCAGCCATCTTTTATGGATATTGTGTATGATTCAAAGATGGATGATCTTAATCATATTGTTAATCAAGTGGAGCATGTTGTTCAATCTATATCTCCACCTCAGCCTCAACCTCAGCTTCAATCTCAACCTAAACCAAAACCAAAGCCTAAATTGAAAATTTAACCTAAACCATGACAACAACCTAAGAATAAAAGACCTCTGAAAATATTGATTACTTTTGATGATTCTGAGACTATTAAAGCTCCTGATGGTCTGCTTTACATTTATGCTAGGATTTCTCAAATACCTACGCATGGTTGTCTTGTTGATCCTACATCCTTATTCAATGTTATTATTGAAGAAAATATTTTTATGAAAAACTTGCAACATGATTCTTATGATACATCTAATGTGTGGATTCAAACTTGTAATGGTTTTCTGTATCCATCATTTGGTTCTATTAACTTATCGATTGAACTTTGTGGTAAAATTGTGAACACTACCTTTGTTATTGTTCCTACTTCTGATTAGTTTAAAGTTAAGCTTGGTTTTCCATGGTTAAATACCATGCATGTTGTTGCTTCACCTATCCATAAATGCCTTCAATTAATTTATGATGAAGAAGTGAAGATGATAAATCATAGTTTATATCAACCTTCAAGGCCCAAGGATTGTCCTACCCTTGACTTCTTTTGGACTTCATTACCTAATTCATGTCCTTCTCGACCTGGTAATCTTTTCCTCTCATATCAAGCCTACAAGCATCATAAGATTCCCAAACTAAGCATACCTCCTATGGATCTTAATTTTGGACTTTTGCCTACACCTTCCATACTTCCTTTATCCATGGTTTCTACATCTATTAATCAAGCTCCTACTATTGCTTTTTAGTCTACTGATAATCCTATTAATCCTCCTATAGAGCCTATGAAAGATCCAGTGTTTTCTCCTCCTAGTTCTCAACATATTTCAAACAATAAAAAACATAATCGATCTACTAATGAATGTCATAAGAAGATTCATGGTCAAGCTAAAGCTCATAATTTTTTTCTTTAGAATTATTTACCTTCTCTTGATAAGCCTATGCATGATGTGTTAGAAGAAGTTGTTGCTAATAATGATGTTAAAGTGCAAGATTATGATGATCCTATTCGTATCTTAGATCCTATTTTGATTAATCTACATGAAGAAGATACGCTTGATGATGTTAATGATGAATATGAGACTATTGACATTGACATTGATTTACCTAATATACTTCCATCACAATTGACACTTACACCCAGTATTGACCATTGTGATTCTCAAGAGGATCCTTGTTTGAAACTAGAAATCATTCCTACTATATTGGATATAGTCCCTCTTGTGAGTTACCCACCTTCCCTAAATGATATAGAACAAGATGGGGAGAGTAGGTGGTGCGCTTGATTGGCTTGTCCTTCATGGTAGCTTTGTTATGTGTTTTCCTGTTGAATTGTGCTTCTCTCATGATGTATTTGCTAAATGTTGTTAGATTCTTTTATATGACCCTTGTTACTTTATTGGTACAAGGTGATAAAGGAATTGAACCTATTGTACAATTCCTCTATATGTATCTCTATGCTTCCATATGTTTTTTCATGTTATGTTGTACCTATGATATTGTTCGTAAATGTTTCCTTGTGTAGCCTACTTGGATCCGCAACTTGGTGGCACTGATTATTTTTGGTCTCCATGTCATGGTTTGAAAAGATTCTTCTTCGTATCTCTTATGTGATCTTTCCTCCATTGTGATTGTAGTTCTACTTTCTTTGGGGAATGATGTCAATTCATTTTCAATAATATCACATATATATTATCTTATGATCGTACTGACCCCATGGTAGTTAGATCTCTTTTGTGTTCTTTGTATGTTTATGTGGTATTTCCCTTGATTTTTCTTTTTTTGTGGGCATCTCGTGGTGGAAACGTAATTAGTGGAGTTGTTCATGTTTATGTTAAAGCCATTGATCCCATTAAAGTTTTAGCAATGACTTTAACGTGGGGGAATACGCTCTGCTCACCTATTGCACACATGCACTTTTTGATATAAATATATTATTTTTCAAGATACTTTTATCCCTTTATGGATTAGTGACTAATCCTTAAAGAATGGATTTTTATTTAGGATCTCTTGATCCCTCCAGTTTCAAATTTTTTATCCCTTAAGGTCGAAGGTGTCCTTAAGATTCGATCTCTTTTGTTTTTGGTTTTACTCTTGTGGAATAGAATATTCCTGAGGGTGAATCTTTGATGGGTTAAATAATGAGTAACCACATTCAATAGGTGGTTCAATTCCATCTTTCTAGTTGCACTGTTTCCTTGTGTGGTTCACAATGGGACATAAGTTCTCATTGGGTGAGATAATCACACCCTCTTCTCTCTCTTTTCTAGAGAAGTCTCTCTTATTGTGATATTGGAATTGATGAAGACTTGAGTCCCTTGGGGCTTGAGGATTCCTTTATCCCTTTGATTTCAATAAGATTATCTTTTCATTATGATCTCCTTTACCAAGAGTTTCCTTTGAGTCCAAACTCTTGCTAAAGTTGGGGCTTAATGTATCATCTTAAAATGGAAGCACTTCCATGATAAGAACATTTAGCCTTCCAAGTAAATGGTCTAGGGTCATGTCAAGTGCCTTGAATAAGTTTTTGCATGGATCTAGCTTTTCCCCACTGTTCTTCTTCTCTATCCACTTATTTTTAGCTTTTTCTAGCACCTGGTCCTAAGAATTTGAGATCTGAGACCTTAGGGTCAAAGTCAACCTCCTAGGTCAAGGTTGACCTCAACCTTAATCTAGGGAAGAGTTGACCTTGACTCTGACCTAGGCTAGAGTTGACCTCAACCCTGACCTTGGGTCCAATTTTCAAGTTCCAGAGGTTTCGGGATATCGGGCTTCAGAAAGTTGTTTTTTCCTGCTTCCAGGTCGGATGTTTTGGATTTCAGAATGGTAAACTCTTAAATTGCATTTAATCTAGGTCTATTTCTAGGGGTTAAGGTTAATTGAGATTTAATTCTCCAATATCGACCTCTCTAGAATGGTAAACTCTTAATTGGGATTTAATTCTCCAATATCCATTTCTTTTTCAACTTTAGCCTTATATCATTTAAACAGTTTGAATGCCTTAGATTTTTCTTTCAAGAACATAACTATATCATCTTAAAATAGAAGCACTTCCATGATGAGAATTTTTAACCCTTCGAGTAAGTGGTCTAGGGTCATTTCAAGTGCCTTGAATAGGTCTTTGCATGGATCTGGCTTTTCCTCCCTGTTCTGCTTCTCTCTCCACTTATTTCTAGCTTTTTATGGCACCTGGTCCTCAAAATTTGAGATCTGAGACCTTGGGGTCAAATTTGACCTCCTAGATCTAGGTCAATGTTGACCCTAAACTAGGGTAGAGTTGTCCTTGATTCTAACCTAGGGAAGAGTCGACCTTGAACCTGACCCTGGGTCCAATTTTCAAGTTCCAAAGGTTTCGGGATATCAGGCTTCAAAAAGTTTTATTTTCCTACTTTCAGGTTGGACGTTTTGGATTTCAGAATGGTCAACTCTTAAATTGCATTTAATTTAAGTCTATTTCTAGGGGTTAAGGTTAATTGGGATTTAATTCTCCAATATCGGCCTCTCTAGAAGTTTGTGCCCTAGATCACTATAAAAGGAAGCCTTCCTCTCTCATTTCAAACCATCTCTTTTAATAATCTCTCAAGCCCTCAAGCAAGTGAAATTGAAAAATAATAAAGCAAGAAAGGAGAAAGAAAGAATTCAAGAATTCATCCATCTTCAAGCATTAAAGATCAATTTCATTAAGCAGATCCATTGTTAGCCATTGAAGGATTCAATCTCTATGGATCCCTCTTGTTGAAGATTTCTCCATTCACATTCATCCAAGCCTCTTCCTATGCTAAGATCCATTCAAGATTTGTGTTGAAGATATAATTCCATTGATTTGAGACATCGTACATAGAATTCTACATTCATTTGGAGCATCCCTACTTGTGGATTCAAGGATTCGAACCCTGCACAAGGATTTCAACATAAGAAAGGTGAATAGTTCCATTTACTTTGTTTATATATTGAAATTTTAATTACATTTTAAGGTTGATTCCAAACTAGGGTTTGACTAAGGCAAAGCCCCCATCCAAACAACAAAAACCATTTTTCTTGTAGGTACAGGTACATGACATCAAATTGCAGTTCAAATATAGATACCCTTTTCAAAGAACTTCTAAGATCCATGAATAGAATTTTTGTCAGAGTTGTTTTAGGTCAAGGCTAACCTTCAGTGAGGGGTAAGATTGTGCATTGGGGTGAGATTGTTCCCCGCTATCTGGGTCAAGGTTGACCTCCCTCAGAAAGATAAAAAGTTTTATGTTTTTTCTCTGTCTTGACATTTCCAATCCGGAGCAGGTTGCAAAATTTCCCGAAACTGTGCACAGACATCAGAAATCAGTCTTTTCTAGATTTACTCCATTTTGAGGTTAGTATTTTTCTTCTATTCATTTAATATTTCAATCATATACTTTTCATAGTAATTTATAATATTTTCTCCTTTCTTCATATTCTCTATAGTTTAATTCATTTGTGTATTGGTCACTTGTTTGTAATTAATCAATTTGGATCTCTCCTTTTCGAAATTTGGATTAGGTATAGATCTTATATTTTCCCCATTCCTTACACAGATATAACAATGTTTTGTAAAGGATAGAGATAGACCCCCTCTTACATCTTTTACCACTTTACAATAACTATCATCAATCTAGTATAATCATCAACAAATAAAATAAAGTATCTATCACCATAATAGCTTTGAGTTCTCATAGGACCACATAAGTCGGTGTGAACCAAGTCCAAAATTCCTTTGGATGAATAGTCTTTAGTTTTAAAACTATATTTGGTCATCTTTCCTTTCAGACATTGATGGCACATAACATGATCAAGTTTGGTTAGACTAGGTAATCCTCTAAATTTTCTCTTTCTATTGATCTTAATCATGTTATCAAAATTTACTTGACATAACCTCTTATACCATAACCATGCATCTTCATTTTTCACCAGTAAAGAAGAAGATTTAGCATTGTCAAGATAAAATAAATTAGCTTTTGATTGTCCTCATGTTTCGACAAGCTTTCCATTTTCATCAAATATTGTTACCTTGTTGCTTTCAAATGCAACTTAGTGACTTGAGTTATTCAGTTGTGCTACACTCAACAAATTATAATTAATTCCTTTTACCCAGTATGCATTATCACATCTAATTTTATGATTCAATAAAATAGATCCTTTTCCTTTAACCATGTAAGGTGTGTCATTTCCCATTTTCATTGATCCTCCATTATAATGCTCAAGATGATCAAAGTTATCTTCATCACCAGTCATGTGATGTGTATAGTCACAATCAATGATCTAAGTATCATTCTTACTAACTTTAGAAATAAGTTTTGTTTATACATACGTTTCCTCCTCTTATGAATCATCTTTCATTACAAAAAATACCACTTCAATATCATCATCAGTGTCAGTGTCATCTTCTCCAATAAGGTAACATGCCTTTTTTCCCTTATCTTTGTGATCTCAGTTTTTTATGTTGTTGATGCAAGAGCATCCTAGATGTAAGAGCAATCTTGCATCACCCAAAAATATTTCTATTTTTGTATTCAATAAGGGCTATCTTATGCAGAGTTGCTATTTATGGAAACTTGCTATTTTTTTTTAGTAGTAAGTTGGTCTTACGATCTCAGAATGTTCTAATTTTACATGTGGAGGTTCATCTCAGTCATATCAGCCTGCCAGCAAAGTTTCATGGCTAGATCAGGTCTAGTTTTGAAGATATTGAAGATTTTCGGTATTGGCAGTAGGGTACAGAAACTTCAAACTTAGTTTTGAAGGCTTTAGAGGCCCTGGATGAGGTTGAAAATTTGGGTGATGGGCATTTTGCATGAGTTAAGCCTGTAGAGTGCTTCGTGGCATTTTTGAAATAGGGTTATAATAGTCAATCGGGTCAACTGGTGATGACTTATGGTCTTCGGAAGTTGGGTCACCTGAAATGGCGGAAAATAATTTTTCTTCAAAATTTCTATTTGGGTTTCAAAACTCATTTTGAGCTGACTTTGATGTAATAAATTGTAAAATAAAATAATTCTAAGTTTGGTTGGCCTAAGGGCTAAATTTCTAGAACCTTCTCGGGCGGTGGAAATTGCCTATATAAAGAAGGCCCGTAGTGTTGTCTAGGGTAGTTCTGGGTAGTAGATCTGGGTTTTGATTCGAGGCTTTGTCCTACAGAATATTGTAAGGGATTGCCCATGTGGCTTTACATATTGTAGTTCTGAAAGTTTGTAATTCCACATTTGTGGAGATAATAAGAAGCCAATTTTCTATTCTTGCATATTATTGTTGTTGTTTCTCTATTTTTGTTATGTGTTTGTGGTATTAAGGGGAGCACCCTTCATCAAGTGGTATCAGAGCGGGAGTTCTTGAGTGTGTAAATAGATCGTCGGCTGTGAGGTAGTTTGTACCAGGACCGTGGTTAGGGTTTCAGCGCGCATCACGAAAATGCCTCCATGAAGAGAACGTGGCGGAAGAGCTGGTGTTGTGACACCTGAGGTTGGAGAACTACAGAGACAAGTGCGACCATTGCAAGAAGAGATTCGCAGAGGAATGAATCTTAATGTTAGAGATGAAAGCGAGGATGAAGCCGAAGAAGAATATCAAGAAGGAGAAGCTGAAATTGTGAACCAAGAGGAAGAAAGACTTTTTTAGGCAATTTCCAAGATTGGGAAAAGACCTTAAGATTGAGGTTCCTACATTTTTTGAAAATCTTAACCCAGAGGAATTGATCGACTGGATCAATGAATGTGAGGAATATTTTGAGTATGAAGATGTTGAGGATCCTGATAGGGTCAAATTTGTGAAGGCCAGATTGAAAGGTCATGCGAAGATCTCGTGGCAAGAAATTCAATTGGAGAAAAATAGAAGAGGGAAAGATAAAATCACAAGATGGGATCGGATGGTGGATAAATTGAAGTGACAGTTCATTCCTGTTGATTATGAGCTTGACCTACTAAAGAAAATACAAAGTTTGAAGCAAGCAGGAAGATCTCTTCAGGAGTATACAAAGGAGTTCTATTGACTCCTCATCAGAACAGGCCATGCAGAAGCTGATAAGGAGAAATTTGCCTGATACCTTAATGGGTTAAGGCCAAGCATTCAGGAGGAGTTGAATCTGGTTTGAATGAACAGTATTGAGGAGGCATACCAGTTTGCCCTAAAAGTAGAGGAAAAGCTGAACAAGAAGTTTGAGAGCAGACAAAATGGAAGAGGTCATGGTGGAAGATCTGGTGGCCAAAATGAAGATCTGAAAAAGAAGGATGAGGCCACTAGCAGTCAGAATCAGAGAGGAAATAATCTCAATCATTTCCAGGATCAGAGTAATAGAGATCAGAGAGGAAGAGGAAGAGGACAAGGATCTGGAAGAGGAGGCTTTCGTGGAATATGTTTTCACTGTGGAGAAGAAGGTCATAGGGCATTTCAATGTCCTTAGCACCAAGGCAGAACATATAGGAGAAATGAAGGCCAGACCAGAGTTGCACATGTAGATGAAGATGCTAGATCATCAAATTCTGAAGATGCTAAAAGAGGAGAAATGCTAATTAACAGAAGAGTCTTGTTGAGTGGTGAGAATGAACCTGAACAAAGGAGGAGCCTGTTTCGCACTAGATGCAAGTGTGAGGGTAAATGCTGTGATGTGATTATCGATAGTGGAAGCACTGAAAATTTAGTGTTAGAAGAGATGGTGACAAAGTTGAAGCTCAAGAGACAGAGACACCCACATCCATATCGGATTGCCTGGGTGCAGGATGACCACAAGGTCATGGTCAGTGAACAGTGCCTGGTAAAATTCAAGATTGGCAGGTACCAAGATGAGGTACTATGTGATATCATCTCTATGGATGCATGTCATATGTTGTTAGGTAGACCATGGCAGTTTGATAGATGTGATGTACATGATGGTTGTGCGAATACCTATTCCCTGACAAAGGATGGAGTGCGACATAAGCTAAAGCCATTGAAGGAGACCGAAGAAAAGGTATGTGGTAATGCAAGAATAACATTTGTTGATGGAAGAAAATTCCTAGATGGTATGAGGCATGAGCATGTGTGTTTTGCTTTAATTCCAAAAGTTGGTAAAGAAGAAGTAGAGGATATACCTGTAGAGGTTGTAGATTTGTTGAATGAGTTTTAGGATATTGTATCTAATAATGTACCTGATGGATTACCACTGGTAAGGAAAATTAGTCATCAGATGGATTTGATTCCAGGGGCTAGTTTTCCAAACAAGGCAGCACATAGAATGACACCAGTAGAAAGTGAAGAGTTGAACAGACAAGTACATGAGTTATTGTAGAAGGGGTTGATTCGAGAGAGTCTAAGTCCCTATGTTGTACCAGTGGTATTAGCACCAAAGAAGAATGGAGAGTGGAGGATGTGTACAGATTATAGAGTAATAAACAAGATCACAATCAAGTATAGGTTTCCATTACCACGAATGGATGATATTATAAACTGTTTGAGTGGAGCTATGTATTTCTCAAAGATAGATTTGAAGAGTGGATATCACCAGATTTGGATCAGAGAAGGAGATGAATGGAAGACTGCCTTCAAGACAAAGGAAGGACTGTATGAGTGGTTAGTCATGCCTTTTGGGCTAACCAATGCACCGAGCACTTTCATGTGGCTCATGAACGAGGTTCTGAAAAAATTTCTGGGTAAGTTTGTTATTGTTTACCTAGATGATATTTTGATTTTTAGCAAGACATTGGAGGAACATATGATGCATATTCATATGGTGTTTGAGAAGTTGAGAGATGAGAACTTGTTGATTAATTTGAAGAAGTGCAATTTTGTGAAGAAAGAGTTAGTGTATTTGGGATTTGTAGTTTCAGCAGAAGGTCTAAAAATGGACCCAGAGAAGGTACAGGCTATCCTTGAATGGGCTACTCCAAGGAGTGCTATTGAGGTAAGATCTTTTCATGGTTTGGCTAGCTTTTACAGAAAGTTTATCAGAAATTTTAGCAGTATTTGTGGACTCTTGACTGAAATAATGAGAGGGGATAGAAAGAGTTTAAGTTGACTAATGGGGTAGAAAAAAGTTTTCAATTGTTGAAACAAAAAGTTACAGAACAACCTGTTTTAGCACTTCCAAATTTTAATAAGGTGTTTCAAGTAGATTGTGATGCTAGTGGTACTACAATAGGAGTTGTTATGAGCCAAGAAGGTAATCCTGTTACTTATTTCAGTGAGAAGTTAAATGATGCCAAGAGAAAATATTATGTTTATGATCAAGATTTTATGCTATAGTTCAGGCATTGAAAAACTGGAGGCACTATCTGCTTCCTAAGGAGTTTTTTTTGTATACTGATTATCAAGCTTTGCAATATTTGAATAGTCAAGAAAATTTGAATCAGAGGCATTTGAAATGGGTTGAGTTTTTACAGAGTTATACATTTGTTTTGAAACACAGGAGTGGAAAGTCTAACAGGGTTGCAGATGCTCTTAGTAGAAGGAAACTATTGCTAACAGAGATGCAGATTGAGGTGGTTGGGTTCAAGGAACTCAACAATTTGTATCCAGAGGATCCTGATTTTTGTGAAGCTTGGAAAGCTTGTACAGAACCTGTTACTTTATACTGGACGAAATGGTTGGATTTCATCATCTAGGATGATATGCTATTCAGAGGGAGTCAGTTGTGCATTCCACAAAGTTCTATGAGGGAGAATCTCATCAAAGAGAAGCATAGTGGAGGATTGGCTAGACATTTTGGTCGTGATAAAACCCTTGCTTTGATTGGTGAGAATTATTATTGGCCACAATTGCAGTAGGATGTAAAGAAGTTTGTACAGAGTTGCAGAGTATGTTAGATGGCAAAAGGAGTGAAGTAGAATACAGGGTTGTATTAGCCATTACCTATACTAGAGAAGCCTTGGGAGGATATCAGTATGGACTTTATTCTTTGTTTACCGAGGACACAGCGGGGACATGATTCAATTTTTGCAGTAGTTGATAGATTTTTGAAGATGACACATTTCATTCCCTGCAAGCAGACTAATGATGTTGTTCATGTAGCAGAATTGTTTTTCAGAGAAGTGGTGAGACTACATGGTTTGCCAAAGACCATAGTTTCAGATCGAGATGCTAAGTTTGTTGGATATTTCTAGTGGACATTGTGGAAGAAGTTGAAGATGGATTTGAAGTTCAGTTTATCACATCATCCACAGACTGATGGACAGACAGAGGTGGTGAATAGAAGTTTAGAAAATTTGCTGAGATGTTTGGTTGGAGATAAGCCAATAGGATGGGATTTGATTTTACCATAGGCAGAATTTTCATACAATAATTCTGTCAATAGGAGCATTGGTAAATCACCATTCCAGATTGTATATGGAAGTAGTCCAAGAAATGCATCTGAATTGAGAAAGATAGATAAAGGAGAAATAAGTAGTGCTGAAGCTGAGGATTTTGTAGAACACTTGAAGAACATCCATGAGGAGGTGAGGAAGCATATTACCAAGATGAATGCGTAGTATAAGACTAAGGTAGATGAGAAAAGGAGGCATAAGGAATTTCAGGTTGGGGATGAAGTCATGGTTCATTTGTGGAAGGAGCAATTTTCAGTTGGTACATATAACAAGCTGAAAATGAAGAAGTTTGGACCATGTAAGATATTGAAGAAGCATGATTCAGGAAATGCATATGAGGTAGAATTGCCTAGTGAGCTGAATATTTCACCAGTGTTTAACATTTCAGATTTAACAGAGTATCACGAAGGAGGTGTTGAAGATGATGTTACAGCAGCACAGTGGAGTATTCCAGCAACTAGTTCAAATATCAAGGAGATTGAAGACATACTGGACAGTTGTGTTGGCAGAAGCACAAGGAACAAGACATATGAAGAGTATTTGGTCGAATGGAAAGGATGACCTGTTGAAGATTCATCATGGCTAACAAAAGAGGAGGTTAACTGTCTTGGTTTTCCTCTACACACCTGAGTCATGACAGGGTCACTTCTCAAATTACCCTGGGTGTCTGATGCAGGAGCATCCTGGGTGTAAGAGCAATCTTGCATCACCCAAAAATATTTCTATTTTTTTATTCAATAAGGGCTATCTTGTGCAGAGTTGCTATTTATGGAAACTTGCTATTTTTTTTTTAGTAAGTTGGTCTTACGATCTCAGAATGTTCTAATTTTACATGTGGAGGTTCATCTCAGTCATATCAGTTTGCCAGCAAAGTTTCATGGCTAGATTAGGTCTAGTTTTGAAGATATTGAAGATTTTCGGTATTGGCAGTAGGGTACAAAAACTTCAAACTCAGTTTTGAAAGATTTAGAGGCCCCAAATGAGGTTGAAAATTTGGGTGATGGGCACTTTGCGCAAGTCAAGCCTGTAAAGCACTTTGTGGCATTTCCAAAATGGGGTTATAATAGTCAATCAGGTCAACTGGTGATGACTTATGGTCTTCAGAAGTTGGGTCACATGAAATGGCGGAAAATAATTTTTCTTCAAAATTTTTGTTTGGATTTCAAAACTCATTTTGAGCCGACTTTGATGTAATAAATTGTAAAATAAAATAATTCTAAGTTTGGTCGACCTAAGGGCTAAATTTCTAGAACCTTCTCGGGCGGTGGAAATTGCCTATATAAAGAAGGCCCGTAGTGTTGTCTAGGGTAGTTCTGGGTAGTAGATCTGGGTATTGATTCGAGGCTTTGTCCTACAGAATATTGTAAAGGAATGCCCATGTGGCTTTACATATTGTAATTCTGAAAGTTTGTAATTTCACATTTGTGGAGATAATAAGAAGCCAATTTTCTATTCTTGCATATTATTGTTGTTGTTTCTCTATTTCTGTTATGTGGTTGTGGTATTAAGGGGAGCACCCTTCATCAGTTGTAGTGTCAGTTTCCTCTATTATTCCTTCTTCCATATTTACCATCACCAGATCTCTCTATATCTTTATCTTCCTCTTTCCTATTAGGACATCTATCAGCAATATTGCCAACTTGTTTACAATTAAAAAAAAGCTAAAGGTAACTTCGCCTTATATCTACCTTTACCTTTCTGCAGTCTCCAGGCCATAAGTGCTTCAAGCTCATGAAGATCATCATCAGTATTACTATCACTTTCATTCCTTATACTATGCTTACTGCTAGATTTACCAATCTTAAGAGATGACATAAAAGTAGATTCAACACTTGGTACAACACTATTGTCTAAATTATTCAGCTCAAAAGTTTTGAACTTCCCAATCAGACTATCAAGAGTAAGAGTGCTATTAGGTGCAAACCTCATTTCATGAATAGTAGATATTCTAATTGCATAGATAGGAAACAAGGTTCTTAGTATCTTACTTACCACTGTATCTTAAAAAATAATACCACCAGCTCCTCAGATAGCATTGACTACCTCTTTGATTCAATTTGTGTACTGTGTAATATTTTCTCCTTCATTCATCTTCATGTCATCAAATATGCCTCTCAAGCTTTCAAATTTGACTCTCATCACATTCACATCACCACCATAAACTAGAGAAAGTTTATCCCACATTTTCTTCATTGTAGTGCAATCCTTGACATCCTAAAAGTTAGCATCAGATAGAGCAACAACAATCTCTATCATAGTAATATTGTGTTCATGTCAGTCTCTCACTTGATCAAGAGTCAAAAGTCCAACATTTGGTTGTAATTAGCCATTTTCAAGTAAATGTATAATAGATTCTCCAATTCTAGATATGTGAAGTCTCATCCGGCTTTGCCATGTATTAAAATTGTCTTTGTTCAGCTTTGGCACTTCCCTCTTATACATCTTGTAATCTTTCTGCTCATGTCCTTCAAACTTTCCTCCAAGCAACCAATATAGTCTTATACCAATTGTTAGAATAACTGAGACGGGGGGTGAATCGGTTAGATCAGTTATCCTATAGTCCCAAATACAAAGATGTACCTTATAAAAAAATTCCAACAAATTATGCAGCTTGGTAAAATAAAATATCAATCTGTTTGTTCAGTTTACTGATTACTAGTAATTATCAAACTGTGATTATCGACTAAATGAACTATGAAGTATGTAAAGTTTTATGTGGTTGAATGTGGACCTCTAATCCAACTACACACGCAACATATTCATTACTCACACAATCGAATTATGAAAGAGAGTATTCATTACTCAATTCAAAATTCATGGTGAAGTGACCTGTTGCCATGAAAGCTTGAAAGAATGAAATTGAGACAAAAAAATGCTATAGCTTAGTTACTCTCAAAATTGCTCTCCTTCAAATGCAGAATGAGGTTCAATAAATAGACAAGCCTGAGGAGAGAATGAAGAGGTTCTTGAAAATGAACGGTTACCTCTTCATTCCCCTTTGAGACAAATATTCAAAGATTTATTTAATTAAAGAATGGATTATTGCCACATATGGGTGACCATTCAAATAATTTGAATTATTAAATTCAAATAAAGAGGTGTCCATTCAAATAACTAAATAAGATTAATTCCCTTTTTTATGTGTATTAGCTAAAGGGGGTGGTTTTAATTTAATTTAAAGTACTTAGGACTTTAGAATTAAATTAATTTATCATAGGGGTAATTTAGCTAATAAAAGTTGAAGACTTTAGGAATTAATTATAATATTTGATTAATGCAAATTAAGGTTTTTGCAATTGACATCAAGTTGAATTAAGTCAGGTAGGAGAGAGAAAATTGCCTAGCAAAGTAGGACTTTGAAGATGTAAAATTGATGAAAATGCACCAAAATTGATTGAATTTATTAGGTGCCAATTTTGGGGTATTACATTTGCCCCTCTTTGAATTGATGTGCGAATAGTGTGTTGATTCAAAGAATAGTCTAAAGTGACAAATGACAAGAATTTTTGGATGTCTAAGTTAGGATGCCAAGACACTGAATAGATCAAAGCATAATTTTCTGAACTTTAAGTTAGATTGTGAAGATGACGGTCTTGAGAGAAGATGAGAATCGAGGTTAGATTGCCCCAATGCCCAGAATGAGATTCAAATGCGAATTTAGGACTATCTCCAAAATCAGGGTTAGATTGCCCCAATATGAAGCTTAGCCCTCTGAGACCCAGGTTAGATTGCCCAAATAACGGTCTAAAAGAGATTTTGAGAGCTATCTCCAGAACAAAGATTGACTCCCAAGAATCAGGGCTAGATTTCCCCAATACTTAAAAGATAGATGACCAGATAGCAAGATGCGAGGCATGATGATGCCCCTAGTAACAAGATGCCTCAAGTGGTGAGGACTTTGATTTAGATCAGACTAATTCAAGAATTGATTCGACAAGATTCAAATGATGCAATCATCCTACCCCCTTGGGAGTGAAATCGAAAGATGACATATCAGAAGGATGATTGACAACGAGAGGTTGCAAAATATAAATAATCAGACTAGATTCGAGAAGCTGCAAAAGCAAATCAAAGTAATGCAGAGGTCCTGCTGACCAAGTTTGACCATAGTTGACCAGATTTGACTAGAGTTTACTTTGATATCATCATACTTGTTGATATATTGCTTTGATATTGATGTTTTATGAGATGTGTTCTATATGCTTAGATGTATGGATAGAAATGTATGAAATGCACATGTTTCCTTTTATGAATATGAATATGCACATGTTTTATTTTTATGATGATGCAATGTGAAATGTAGTGATAGATGGATAGAGTGCATATGTGTAATGTATGATTTGAGTTATGATTATAATGGATGCACATGTATAAATGAATTTATGAA
The DNA here is from genome assembly GCA_027943335.1 of Chamaecyparis obtusa. Lineage (NCBI taxonomy): Eukaryota > Viridiplantae > Streptophyta > Pinopsida > Cupressales > Cupressaceae > Chamaecyparis > Chamaecyparis obtusa. Next base: position 202,224 of record BSBK01004157.1, read on the forward strand.
TGCAAATGGAAATGAAATGAAAATACAATGGATATGTAATGCATATGGTACTAATCATCTCATGCAGGATTGTCGCAATATATGACAGGTACTAATAAAAAAGAATATGTTTCAAAGATCGAGAGTGAGGTCCGGACACTTGTGCAGCCAAGATGAAACTAGGAAAAAAGATGAAAACCTTTGATGAACAAAAAGAAATCAAGAGAGTATCAAGATATCATCTCAAATGGAAGGTTAACATGAAAAATGCAAGCCTAGAATGAGCGGATGCAATTCCTAGGACTTGGTTGTTGGACTCACTATTTTTATCATCATTGAGTTCATTTAGGCATGGGATGATCACAAAATGCCATAAAATCCTCACTAACATTGCAATCATGAGAATATGAATATGACATAAGTCTTAGATTTGTCAAAATGAGGTGTAAGCATTAAGGCACAAGAAGCTAGAATGACCTGAACACCTATTCCTTTTGATTTAGCAAGTTAACATAAGCATCAAAGCACCATTGCTAGAATGACCTGAATGTTTCTTGTGAACAAACACACCAGACACACAAGAGTTCCTTCCTTAGCCAAAGGATTCTTGCAGTGACCCTTACGTGCACTTAGCAGGACGAGCATTAGCAATTTTACTTGTAGCAGAAAGAAGTCACTCAAAATAGACAAGAAGAAGAACCAACCTCACCAAAGTGTCCATATAAAAGGAGTCAAGGTATGCATGGCCATCCAATATGAGATGAAGGCTCTTAGAGATGGACACCCCTCTTAGATAGATTCCTTGGATCATTGGAACTAAACCAGCAAATAGAAAGCCAAGAAAATAGCATGCCCCCAGTCTTCATGTTTCTCAATCAAGAAAGATGTCTTATATTTTCTTGAGGGGAAATGATAAAGAAAACAAAAAAACAAGAAAAGGAAAAGCTCGGCATGCTTCAAAGGAAAACAAAGTCATTTTTAGTTTTAGTTTACATTTTTGTTCAAGCGAATTGAAGTCGAATCGAAAGCGCACAACGTTTGAAGTCTCAATGGGATAATGAAAGCAAGTAGACAAGTGAGAACCACTAGTGAATGTTGCAAGAGATGAATTCTCAAGAAGATATCAGAGCATGAACCAAGTATCAGCAAGTGCACGCAGTGAGAACCACTAGTGACTAATACAAGGAAGATTCTTGAAAGAAAGAATAAAGCATGAGTGAAACATCAGTAGGAAGATGCAGTGAGAACCATTGGTGACTAATGTAAGGAAGAGATCTCGAAAGAAAGGGGTTCAAGCGAGAGCTAGGTATCAGTAGGTAGGCATAGTGAGAACCACTGGCAACTGATACATGAGAGATCCTCTAGGAGAGAAATCTCAAAAGTAGCTAGACATCAGCAAGCAGACGCAGCGGGAACCACTAGTGACTGATGTACAAACAAAACTTCCAAAAGTGATAGGACAATTCCCCCTAGACCAGGAAGGTGCCCCAAGTGTGAACTAGTTCCAATCCATGAAGAGTCAAGGAAAATCTTGAATACAACTGAAAGCAAGTGCATGAGCTAGAAAACTAAAGTAGGAAACAAACTAAAAGTAGGAAACAAACTAAAGCAAGAAAGCGGGAAAGAAAACTAAAGTAGGAAACTAAGAGCCAAGTGATGTTGAGATGAGATGTAGCTTCATGAAACAAGAGGCAACTATTTACCAGGTTTTCACCATCTTGACAGAGATTCTATTTTTGCTACCATGATGCCTATTTACCAGGTTTTCATCAATGGCACATTTTTCTTCTTTTTCAATTTTTTTTTGTACTTTTCTCTTTTTTGATTTTTTTGTATTTTTTAATATTTCATTTTTTTTTGTATTTTTTATCTTTTCACTTTTTTTGTATTTTTTCAATTTTTAATTTATTATTACTATTATCAAGGTGCCTATTTACCAGGTTTTCACCAAGATAATAGATACATCAAAGCGCTTGTTTACTAGGTTTTCACTAAGATGATCATTTTTTTAGGACATTTTGCAATTTTTAAGATTTTTTGCAATATATCATTTTTTTAAATTTTTTCAGGACCAATAAGTATGTACATGAGCACATGGAGAATGCCTTAGCTATAGAATTTCTTCAAGTGAAGAGTTTTGATAGGCTCTTTGAGCTATTCTCCTTTAGTGGTGGAGAATCGATAAGTGCTAGACCCAAATCCTACAGTAATAACATACAGACCAAGCTAGTTAGGTTCAAATTTCCCTTTCTAGACTCGCTAGTACTGATTTTTAGGGTTCTCTCTTAGGACAAGATCACCCACTTGGAATTCTCTTTGTTTGACTTTCTTATTGTAGGCTTTGGACATCCTCTTTTGGTATGCTTGAAGATGATCGAACGCCACCTTCCGATGTTCATCCAGTAACTCAAGCTCTTGAAGTTGGGATATTTTGTTTTCTTCATCAGTGATGAGGCCCCTCAGGGAGATTCACAATGTAGGAATCTCAACCTCAATAGGTAATACTGCATCTACTCCATAAACCAAGGCAAAGGGCATAGCCCCTGTTGGTGTTTGGATACTTGTTCTTAGGCCCACAAAGTTAGATTAATCTAGAGATGCCAATCTCTACCAGATTTATGAATTGTTCAGTGTAGAATTTTGAGAATTGTCTTATTAGAAGCTTCTGCTTGTCCATTACCTTGAGGATAATAGATAGATGACCAATGTTGAATGATTCTAAATTTGGTGCATAATTTTGTTAAGTCCTTATTTTTGAATTGTCCCACATTGTCAGTGATAATGGATGAGGGTACACCATATCTACAAATGATATAGTTCAGTATAAACATAGCCACATACTTGCCATCAACTATAGCTAGAGGCACAGCCTCAACCCACTTAGTAAAGTAATCAGTAGTTGTGATGATAAACTTATGTCCTCTTGAAGAAGAAGGATATATCTGACCTACCAAATCAAAAGCCCATTGCTGAAATGGCCAAAAATTGATGAGACAAAGTTAAGCTCTTTAGCAGGAGCATGAATTAGATTCCTATGAAATTGGCATTGTTTGCATGTCTTGGCATATTGAACAACTTTTTTTCCATGTCCGGCTAGTAATAACTAGCTCTAATAAGTTTTCAGGCTAACGTTAGACCACTTGAATGAGACCCATATATACCTTCATGTACCTCAGGTAGAACACGTTTGGACTCATCGGGTTCTAAACACCTAAGGAGGGTACCATTTAGACCCTATCTATACAAGTCATTTTCTATGAGGACATACCGTGAAGCAGTGCGAATTAGGTGACACTTTTCATTCTAGGTATAGGTGTTTGGAATGATCTGGTCATGAAGGTAAGAATAGATATGGTGATAGTGGGATGAATCATGTCCAATGAATGAACATATCATCCTAGATTTAGGAATATCATAGGTAGGGTAGTATAATGCCTCCACTAGGAATTCATGTCTGAAGTCATTTTTTGACATTTGTAACATTGAAGAAAGAGTGGCCATAGCATCAGCTACTTTATTTTCTGCCCTGGGAATCTGCTGGAAAGAAATGTGTGCAAAATACTATTTGAGATCATACACCATTCTTTTATAAGGTACTAGCTTGTCATCTTTTGTTTGGTAGACATCATTGACTTGGTTGATGATTAAGTGAGAATCTCCAAAGACCTTGAGCTCATCCACATGCCATTCAAGGGCTATCTTCGTACCATTGATGAGAGCTTCATATTCAGCTATGTTTTTTGTGCAAGGAAACAACATTTTATAAGCTTTGGGTAATGAGTATCTTTGAGGTGTTATAAACAGAATGCCTGCACCTGATCCTTACTGAGTGAATGATCCATCAAAGAACATGCTCCAAGATTGATGTGTGAGAAGCATGATGGATTCATCTGGGAATTCAATAATCAAAGGTTGGTGATCTTGTAGAGGAGATTTTGCTAGCTAATAAAAAATTGATTGTCCTTTAATAGCTTTTCTTTCTACATACTCAATGTTGAATTCACTAAGTATCATCACCCATTTTGCTAATCTACCCGTGAGGGTAGCCTTGCTCAATAAGTACTTCAGTCGATCAATTTTTGCAATAAGCCTTGTAGTATGAGCTAGCATATAATGCCACAACTTTTGAGAGGAAAATACCACTACTAAACAAGCCTTCTCAATGACAAAATAGTTCATTTCATATGAAACCAATGTTCTGTTGATATAATATATGGCTCTCTCTTTGTTGTTCTGATCTTCTTGAGCTAGGAGAGCACGCAAAGATGTGTTTGTTGCTGAGATGTATAGTATAAGTAGATTTTCATGAATAGGAGGCATCAATATAGGTGGATTAGCAAGATATTGTTTAATTTGAGTGAGTCCCCTATCACATTCTTCATTCCATTCATAGGTCACACCCTTATGCAAAGTTTTAGTGAATGGTTGTGACTTGTTGGCTAACTTTAAAATGAAACACCGAATAGATTGTAGCCTTCCCTATAATCCTCTCATTTGAATGATATTCTTGGGTGGAGGCATGTCCATAATAGCTTGCACTTTTTTAGGATCAACTTCTATGCCTTTAGATGAAATGATATAACCCAAGAGTTTCCTAGAAGAAACACCAAATGCACATTTTTTTGGATTAAGTCTGAGACTAAATTGTTCCATGTGGTCAAGGATGGGACCGAAATCTATGAGATGAGTTCTTCACTACATGCTTTTGGTTAGAGTATCATCCACATAATCCTCCATCATTTTATGCATCATATCATGGAAAATAGTACTGACAGCTCTCTAATATGTTGCTCCAGCATTCTTAAGCCCAAAAGGCATGACATTCTAGCAAAAGGTGCCCTAGGCACATGTGAAAGTGGTCTTTCCTTGATCTTTTGGCACAATTTTTATTTGATTATAGCCAAAAAATCCATCCATCAAGGAATACATCTCATATCCTACTATCATGTCAACTATCATATCAATATTAGGAAGTGGGAAGTCATCTTTTGGACATGCCTTATTTAGATGCTTGAAGTCTATACACACACAAATGGATTTATCATGTTTAGTGACTGGTAAAATATTTGAAATCCATTCTACATAATCAATAGTTCTTATGAAACCAGCCTTAAGAAGATTTTCTAGCTCTGCTTTGACCAAAAGTGCTATGTGTGGATGCATCTTTTGTAGCTTCTGTTTAATAGGTTTAATACCTGGTGCAATGGAAAAATGGTGCATGATTAGATTGGGGTCTAATCCAGGCATGTTAGAGTAGGTCCATGCAAAGTTTATTTTCTTTCTCTGAAAGAAGTTAGTGAACTCTTCTTTTTCTTTTGCAGACAATGATTGTGCTAGATGAATAATCTATGGAGCAGCCTGTGTACCCAATTTACTGGCTGTGTCAACTCAATCAATACTAATAACCTCTCTTGAAAGTGGCTTGGAAGCATATCAAGTATCTCATCTTTGGGTGCCTCAAAGAGGTTTTCACCCTTAGATACATCTTTTATTTTTACTATTTTTGGCTCCGATACTGCCACAAAGTGGTTTTCACCATCAGAGCATCTATTTTTTCTTCTTTAAATTTTTTGACTACGATACTTGATATCCGCCTTTGTCATGCTAACACTACTTTCACTGGTGGAGGACATCATAGGTTCAATAGCATGGAGGTAACAGGCTAGATCATAATCATTCTAGAACGTTAGGACTTCATTGGATTCGGAAGGGGAGTTCCAGTTTATTAGATCGGGATAGTGGAGTTAAAGGCAAGTATTGACTGGTTCAATCACATTCACAATATAACCATCAAAAGCATGGATGAGCAAGTCAAGACCTAGAGCGATCTTGTCCAAAGGATTGTTTGAATCCCTATAAGACCTTATGTCAGAAGTAGAGGACAAGTTAACACCAGTGGCATCTAATTCATGTAGCCTAGCACTAGACCCTTCACCTACTTCAAGGAGTCTTTAATACATGTGAACAGTATCTATGTCTACATCATAAGTATCATCAGACAAAGAGTCAAACTCATATTCATGTGAGTTAGTAATTGATGTGGGGATTTCATTAGTACTAGCTATATCACCTGACTCATCTTCATTCCTTGTGGCATTAACAACTTGTTGAAGTTGTTCTTGTTCAAGATACTTTTGAAAATGTGGTGGCCTGTATTGTTCACCTAAAAAATTGGGATCATCATTTAGTGTTGCTTTCCATTCCTCATATGTGAATTGATGCACTAAAGAGGTTTTATCAGAATCAGTATTAGTATCAGTATCAGTCTCTACCATATGGACAGGTATGATAGGCTCATTAGGTTCTACAAAGAGTGCCACAAGATCCAAAGGAATAGGATATGGAAATGTGTCTTCATCAAAGCTGGCCTCTGGATTTACCTCTGGAGTGGCATCTTCAATTTCTTGTTTAGGTTCAGGTTTAGGTTCTAGCACAAACTTGTTAATCCCTAAATGAAAGGGGATCTTCTTGAAACCTAAGCCAGTGGTATCCTTTGTGCTATGGCCTGTAGCTTCAATGGGCTTTAGAAAACCATTGTCATTCTTCCCTATAGGACCACTCCCCTTATAGCCAAAGTGATTCATGATCTTGAAGGCCTCATTGTATGGCTCTTGCTCTAAATCTAGAGGTGGAGTAGTTGTTTTAGCTATCTCATTTCCCTTATAGATCCAAGCTCTGATAGCTCTTTCTTCATCCTCATCTTCTAAAGTTATAGAGGCCCTTACAAAGGTGCCATCATAAACTATTTGAGGAGAAGCATTAGAAGGTTTATTATTCTTAGAAGGTCTCCCATAATAGCGTGGAGACAGAGGTAGAGAAGAAAGTGATAGCATAGGTTCAATTCAGTATTCTCCCATGCCTGTATCCCTAAATCTCAATGTTTGTTCCATTTCTTTCAGCTTAGCATCATAAAACTCAATGGATTCTCTATTTGTCAGAACAAAGCTATCTATAGATTGCACAAAAGTGTTGCAATAGTAATTGGTATGAGCAGGCATAGTGACTTCCACCCCATGGAATGGAAACTTAATGCATTGGTGATACGTGGATGGAACATCCTGCATCTCATGAATCCATGGCCTACCCAACAAGATATTGTAGGCAAGAGGAATGTCAAGAACTTGAAATGTAACATCTCTCTCAATAGGTGCTATGCAGATAGGTAGCACAACCAAGCCTAGGGACTTGTGCTCTTCCTCATCATAAGCTTTGATGGTAATCTTTTTGTGGGAGTCTACACAATTCTCATCATATCCTAGCTGAGTAAGCAACTTAGTGGAACAGATATTAAGACCAGCACCATTGTCTATGAGCACTCGGTGGATGCACTTAGGACCTATCATGACCTCTATATGCAAGGGAGAATTATGTGGGTGACTCAAAGAGTGATCATCTTCTTCAGAGAAGGATAGATAGTGCGATGAGGTCAAATGACCCACCATAGATTGGAACCAGTTGAGATCGAGATCCTTGGGAATGTTTTCCTTGGTGAGGGCTTTATCCAAATTTTTCCTATGAGCAGGCGAGATCTTCAACAACTCAAAAATGGTAATCTGAGGATTGGTTTGTTGGAGTTGATCTAAGATGCTATAACTGGCTGAGCTAGCTGTAGGAATAGATTTCATGTTCTTGTTGGCAGGGCCAACAACATTCTTATCCATAGTTTGTTTTGGAGAGGATGTAGAAGTATTGGGACCCTTATCCGCATTTTTCTTTGGAGCACATCTAGAAGTATCGGGACCCTTATCCACATTTTTATTTGGAGTAGATGTAGAAGTATCAGGACCTTTCAAAACAACTCTTCCACACGATCGAGTGACAACATTAGCACAGTCTTGAGCTTGTTTAGATTCAGACGAATGAGATGTAGAACTATGCAAGATGAAATGATTCTTAGGCTTGGAAGAATCATCACTTCCCTTAATAGTAATCATGTCATAGTACTCTACTCTAACAGGTTTGATCATACCAATAACATTGTCATCATTAGTGTATGTGTAATTGAATTTAGCATTGGTATTCTTGGCTTTTGAAGACTCACCCTTCTCATGAGGAGGGAAGGGATCCTTAAATGCTTGATGGTCCAAATTCTTGTTATGGCCATCCACAACAATGTCACCACTATCAATAAAATCTTGGAACTTGTGTTTCAGCTGAAGACAAGTAGAAGTCTTATGACCCTTATTCTGGTGATAGTCACAATAAGCATTGTCATTCCACCAATGAGGTCATGGTTGTGGGTCATAGAGATGCTTTTCAAAAGGAGTAAGAATCTAATTCTACACAAGAGTTTTCTAGACCACATCAAGTGGTTCTCCTAAGGAAGTGAATTCACACTTGGGTCGAGATGCCCAAGGTTTGTTTCTAGAAAACCTCGAAGGTTGCTGATTTTCCACCACAGTCTTTTCAACTGCTTTAACTACTTGTATGGTGGAAGAGAGATTAAAAATAGACTTAGCAGGTTTCAAGGTCACATTATTGACCACTCCATCATTCACAATGTCTCTATTCTTGTTAACAAACTTCCCTTTATCCTTATTCAAGTTTGAAGATCTGTGCTTGTTGTCTTTACTCAAAGTCAATTCACCTTTCTTGATCATAAAGGCCTCTATTCACATTGCTTGTCTGATCATGCTATCAAAAGTTAGAGGATCTCGTAATTGTACTTGGTATCCAAAGTTTGGGACAAGATTGTCCAAGAAAATGTCGAGTCTCTCGGACTCCGGTAGCTTGTGAGGACACCTTGTACATAATTGTCTCCACCTTTGGAGGAATGTTAGGAAAGATTCTCCTTGTCATTGTTTTAAATTCCAAAGATCCTGAATGTTGACTAGATGCTGAATATTATACGAGTAATTTTGGAGAAATAGATTAGCCATTTCGTCAAAATTCTTAATGCCAGTAGGCAATCTAGAGAACCATTCCATAGCTAGGCCACCCAAACTATGAGGAAATAAGCACATAAGATATGTTTGATCTTGCATAAATTCCATAGATAATGCACCAAACTCCCTTAAGTGATCTTGGGGATCAGTTGCACCCAAGTATTTGTCATATTTAGGGAGCTCTACACCTCTGGGAAAATGTGGCATATGAAGACTTCTATCAAAAGGGAAAGGAAAAATACTTTCCATCATGAATTGTTGAGCGGGTTTGTCCTTATTATTCACAAGTTGACTAATCTGATCTTGCATGTCTCGGACCATCTTTTGCAAATTTGCGGTCTCAGTTTCTTCTTCCTTGGCTACGAGTTTTTCAACTTGATAGTCTGGGGGTAACTTGGCCCCTTGTTTAGCTAACTCAAGGAAGTATTTTTCTTTCTCCTCTAGGAGAAGGATCTCCATCATTTTAACAAGACTCTTATTAGCTTTGGAAACATTTATATCATGTTGAGTTATCACATCATTTTCATTCCCAAGAATCTCATAAATACTCAGAATCTGATCTTGTTGCTAATCATCTTGGTTTTGATCGAATGTGTTGGCTTTTAAACTTGTTCCCACACGGTGCCAGGTTTACACTATGATTGACAAACTGGTTAGTCTTCACTCCAAAGTCTGACAAGGGAAAAAGTGCCAATTGATGAGGATAAAGAACATCCTCCTTCTACTTTGACCTCCACATTCACTCAGGCAGGTATTGCCTCATCTGCACACTCATGACTCTTCTTGAGTTGATGAACAAAAGGCCTGCAGATGTATTACTATGGAATAGTTCTCAGACCCCTATAGGTATCCTATACCCCAATGAACCATGACCTCATGCAATAACTTGATCTACATGCAATGAGTCTAAAAACCAGAAGGGACCTCCTACTACTACTTCCAACATGAAGGGAAAGGATTTAAATGAATGATTGATGTTGGATTGAATGGACTCCTGAAGTACCCCAAGTCTCTCATAGACCAGTGACTTATCCAATGGGCAACAGAGTCAAATACCTCACTGCAATAGGGCTATGAAACAAGATGACAACACACTCACCCTGACCAAATCATACATTACCAAACCACCTGTGCACCCAGATATGCTATCGCCTATCCAAAGAAAGACCTAGGAATAGGCAATACATTAACCAGCATCCACTGGAAGACAAGCATGATGCATCTTTGATACCTCAGCTCATACATATCTGAACACCAGTCCTAGACTCAGTTGCTTCTGCGAAAAAAGAACTCTACTACAGACACTCACTGGAAATGCAAGTAGAAAAACTATAACACCCTTGATGCTACAATTAATAAGCCTAAAACCCAAATGGAGACAATCTGAGAGTAGAACAAATATATTGAAATCTTATACATAAGACACTTGTTACAATTTCATTGTATTCCCATAGCTAGAAAGGGATAGAGCGAACACCCTGTATGTAGAGAAGAAGGGAAATACATGGAGGAAGAACATTCACGGAACCAGTCCCCACAACTGTGGCAGAAAGGAATCCAGACAAAGACAAAAATTCAACACTAAATACCGCTAGCTACCTTGAAAACCCATGACAGGTTGCAACAAGATATGGAAAGCTAGGGCATAGCCTTCACCCACCAAGCCAAGAAACAGCCAAAAAACTAGTCGCATCCCACCGAACAGGGTCAATTCTGCATTCAATTCCATAAATTTGGTACCCCCTGTCGCTGCAAATCCAAATTTGAAAAAAATGGTCATCATGCATTGCGCAGGCTTGATGTTTCTTAACCACTCACCCCCAGTGGCGCAACCACATGGTCAAAAACCACTTCCATAGGAAAATGGGCCACAATATATGCTTGGTTGCATGATCGCATAACCCAAAAATGGGTTATGCGAACATGCGACCACCTGTTATCTTCTACCCTGCCACAACCGCCACCACCGGCACTAGACCGCGGCCATAAAAGGGAATGTCGCATGTTTGCAAGCTAGAGAACTAGCTCATGTGAGCATGTGACAAGCCACAAACATGCACCCCATTGGCCATCAAATCACCGCTGAGAAATCCCACCTGGGCCTGCGTTCAAATTCACCATCCCGCCAGCACGGTCCAACCAGAAACTACCATGACACCACCTGCCAGCTCGCCCATCAAATAGCCACAAATGGGCCCTAGGACATGTGGCACCCTATCACATGATCTCATAGCTTGAAAATGGGCTATGTGAACATGTGATAGCCCGCGAACCTCAGCCAATGCAACCGTCACCGTAACCACAAAGGGTACCACAACCGGTATGTCACATGATTGCAAGCCATGGAAATGGCTCTTGCGATCATGTGACAAGGCCATGAGACCACCGCAGCAGTCACTCATCGGCCAATAGAGCACTGCCACATGTCTACCTCCTTTGCATCTCCTAGGCCCACCACTAAAATGCCATCAAACCACCATGGACACGTGTCGAATGGTCGCATGATCGCATAGCCAAAAACTGGGCTATACGATCATGCGACAACCAACCCAAAGCCGCCACATGTCACCAAACTACAACTAGCACTACCATTAGGCCCCATGCCCTAGGAAGGAGTCAGTCACATGGTCGAATGTCAGAAAACTCTGACATGTGATCATGCGATAACCAATAGGAACATGCGCCTTCACCTCCCCTCTGACATCGGGCCCACCACACATCGTGCTTTTGCACTAAAGCAAAGAAGACCTCCAGGCATTCAGCAACTATGCGAAAAACTTCCCACATGATCATGAGATGCTAGCAGATAACCACCAGATATTTGGAGATCACGTGACTAAAGAGAAACAAACCACCCACCAGGTCACTGAATGCTAGGTGCCAACCACCAAGCATGAAGAGATCTCATGACAGCACAGTCACCAGATCGCTGAATAAGAGATGTAACTACTTAGAGACTTGGAGAAAGCGTGACTAACACCCTACAAAGACTCAGCCCCACCATCCATTGCACCTGCGTAGTTAGAGAAAACACCAGCAAATAGGGATCTAGTTCGAGGTTGAAAACACACAATGTTTTCAACATAGAGAGAGACCGAAAACACACAGAGCTTTCGATGCCAAAGGATAAGCGCACAAAAGCAGGAAGAACAAGGTCAAAAAAAATGCAAAGGTCTAAAACACATAGACCGAAAACATCATGGATTTTTGAAAACACTGTGGGTTTTTGACACTATGGCAGATTTTGAAATATTTCCAGCAGGCTTTGAAATTTGAATATCTTTCAGGATTTGGCGAATTGGGAGGTGCAAATTGGACAGGAGCAAGGTGACACTTTGAAGAACACAGGGCCAAGGGCACTTCAAGAAAATTTGCAAGAAAATAGGCCATTTTCATAAGGTTTTGCAATGACAGGAAAATGGACTAACAGAATGGAGGTGGGCGATAGAAATACGCGGGTTGTCGATTGCCTTGAGGTTTGTTTCGAGATTGATCATCATTGTGGGACTAATTTTGGTCATGTTGAGATTGACCATGAGGCTACTCATTCTGAGGTTGAGCATGACATGGGTCATTAGAGGACTGATCATGATACTAATTGTTTTGAGATTGATGAAAAGTTTGACTGTACTAGCTTGATTGGAAATCAAATGGATCTCCCATCTTGTTGATGTGGAATAGTGCAGCGGTTGAAGCCTCAGTAAAGTGATATGAATGATGTCGATGAGGTGTAGATAAGGTAACTTGTGGTGAATGAACAAGGTCAAAACATTTAATAAATTCAAGCGGGAAGATATTGTGATCGGTATCAATAGATTCAATAATAGGAGCAGTCCGAGGGAGTGGTCTTCCAAAGTTATGAAATAATGAGTTGTTTTGGAAGTATGAGTTGTCTTGTTCTTGAAATGAGAAACCAGGTTATGATTCAAACAGCAGATTAAAACACTTCGAGAACACTGGAGGTGATGGTTGAGGTGGACTATCTTTCAAAGTTCTCAATGAAGAACTCGAGGATATCTCACAAAGTTCAGATTTTGTGACAAATTTAGGATGATCTATTTTTTGATTTGGAGGTTTTCTTCTACCTTGATCAGTATTCTAAATGGGACAATTCTTGCCATTTCTAGTCATGACAATCATAGATGAAGATGTGATGAGAGAAGACTCAAGATAATACTAGAATCCATCTCTAAGATAAGAAAAAGGAGATAAATAGCTAGAACAGGCAAGATGCGAGATGGACCTAGTACAAATCGTCAAAAGAGGGGGCTAGAACAGCCGAGATAAGACTATCACAACATGAGATACAAAAGGCATAAAGATAAGGTAAACCAATGAGAGATAACACAAGTCAAAGAAAAGATTGATCAATTCCTAACTTGAGACAACTAGTTTCTGACAGTGAATGACAAGAAAATAGAAAAATAGACCTCAAAAAAAAAGCAAATCAAGAAAAGTTTGACCAGTCAATGGGAATTTAGTCTCTATTTTTTAAAACTGGGCTACAGTCTCATGCGAGAAAGTACCAGGCCACGCAAGAAAACACCAAACATCGCGCGAAAGAACAAATTCTCGTGCGAGAAAGTGCTCTAAAAAGTAAAACTTCATGCCGAAAAAATCCAAAATCTGACAGTTTGACACAATTTTTGATGTAAAAGTTGAATTTTGAGATACAGCCTGAATTGATGTTTGACAAAAAATCTAGTTTCCTGACAGGTTCGAAGAACAGTTTAATCAACAATCTCATTTTGAGGTTTCAAGCATTTGTTTAAATATACAAGGTTTAGATCAAGCAGTTGTGATACAAGAAGTAGTCATTAACAAACCTATCAAGGACAAAGCAACTTGATAGCATTAGGGGAGTCTTTGTTTGATAATGATTGGACAATGTTTAAGACCTAATAACAAACACATAGCTTATCCCTACCAAAAAAATGGTGAGAAGACAAAACCTTTTCCCTATTGCTTATGTGCATACATGCACCTCACACAGCCGTGTCACCCCCTAGAGGGTGCCTGTGTTTTTGGTGTTTCCAAGGACTTAATAGTATATGTTCAAAGGTTATCCTTGTGGTAGGGGCCAATGTCATATACCACCTTTAAGCGTTCAGGTGTATGCCTATGATGGGAATCTACAGGAGAGATTATTCCCTCTCCCTGTGCAAAGATTATACCTCCTTTCAGAGGTGAACTAGGTAGGCCACTAGCTAAGGAAAGTTTTTAATACGCTTCCTTTCATACTAACATTTGGTGCCCCTGATATAGGGTTGAGGCCTTGTAGCCACACTGACACTTGAAATCCGTACACCCCCACAAGCAGGGCTAGTAGCGGTGCCGCTCAGTACAACAAATAAGGCCTTCTGAAGATGATAGTCAAAATCATGAGAAGGAAGATAATATCACTTTGGAATCTTTATAATCAACAAATCATTCTTTATTAAAGTGAGGTGGAATCACCAGTGAAAGGTGCGTACTCACTTGGGTCATTCTCAGAGGTTCAACTTTAGGCAGGCCCTCTAAAGGTGACACAACTTGGCTTAGATCTAAGGGTTTGATTTTTTGTTTCCCTCAAAGAGAGAAGAGCATAATTCTCTACCTCATCACTTCATTGAAATACATCAAGCAAGTTCATCACCAAGTTAGCTTCACTTCACCAAATCTACAAGGTTTTGGGTTTCTACTTTCTCTCAGAGAGAGAAGAGCATAATCCCTTGGCAAGTAGAAGTGTTAAAGATTCACTACCTTTCTCCGCTTCCCCAAGAATTTTTCATATTAGTAGGATCATTGGGTTTTCAAGTTCATTCATGGTCATCACCTCCATGTGATGAAGAGCTAAACTCCCTACCCACTATCAAAATTCTCAAAAAAAATTAACGAAGCCCTAATTAGACTATGTGAATGAAAGCAAGAAACAAACACAACATTTTATGAGATCTTTGACTATCCTCCTTCAATCAAACCATTAGCATGTTTTATATTCTTTGAAAAACATCCTGCATAAAACTGTTATGTTGTGGAAAGAATAGAAAAATGGAAATTAACAGCAAACAGACACTGCTATAAATCTCAAACAGAAAACACAGAAACTAGAAAATTTTTAAAAATTGGATCCAAATCTCATGCGAGGAAGTACTCCACAATGTGTGATAAAACACACGGTGTCACGCAAAGATGTAAAAGATCATGTGAGAGAGTGCTACTAAGAGTGAAACTTCACGTGGTACACTCTGGATTCTTGCGCGAGAATCCGTACACAGGAAGAACAGATGCACGGTAGAGCTCAAATTTCTTGTTAGAAAAAATGAAGAATGAGGCCGAAAATTGATCTTTTCTACCCCATGGTGGGTTCCAAAATGTATGTGGTTGAACGTGGACCTCTAATCCAACTACACACGCAACATAGTCATTACTCACATGATTGAATTATGAAAGAGAGTATTGATTAGTCAATTTAAAATTCATTGTGAAGCGACCTGTTGCCTCCTATGTAGACAGGGTGTTTAATTACTCTCAGAACAAGAGCCCAACAACCATTAGACCAGTACTACAATGGAGGATTTGAAAGCTTATGAAGATAATCAAATTGAAATTAATCTAGAATGAAGTGCAATTAATCTAAGAGCCTAAAAGAAATATGAAATGCATATTTACTCTAAAGAACTTGAAATAAATATGAGATTAAGCTATGAGCAAGTAAGAAAACTAATTATAATGAAGATGCAATATTAAACTAGATGAAATTAATCTAAATGTGTAATGAAAGTTTGAAAGAATGAAATTGAGACAAAAAAATGCTATAGTTTAGTTACTCTCAAAATTGCTCTCCTTCGAATGAAGAATGAGGTTCAATAAATAGACAAGCCCGGGGAGTGAATGAAGAGGTTCTTGAAAATGAACGGTTGCCTCGTCATTCCCCTTTGAGGCAAATATTCAAAGATTTATTTAATTAAAGAATGGATTATTGCCACATATGGGTGACCATTTGAATAATTTGAATTATTAAATTCAAATAAATAGGTGTCCATTCAAATAACTAAATAAGATTAATTCCCTTTTTTATGTGTATTAGCTAAAGGGGGTGGGTTTTAATTTAATTTAAAGTACTTAGGACTTTAGAATTAAATTAATTTATTGTAGGGGTAATTTAGGTAATAAAAGTCAAAGACTTAGGAATTAATTATAATATTTGATTAATGCAAATTAGGGTTTTTTCAATTGACATCAAGTTGAATTAAGCCAGGTAGGAGAGAGAAAATTGCCTGGCAAAGTAGGACTTTGAAGATGTAAAATTAACAAAAATGCACCAAAATTGATTGAATTTATTAGGTGCCAATTTTGGGGTATTACAACAGTATGATACAAAAACAATCATCACAAATAACACATAACATAATGATTTAACATGGAAACCCTGCAAAGGGAAAAACCACCTGGGACCGGTAACCCAAAATAATTCACTCCTATCAACTAATCTCTATGAAGAGCCAACCTTGTTAAGGGTTACAATATACACTGCTAGGTGTGACTTGGTTAGAGGGTTTATCACTTACAATTAAATTTTGACTAGCATTCACTATGGAGTCAATAAGATAATAATTTACATTCAAAAAATGTCAAAGGGTAGAACATAAGACTGTTAAGTCCTCTCGGTTAAGAGATTTTCTGAATCAATGGTTAAACTGATACAGTATTGTTCTGATTCAAATACAACTCAATTGTAAATATTCATATCTATTCTAATCCCATATAAATCCTCTGATAATTAATCAATTTCACTTCCTTAATATTTCTCAACCTACTTTCACTCAGTAAATAATTCTCTGATGCTCGGTAATGTCTGCAGCTCGATTCTTTCAATAACTAGTTTGATCAAGCATGCATGAATAAAGTCTGCACGTGAAATCTTTGGAGTCTTCTTCTTTCTGGCATATTTCAATAATGAAACTTATATCTCTTATATAGACAAGTAAAATGTTTTCATATCAACAATTAAATTTTGCCACTTAATCTCCTTCATCCATTTTGCCGCTTAAACCTTCCTCGGTAGATGTGTCATTAACACATTTCAATCTCATCCTTTAGATCTTCTCTAAATTTTGTCAGTCATGGATCTCATAAGAAACTTCATCTTTAACCTCAAAATCATAACAATTTCTATCTCATCAATTTCAGTACGTTGTTCTTAGCATTTAATGTTTTCATCCATACTTGGTCAATATAGAAATGCATCAGTGATAACTAGTTTAACTAGCTCAGTTAAAACTGTCACTCGGTATACACTATACTGGCTCGATGTATACATAAATCTTGAACTCCCGACCACATTGACATGTTCAATTTAAAATGTCTTCTTCATAATAGATTAAAGTACATGCTCAAGTCAATAATATAAAGCCATAGACTCATCAATAAGCTACCCAATGTTTACCTTATCCTTATCTGTCATTTCCATCTTTTCCTCATGTAGATATCTCAGTTCTTCATATTTTCTTCCTTCAAAATATGTTCAGATATTTGTAACTAACATGATAAGTACTATCAAAACTAGTTGACAGATCAATGATAACATATTGACTAATTTAATCATCTTACATATCATTTTAGTATCTCGGTAGTCTCTAATCACTATTCCTTCAGTTCATCAGATATTCAATTAGTTGTAGTTCATAAAAAACTCTTCCTTTTGCTCACTCACTTGGATTCTCTCCTTTAGCTCTTTTTCATTTATTTTCTTTTTCTTACATTGTATGAGAGCTAGCTAATCCTTGTTTTGAGTGTTTTCATAAAGGTTTCATTCAAACAATATCTCATTTGATTAAATTTTGCTGTAGGTTTTTTAAATCTGACATTATTTTTCTAACTCTATTTAGCAGGATTTGAAATTTTTTTGCGGTTTGGATGGTCCACCACAAAATCCAATTTTTATTATTTGTTTATCTAAAACTAACATTTTTGTTCAATTAGTTCTGGATGGTTTACCACAAAATCTAATTCTATTTATCTCCATTTTAAGTTTTTTTTAAGATCTAACTTCACCCTCTGTTGGGAGACTACAAGGGTTTTTTGTTTTTTTATATCATTTATTTTGTTCTAATATTCTTCCAGGTTCTAAAATTCTTGCATGTTCTACTCTAACTCTTTGCAAGTTTATTTATCTTAGTATGCTAAATATCTTTGTTTATATCTCTGGTTGTTGGTTAAATATCTCTATTTCTATATCATTGTTGTTTAACTTGTTGTTTCTCCAGTGCATTATCTCTGTATAGACCACACAACCTTCCTTCATCATTTTTTTTGTATATCTTTGTGACTACATTTTCATGGGTAGATAATCCAACTTTATCATCTTTTTTTTTTTTATAAATTTAGGACTACATTTGAATGGGAAGGTAGAATGTACACGCACTACCTTCCTTTCTCCTACATAGCCTTTTATATTCCTCACTACCCTTAATACATAGCTCTTCCTTTTCTCCCTCGCGAGAAACCTACTTAGTCCTTAATGGAAGAATCATTGGGAAGATCAATAAAAAAATGTTAGAGATAAGAAGACTATTGAAGGAATAAGGATCACTAGTGACCTGGATCCGACAACTCACCAACAATTTTTTGATGACACTATGCTCTATGCATGAAGTACCATAGAGGAGGAAAAATCATATAACATAATATTAAGTCAATATACCAGTGCATTAGGTCAAGAGATTAACCTTGAGAAGTCATAAATATTCTTCTTTAATACCTATCCTAATCAGGAACAACAAATTTGCCAAATTATGAATTTCAATAGATGAAGTTTACCTTGTAAATACCTAGGTCTCCCTTTAGACAAAGAGGCACGTTCAACAAAATTATGGGATCAAGTAATAGAAAATCAAAAGAAAAATAGATTCCTAGAAAGAAAAATGGCTCTCTTCTGTGGGTAGAGCAATAATGATACAATCTGTCCTTTTAGCACAACCCATTTATCAATATTCTTGTATTGATGTCCCTAGAAAAAATAGGGAAGAAATCAATAGACTCCTTAGGACTTTATTTTGGCAAGGAACATGGGAAAAGAAAAAAAAATACATGTTAGCTTGGGAAAAGGTATGCAGACCAAAAGATGAGGGAGGTGTAGGGATTAGGGACATCAAAAGCCAAGGTAAAGCTTTAGGAGCTAAAGTAGTATGGAGAATGTATAGGAATCCACATCTCAAGTGGGTAAAGATCTTAATGAAAAAATATCTGAGAAATACTAATCTGATTAGCATATTCAGGGAGAAATCACCATCTAGAGGATCGAGAATTTGGAACTTCATGATAGATTGTAGATCCTCCATCCATGATAGGATAACATGGAACCTAGGGATGGGGGAATAAGTTCTCTCCTACAAAGACTCTTGAGGAGGATATGGTGCTTTGGAGAAGGATGGTAAACTAGCACAATTAAGGTTGACACTTGAAGCTAGATGGGGAAAAAGAGTTATAGATTATGTGCCCTTTGAGGATCGAGGGAAAGGTTGGAAATGGAAGGAATTTAAGGACATGAACCTCCCACCTAAGGAAGCAGAAGATATAATAATAATTTTATCAAACAGGAAAGTAACTTTCAAGTTTGGCAAGAAAAAATTGATGTGGGATGGAAGCAAGAGTGGGGAATACAACTCAAAGGAGGGGTATAAATTCCTCAGGTCTCTCCAGATGAGCACAAAGGACTCCCTCCCTACAAATTCACTTTGGAGTAAATCTTATCTACCTAAGGCATGATTTTTCACCTGGTTAGTTTTAAATAGGAATGTCCTTACCTTGGAAAGATTTAATAAAATGGGATTCCAAGGCCCAAGTAGATGTTCTTTATGCGAAAAGGAGGAAGACTCCATTGATCACCATTTTTTTAAATTTTCAGCATTTGAGTCAATGGTGGAAATGGCTCTGTTTAGGATTGGGGTCGGTATTAGCATTTCCAAGAACTATAATGGATATGCTACATGCTTGGTCCCTCCTTTGAAAAGACAATATTTATATCTCTTTATGGATATCTACACCTTCCATAGTCCTATGGGAACTATGGAAGGAATGTAACTGAAGAATTTTTCAGGATAAAAAGATGAATGTAGAACAACTTCTAATTAAAATTGAGACTTTTGTCACTGAACTTACCAACAGTCAGGTTTTGTATAAACAAAAGGAGCTATAATGTCTCATTGGGATGAGAAAATGAGAGGCAAGTGGATAGGTCTAAAACTACCCCCATTAAAGAAACATGGGGGAAGCTTCAAAAATAAAATGAGAGAAGTGCTGATGGAAACCACCCAAGGAGGTTTGATTTAAACTTAATTTTGATAGAGCTTCAAGATGAAATCCTGGTAGAGTAGGAATTGGTTGTAGTGTCCATAACTCAAAAGGCATGGAGATAGAAAAGTTATCTAGATACATAGGAATAGAAACTAATAATTGCGTGGAATTAACGACTTTAGTTGAAGAATTAGAACTGTGTAAAACTCTTGGTTGCAAGAATGTAGAGATTGAAGGAGATTCTACAATTATAATAAATGCGATAAGGAAAAGATCCCTCATTAATTGGAGACTGGACTCAATTTTATCTAGAGCCTTCTCACTATGTCAGACCTTAGACAAGAACACAATCAATCATATATATCAAGAGGGAAATCAAAGAGCAGATGAATTACATTTAATATAGGTATAGAAGAAGGTAAGACATAAGAAGTCATAATTTAATAAAGGAACTCCATCTGAATTGGGGATGGTTTATATTTTTTATAATTTGAACCATAGTTTACATCTCATTATCTTAGGGAAGACTCAGGGGTCTTTCTTTTTCTTTTAACCACTGTGTACATCTCACATCCTAAGATAATATGATTGGATGAATAGATTCATTATGGAAGATAATGCTAGAGCTAGGGAAAATGAGTTTGAGGTGAATATTAGAGGTTAGGGAATCTTCTAGTTTTGACTCGATGGACATTCAAAATGATGAGGAGCCTCTTTTATGCCAGTGAGGTAACATAGGTTTATTACTATTATATTTTTATGTAACTAAGCCAGAAAACACCCTTCAGTGTAACCAATTGATAATCGCGCTAATTAGGACATGTTTTTTCAGCTTAGGAATGACTACTTCGCTCTATTAGATGTATTTTCTGATGATTCAGATGTATATTTTATATTTGTTTAAGAAAATACTTTGATATCTTTACAGTTTATCTCTATGCCATTTTTGTATTAATAATTTTGTGACTATTCAAATCTTTATCCTTAACATAAGTGGAAGATGTAGTGCTCAGATTATATATAGATCATGACCAGAGGAAGAAGAAGAAGGGAAGGACAAGGAATGACCTAGAAGGAAGGTGGAAAAATGTAACTTGGGAGTAAAAGTTGATTATCCAGATGTATCTATATACTTTATGATGTATCAAAGCTTAGGTCGTTTATCTATCAAAAAAAGAAAATAATAAATAATTAAATTTATTAAATTTTCCCAACATTTAACAATAAAGAAAATTGAATATGTAAACAATCTTTCAATAAATCTAAATACAATTAAAAAAAAAATGTTTTCTTTTCAAAACTTTGTAATTATATTTATTTTTTGTTTTAAAAATTGTTACACTAGTAAAGGTGATAATTAGTTTTGATGATTTTCATAAAACTTTGGTAAAAAGGTGGTGTATACATACATACATACATACATACATACATACATACATACATACATACATACATACATACATAGATATATATATATATATATATATATATATATATATATATATATATATATATATATCTGTGTGTGTGTGTGTGTGTGTGTGTGTGATGCAGGAGCATCCTGGGTCCAAGAGCAATCTTGCATCACCCAAAAATATTTTTGTTTTTGTATTCAATAAGGGCTATCTTGTGCAGAATTGCTATTTATGGAAACTTGCTATTTTTAGTAAGTTGGTCTTACGATCTCAGAATGTCTAATTTTACATATGGAGGTTCATCTCAGTCATATCAGCCTGCCAGCAAAGTTTCATGGCTAGATCAGGTGTAGTTTTGAAGATATTAAAGATTTTCGGTATTGGTAGCAGGGTAGAAAAACTTCGAACTCAATTTTGAAGGGTTTAGAGGCCCCGGATGAGGTTGAAAGATTGGGTGACAAGCGTTTTGTGTATGTTAGGCCTATAGAGCACTTCGTGGCATTTCTAGAATGGGGTTATAATAGCCAATCAGGTCAACGGGCGATGACTTATGGTCTTCGGAAGTTGGGTCACCTGAAATGGCGAAAAATAATTTTTCTTCAAAATTTTTGTTTGGGTTTCAAAACTCATTTTGAGCCAACTTTGATGTAATAAATTGTAAAATAAAATAATTCTAAGTTTGGTTGGCCCTAAGGGCTAAATTTCTAGAGCCTTCTCGGGCGGTGGAAATTGCCTATATAAAGAAGGCCCGTACTGTTGTCTAGGGCAGTTCTGGGTATTGATTCGAGGATTTTTCCTACAGAATATTGTAAGGGAATGCCCATGTGGCTTTACATATTGTAATTCTGAAAGTTTTTAATTCCACATTTATGGAGATAATAAGAAGCCAATTTTCTGTTCTTGCATATTATTGTTGTTGTTTCTCCATTTCTGTTATGTGTTTGTGGTACTAAGGGGAGCACCCTTCATCAAGTGGTATCAGAGCAAGAGTTCTTGAGTGTGTAAATAGATCACCGACTGTGAGGCAGTTTGCACCAGGACCGTGGTTAGGGTTTCAATGTGCATCACGAAAATACCTCCATGAAGAGAACGTGGTGGAAGAGCTGGTGCTGTGACACCTGAGGTTAGAGAGCTACAGAGACAAGTGCGAGCATTGCAAGAAGAGATTCACACAGGAATGAATCTTAATGTTAGAGATGAAAGCGAGGATGAAGCCGAAGAAGAATATCAAGAAGGAGAAGCTAAAGTTGTGAATCAGGAGGAAGAAAGACTTTTTCAGGCGATTTCCAAGATTGGGAAAAGACCTAAGATTGAGGTTCCTACATTTTTTGGAAATCTTAACCTAGAGGAATTGATCGACTGGATCAATGAATGTGAGGAATATTTTGAGTATGAAGATGTTGAGGATCCTGATAGGGTCAAATTTGTGAAGGCCAGACTGAAAGGTCATGCGAAGATCTGGTGGCCAGAAATTCAATTGGAGTGAAATAGAAGAGGGAAAGATAAAATCACAAGATGGGATCGGATGTTGGATAAATTGAAGCGACAGTTCATTCTTGTTGATTATGAGCTTGACCTACTAAAGAAAATGTAAAGTTTGAAGCAAGCAGGAAGATCTGTTCAAGAGTATACAGATGAGCTCTATCGACTCCTCATCAGAACAGGCCATGCGGAAGCTGATAAGGAGAAAGTTGCCTAATACCTTAATGGGTTAAGGCCAAGTATTCAGGAGGAGTTGAATCTGGATCGAATGAACAGTATTGAGGAGGCATACCAGTTTGCTCAAAAAGTAGACGAAAAGCTGAACAAGAAGTTTGAGAGTAGACAAAATGGAAGAGGTCATGGTGGAAGATCTGGTGGACGGTCATATGGTGGCCGAAATGAAGATTTGAAAAAGAAGGATGAGGCCAGTAGCAACCAGAATCAGAGAGGAAATAATTCCAATTGTTTCCAAGATTAGAATAATAGAGATCAGAGAGGAAGAGGAAGAGGAGGCTTCTGTGGAACATGTTTTCACTATGGAGAAGAAGGTCATAGGGCATTTGAATGTCCTTATTGCCAAGGTAGAATAGACAGGAGAAATGAAGGCCGGACCAGAGTTGCACACGTAGATGAAGATGCCAGATCATCAAATTCTAAAGATGCTAAAAAAGGAGAAACGCTAATTAACAAAAGGGTCATGCTGAGTGGTGAGAATGAACCTGAACAAAGGAGGAGCTTGTTTCGCACTAGATGCAAGTGTGAAGGTAAATATTGTGGTGTGATTATCGATAGTGGAAGCACTGACAATTTGGTGTCAGAAGAGATAGTGACAAAGTTGAAGCTCAAGAGACAGAAACACCCACATCCATATTGGATTGCCTAGGTGAAGGATGACCACAAGGTCATGGTCAGTGAACAGTGCCTGGTAAAGTTCAAGATCAATGGGTACCAAGATGAGGTACTATGTGATATAATATCTATGGATGTATGTCATATGTTGTTGGGTAGACTGTGGTAGTTTGACAGATGTGTTGTACATGATGGTCGTGTGAATACCTATTCCCTAACAAAGGATGGAGTGCGACATAAGCTAAAGCCATTGAAGGAGATTGAAGAAAAGGTATGTGGTAATGCAAGAATAACTTTTGTTGATGGAAGAAAATTCTTAGATGGTATGAGGTATGAGCATGTGTGTTTTACTTTAATTCCAAAAGCTGGTAAAGAGGAAGTAAAGGATGTACCTGTAGAGGTTGCAGATTTGTTGAATGAGTATCAGGATATTGTATCTGATAATGTACCTGATGGATTACCACCGGTAAGGAAGATCAATCATCAGATGGATTTGATTCCAGGAGCCAGTTTGCCAAACAAGGTAGCACACAGAATGACACCAGCAGAAAGTGAAGAGTTGAACAGACAAGTACAGGAGTTATTGCAGAAGGGGTTGATTTGAGAGAGTCTGAGTCCCTATGATGTACCAGCGGTATTAGCACCAAAGAAGAATGGAGAATGGAGGATGTGTACAGATTCCAGAGCAATAAACAAGATCACAATTAAGTATAGGTTTCCATTGCCACGAATGGATGATATTATGGACTATTTGAGTGGAGTTGTGTATTTCTCAAAGATAGATCTGAAGAGTGGATATCACCAGATTCAGATCAGAGAAGGAGATGAATGGAAGACTGCCTTCAAGACAAAGGAAGGACTGTATGAGTGGTTAGTCATGCCTTTTGGGCTAACTAATGCACCGAGCACTTTCATGCGGCTCATGAATGAGGTTCTGAAGGAATTTCTGGGTAAGTTTGTCATTGTTTACCTAGATGATATTTTGATCTTTAACAAGACATTGTAGGAGCATATGATGCATATTCGTATGGTGTTTGAGAAGCTAAGAGATGAGAAATTTTTGATTAACTTGAAGAAGTGCAGTTTTGTGAAGAAAGAGTTAGTGTATTTGGGATTTTTAGTTTCAGTAGAAGGTCTAAAAATGGACTCAGAGAAGGTACAGGCTATCCTTGAATGGCCTACTCCAAGGAGTGCTACTGAGGTAAGATCTTTTCATGGTTTGGCTAGCTTTTACAGAAAGTTTATCAGAAATTTTAGTAGTATTTGTGGTCCCTTGACTGAAACAATGAGAAGAGATAGAAAAGAGTTTTCAATTGTTGAAACAAAAAGTTACAAAACAACCTATTTTAGCACTTCCAGATTTTAATAAGGTGTTTCAAGTAGATTGTGATTCTAGTGGTACTGCAATAGGAGCTGTTATGAGCCAAGAAGGTAAACCTGTTGCTTATTTCAGTGAGAAGTTAAATGATGTCAAGAGAAAATATTCTATCTATGATCAGGAATTTTATGCTATAGTTCAGGCATTAAAGAAGTGGAGACATTATCTGCTTCTTAAAGAGTTTGTTTTGTATATTGATCATCAAGCTTTGCAATATTTGAATAGTCAAGGAAAGTTGAATCAGAGGCATTTAAAATGGGTTGAGTTTTTGCAGAGTTATACATTTGTTTTGAAACATAGGAGTGGAAAGTCTAATAGGGTTGTTGATGCTCTTAGCAGAAGGCAACTATTGTTGATAGAGATGCAGATTGAGGTGGTTGGGTTCAAGGAACTCAAGAATTTGTATCCAAAGGATCCTGATTTTGGTGGAGCTTGGAAAGCTTGTAAAGAACCTGTTACTCTAGATAGGATGAAATGGCTAGATTTTATGATCCAAGATGATATGCTATTCAGAGGGAGTTAGTTGTGCATTCCATGAAGTTCTATGAGGGAGAATCTCATCAAAGAGAAGCATAGTGGAGGATTGGTTGGATATTTTGGTCGTGATAAAACCCTTGCTTTGGTTGGTGAGAATTATTATTGGCCACAATTGCAGCAAGATGTGAAGAAGTTTGTACAGAGTTGCAGAGTATGTCAGATGGCAAAAGGAGTGAAGTAGAATACAAGGTTGTATCAGCCATTACCTGTACCAGAAAATCTTTGGGAGGATATCAGTATGGACTTTGTTCTTGGTTTACTGAGGACGCAGTGGGGACATGATTCAATTTTTGTAGTAGTTGACAGATTTTTGAAGATGACACATTTCATTCCCTGCAAGAAGACTAATGATGTTGTTCATGTAGCATAATTGTTTTTCATAGAAGTGGTGAGACTACATGGTTTGCCAAAGACCATAGTTTCAGATAGAGACACTAAGTTTGTTGGATATTTCTGGCATACATTGTGGAAGAAGTTGAAGATAGATTTGAAGTTCAGTTCATCACATCATCCACAGACTGATGGACAGACAAAGGTGGTGAATAGAAGTTTGGAAAATTTGCTAAGATGTTTGGTTGGAGATAAGCCAATAGGACGGGATTTTATATTACCACAGGCAAAATTTGCATACAATAATTCTGTCAAAAGGAGCACTGGTAAATCATCATTCCAGATTGTATATGGAAGTAGTCCAAGAAATGCATTTGAATTGAGAAAGATAGATAAAGGAGAAATAAGTAGTGTTGAAGCTAAGGATTTTGCAGAACACTTGAAGAACATCCATGAGGAGGTGAGGAAGCATATTACCAAGATGAATGCATAGTATAAGGCTAAGGCAGATGAGAAAAGGAGGCATAAGGAATTTCAGGTTGGAGATGAAGTCATGGTTCATTTGCGAAAGGAGTGATTTTCGGTTGGTACATATAACAAGTTGAAAATGAAGAAGTTTGGGCCATGTAAGATACTAAAGAAGTATGATTCAGGAAATGCATATGAGGTAGAATTGCCTACTGAGCTGAATATTTCACCAGTGTTTAACATTTCAGATTTGATAGAGTATCATGAAGGAGGTGTTGAAGATGAGGTTGCAGCAGCACAGTGGAGTATTCCAGCAACCAGTTTAGATATCAAGGAGATTGAAGACATACTGGACAGTCGTGTTGGCAGAAGCACAAGGAACAAGACATATGAAGAGTATTTGGTCAAATGGAAAGGACGACCTGTAGAAGATTCATCATGGCTAACAAAGGAGGAGGTTAATCATCTTGGTTTTCCTCTGCACACCTGAGTCGTGATAGGGTCACTTCTCAAATTACCCCGAGTGTCTGATGCAGGAGCATCCTGGGTGTAAGAGCAATCTTGCATCACCCAAAAATAATTTTGTTTTTGTATTCAATAAGGGCTATCTTGTGCAGAGTTGCTATTTATGGAAAATTGCTATTTTTAGTAAGTTGGTCTTACGATCTTGGAATGTTTGATTTTACATATGGAGGTTCATCTCAGTCATATCAATCTGCTAGCAAAGTTTCATGGCTAGATCAGGTGTAGTTTTGAAGATATTGAAGATTTTCGGTATTGGCAGCAGGG
This sequence comes from Chamaecyparis obtusa, assembly GCA_027943335.1. Classification (NCBI taxonomy): domain Eukaryota; kingdom Viridiplantae; phylum Streptophyta; class Pinopsida; order Cupressales; family Cupressaceae; genus Chamaecyparis; species Chamaecyparis obtusa. The sequence goes on from BSBK01004157.1 coordinate 229,613, forward strand.
TATAGAAACTTGGAACTCAGTTTTGAAGGCTTTAGATGCCCTGGATGAGGTTGAAAATATGGGTGACGGGCACTTTGCGTGGGTCAAGCCTGTAGAGCACTTCGTGGCATTTCCAGAATGGGGTTATAATAGCCAATCGGGTCAATGGGCGATGAGTTATGGTCTTCGGAAGTTGGGTCACCTGAAATCGCAAAAAATAATTTTTCTTCAAAATTTCTATTTGGGTTTCAAAACTTATTTTGAGCCGACATTGATGTAATAAATTGTAAAATAAAATAATTCTAAGTTTGGTCGGCCCTAAGGGCTAAATTTCTAGAACCTTCTTGGGCGGTGGAAATTGCCTATATAAAGAAGGCCCGTAGTGTTGTCTAGGGCAGTTCTGGGTAGTAGATCTGGGTATTGATTCGAGGATTTTTCCTACAGAATATTGTAAGGGAATGCCCATGTGGCTTTGCATATTGTAATTCTGAAAGTTTGTAATTCCACATTTGTGGAGATAATAAGAAGCCAATTTTCTGTTCTTGCATATTATTGTTGTTGTTTCTCCATTTTTGTTATGTGTTTGTGGTACTAAGGGGAGCACCCTTCATCAATATATATATATATATATATATATATATATATATATATATATATATATATATATATATATATATATATATATATATATATATATATATATATATATATATATATATATATATATAACTTTGTCTTCAATTTTCACTGCAATGGATGGCAAGGTGCTCAATGGTTGGAGACAGATCTCTATCCCATTCAAAGGAGTCTTGGTTACAAAAGTGACTATAAAGGATTTTGGGAAGGATGTTAAATGGGAAAGGCCAACAAACTCTTTTATCAAACTGAATCTTGATGGTGCTTTTAAGGGAAATCGAGGAAGATCAGAGGTTGGTTGTGTGCTAAGGGAGAGAATGGTCAAATTGTGAAAGCTAGAGCCTCTAGTTTACCTAATGGCTCTAATAATCTAGTTGAAGCAAGGGCACTGTTAGAAGGAGTCCAATTGGAAAATTTATTGCATGTAGCAAAGTTGCAAATTGAGGGCGACTCCCAGATTATCACCTTAGCTCTCGCTTCCAAGAAGGTTACTAATTGGGAGCTTTAGTATGTTTTCGGGGAAGTATGGAAGCTACTGCTAAGATTTGAGGATTTCAAAATTAGCCATTGCTATAGGGAGGCAAACAAATTTGCAGATTGGTTGTCTAGCTAGGGAATTGATCTGGAGCAAGGATCATGTGTTTGGGAGGCCAACAACATCATTGGTTTAATTAAGGAGAAGACAACCTCACATAGCTTAACAAAGGAATTGGGCTTGGAGGTATAAGTGGTGGTGGGCTAATTACAAGAAGATTGTACAGAGTGGCGTATAGTGGTTTTAATACATAATGGAAGGTGATGGAGATAGTGGGATGTTGTCGTCAACATGCTTGTGCTAATGTACTACATGATATTAAACTCATTTCTTAAAGTTTTTTCTCCGCAAAAAGAGCTCATATCACTAAAAGGTTTTGCCCAATCAAATTTGAGAAAACTAATATGAAAAAATTGTTTTGTTAAAAAATTTGTAAATTTACTTATGAACTATCAACATATGATATTATTAACAAAAAAAAATAAAAAAATTGATTGAAATCACATAGTTTAATCACTTGTTAAAAATTGGTTGACGCCTATAGTTCCAAAAGCCTACCACAAGAACTAAAAATTAGTCTAGATTTTCATCATAATAAGAATATTTTAAATAAGATCAACCATAACAATTTCCACAACCTTATTTTAAAAATTATTAATTGAAAAGTATTCTTTTTTACTTACAGATTCAATAGACGCGTTCATTTCCCGTCCAGAGCTGACTTCAGCAACCTTATTTTACAAATAATCATATAAATAACTGCGCTCGCAGCGACAGATATGTTCACAATTGTTCAAGTTTATATCTTATTTGTTGAGAATTCAAGATTATAATCTTATTTTGTGAAGCAAAATTTACTAAACTTACATATTTTGTTCTCAAGTCAGAAATGGATGCTCATAAATCAGGAAAGGGGAGGGTGGTTTCGCAGAATAATTGCAGACAGGACTGCGAAATTCAAAATAGAAATTGTTATGGTTGTGGCAAGCTGGGCCATTTTGTAAGGAATTGGCCAACGAAGAGAAGGAGTAATGGTACACTTTTCAAGCCCAGGAACCAACAAAAATGCGATTGGGGCCAGCGACCGGTGAAAGGTAACTCTTCTTTCCTTGACCTCATTTTCTTTGAAAAATCATGAACTATGTTGTTTTGCAAATCTATCTATTGCCCTCTTCTTGAATCAGAGCAGCCCAATATTACTGTTGAAAGTTTTCAAGCTTTTGCAACCCATAATGTTAAGATTACATCTTCCTGCTAAATTAGATACAAAAGTTTTGAAGAATCCATAATTCCCATCATGAAATTGGGTACAAAAGTTTTAAACAATCCACTATTGGTACCACATGTTGCATTACCCATTAGCTTGCTGGGGCACTTTATCCCTGAGCTAAAAGCCCTTGTTCCTAATTTGAGATAATACAATGTAAATCAGGAATATGCTGGAAGTTTTCCGTGTCAGAATTTTCACAATGTAATGCCTTGTCGTGATGAAGGTGGGATTAATTTCAATGTGCTCATGTAATTTAAGTTAGGTTTTTGAGTTGAAGAATGATAGCTTTATCCAGTCTAGAATCAAACATAAATTATTTTGGGCATTTATGTTTTAATTTACTTAATCGGATTCCTTTCCCTTGGCTCGGAAGGGTTTAGGAGCTTGGAATTCTCAGCCTTTAAGAGCATCCCAGATGAGGTACCAAATTCTCTCCAAACTTCATTAGATTTATCCATTAAACCCTAGCTATTACATTTATTACCTCTTTTATTATGTACATGAATATAAACGAATGGTTCTTTTTCTCAGCGAAAGAAAATTCTAGCATAACATTTGAAATAGATCATTTACATTCTATATTCATTTGTTTGAATTATAAGGCAAGAATATTCATTTCATTGTATTGTGAACATATAAATGGCTGAAATCACAGACAATTTGAAGGGCCAATTTTGTTACAGCCAATTTTTATATGCAATTCACTCCTTATTATACTAATTTTTTATATCATCTAGAATTTTTAACGTGTTGTTGTAGAGAAATAGTCTCATCAGGGAGATTAATGTTGTTATATCTGAAGTTCTTTGCATTTTATGTATCATGCTACAGGCATATGGATAGAAGGTTCAATTGTGTCCAACTTTAAGCCAGAGAACAATTGTTGCCATGAAATTGCTAGGAAAATTTCGGCCTCAAATTTGCAGGAAGGTTCTTCTTCAAGGCCTTTAGATTTTTCTGAAGATTATTCCTCATTAATCTTAGATTCCTCATCAGATTGTTGCAATTGATCTAAAGATTATTTGTCATCAGCCTCAGAAAGTTCATCAACTTTACATTCGTCTGAAGTTTGTTCCTCATCAGTGTCAGATTCATCCAAGTTTTCTTCCTCTTCAGCCTCAGATTCAGGCATAGTCTATTCCTCATCAAGCACAGAGAGATATGATGATCAGGATATAAATGAAATTAAAGACTTGGAAGGAATACAACCTCTTCAGTCTGCAACTTTGAGTGCAGCTCAGAAAGCATTGGATAAAAATCTTCACATTCCTGTTGGCCCTGGTGTTGATTCCCTTTCACAAATCATAGGACAAGTTTCTAAAGCTAGTCTAGACCCTGTAGAATGTCACAAGGCTGTTAAAACTATGCATAATTTATCAGTGTTGATGCTCGTTAATTCATCATTTTCAGACAATCTGAGAGAATCTGACCAACAAATTCTCCACTCTGTCATCTACAATATATCTTAGTATCTTCTAAAAAGTACAAGTGTTTCAAAATCAATAGATGTAGTTGCTTTCATGCCTGACACACAACTGGTTGCTGCGAACTTGGGGAAAACTAAAATGGTCTAATTCAATTTATCCTTAAGTATTGCTTGCTTATAATTGCTAGGCTATAATAGCTTTTGGATAAGGATAGCTGAAATAATTTAAGAGACTTCCACTACATTTGGCTTTTGCTTATTAATAATTATGAATGACCAAAGGAATTTTGTTAAGAATTAGGAAGATTGAATCTATATTTTCCCCATTAAACTGTTGCCTATATGCTTTTTTATTTTGTTGGTCCTTAAATCATAGTATGTTCTTCCTTTTGTTTTTATAATTTTCTTGGTCTATTGATCATGAAATGTCCTCATTCCTATTTTTATTTCTCAACATGTTTTTTTTTTCTAGATCAATTCATAGTTATTTCCGATCTTTGTGTAAATCAATTGTTTTATATTCTAGTTTCTTTTGTGTTTGCTATTTTGGAATTTTATTGATTGATCTTCTTGAAATCTCTCTTGTCCTTTCATGTCATCCTACTCCAAAGAGATTGAATTGAAGCTTTATTTTCCAGGATTGTTTTGCTGCTGATGAAAAAAAAGATACGATTGGAGCAAGATCTTCTCAAATATCTTCAGAAGTCTATCTGTCAGAAATGGTTAATATTGAGGTGGAATTGAGTTCAATAAAATCTGAAATCAGGTGCCTCAGAATGGAGCTTGAAATGGAGGGTGTAAAGAAGGCTCATGCAGGTGACATATTATATGTACTCTTTTCATGTTGTCTTTATGCAATTGTTGTTTTTAAAAGGCATATCTAGTCTTGGTTCTTGTCAGGTTCGCAGTAAAAAGATACTAAATAGAATCTGAAATATGTTAACTATGGCCAAGATTGTTGGCCATAAGAACTCCTTTAATATGTAATCTAGTCAAATATGTTCTCTAGGTTTCAGGCAATTGTTTTTAAATCCTTTGTTTTAAGCACCCCACTGTTTTCCTGACTATTTTTATTTGTGGCCTCTGTCATGTATTTAGATTAATATTGATATTAAGTTGTTTTGTTATATGTAACCAGGTGCATGTGAAAATGGAGACATTGAAACTTTATCAAACAGGAATGATGTAAACAATGGGAGTTGTCCAGAAGTGAATTTAGTTATGAAGGAAAATGACTTTGATTACACTTATGCACCATTTTCAAAACAGAGAAGTCACTGGTTACCTGATTTGAACGCGGATCCTATAATGCATGATGACTCATTCATAGGTGAATTTTACATCAAGAAATATGAAGACAATAATGTTATTTCCCAAAACAATATTAGCGACAAGCCTATTCAGAAAAGTAGTTTGAATGCTACTGCTCATAATCCAAGGCAACCAAATGCAGAGGCAGAAACCAAGCAAATTGAAGATCATTTCAGAGTTTTACAAGAACCTAGGAGCTGTTCTGATTCTAATACAGAATATATCAGAGATTATACTGGAAGCAATTTGGTAGAAGATGATGGAACGACTGAATGTCCCACTAAGATTGGATCTCCAATTGTTGTCCATGACTTAGAGAATGTTGATGTTGGACATGCTTTGGAGGAAAAACCATGTCTGGAATCAGATTCAAGTTGGGAAGAAATCAACTTAAGTGAGGAAGATATTATTTAATTCTCTAATTAAAAATCATTTGTCTTTACAATGAAAGGTTGGATTGCTGATTCATGGGCATTTTCAGTAGGTATGTGTACAGTATGGAGATCTATTCTCCTCAATGTACATTGAGAGGGACTTCAGAGTTTGTAGCAGAAGTGATGTCTTTAATGCAATTAAGGGGCCTTTATGTGGGGTCTCCTCCAATCTATGCAGTCTCTTTATCTAGAACAATGCTTACTGGTCATATATTTATATAGTTCCACTATGCCTTATTTATGGCAAGTATGTTTTTTTTGTTCATCATGGAATATAAGGATGATTAAAAATTAGTAAATATATATAAACATATCATTCTTTTTTTAAAGTTCATACATTGTACCAAAGAGATAATCTTTTGTAAGGTTGCATTTTTTATAGTCATTATATTAAAATTGTAATAATTTGATTATGTTTGACTTTGAAAAATATTAAAATAATATGTATTAATAGTTCTTCATTAAAAATTTGTTTACATCATTCTAAAATTCAAATAATTAGAAGTATAGAATACATTAATAGTTTTCAATTTTAAATTTGTTTACATCATTTTAAAATTCAAATAATTAGAATTATAAACTAAATCAATAGTTCTCCATTTTAAATTTGTTTACATCATTTTAAAATTCAAATAATAAATATCACTTTTAGGTGTTTGAGTTTGAAAATTTGTATGTAAATTCCTTTAGAAAAGTGTGATACAAATCTATTCTTTTCTCCCTTCACAATTTATTGTAGATGCCTTTCAAGTTTCTCTTGTCCTAGTTGAGTCACTATATATTCCTTCTTATCCCCCTTCTCATAGTCCATTAATAGTGATTCTTTCTATCATTTTTTAATCATACATTTGTATCCATTGAAAGCTCCTTGAACACATTTTGTCTCGTTCTCCTTTGGTATTTCCATCTTCTTAAAAATCCAATTTCTTAACATTTCTTCATTTTGCAAACCCACTCTTAGCACATCATGTAAATATTCCTCACTAAAACTTAAACATTTTGATTTTGTTAAATCTTTTGAAAATCTAAATTAGATTCTAATTAAGGTGAAAAGTAAAAGAAGGCCAGATAGGAGATCCTTTATATTTATATGCCCTTCTAATAAATCCTTGGATATTATATGATCTTGTCTTGTCCTAGTTGAGTTACTGTACATAGAAAATGGTGAACAATGGCAGGACACTAAATTCTATATATATTGGAATACCAAACCCACTCTTAGGTCAAATCTAATTAGCAAAACCCAAAATGAATGAAGGGGCGCTAATGCATTATCTAGATAAAGGGGGGTTTTGAGGTATTCCTTGTATGAACAAAAATTTATATATATGAAATATAAAGTATGACAAGCACTCATGCGATGACAAAGCACTCATGTGATGACAAAGGAAATGATAACCAACAATGTATGGTATTACATATAATGTACCAATGTAAGTGCTAAAAGAAAATAAGAATGATGCATTTGACTATGGGAAACTTGTCAAAATTGGAAACCATTTCAGATTTGGAACTCGAGACTTGAAACTCTTGATCATGAAATTTGTGGATCCTTAGAAATATGCCACAAAATTTGGCCTAGTCTTGGAAGGACAATTTCTTGCAAAGGATCAAACCCTGGTTCTGAAACCTTGAAAATCTAGCTTTGCAGCTGTACACCTCTTCCTGCACACAAGAAAGAAGGAGAAATTGTTTAGGGGTAGGTCTTGTCTTGGTCAAGCCCGTGTATAGGAATTAACCTTGAAATGAAATAAAAAAAAAATGAAGGATTGTTGACATGTAGTAGAGATTAGATCTAAGAAATAGAGTATATAATACCATGTAGATGCAATTGTTCTTAGAATGTGATCAAGAATGTTGATTCAATAGCTTTCACTCAACACAGAAACCAAAATAAAATCATGTAAGACAAAACCTAATGTAGTAGATGTTGTAATTCACCACAAATGTTAATTTGAGGAAGATGAAGATATCCTCCCATGATTCTAAAATTCCTTTGCCTCGTATGGAGAAGAAGAAGCTAGATCTATGGATGGAAATAATTGAATTCTTGATGGATGATGAATGCCTTCATTGAATTCTTTCTTGAACTCCTTGAATGCACAATAGCTTGTTTGATGTCTTGTGTTCTCAAATTGTGGATGTGAAAATGAGATGAAGAAGCCTCCTTTTTTAAACATTTTGGGGCTCAGATTTATGAAGCCAACCTAGATTAAACTCCCAAAGGAAATATTATTGCATTGGGCCTAGAGCCCATTAAAAAAAACCCCAAGGACTAGGCCGAGTTGGGCCTAGTCCCTGAGAGACCAATTTTAAAATGGATTTCGTGTTGGTGCTAAAAGAGGTTCTAGAGGTTGCAAAACCACCAGGAGTTTAGGGTGAATCCTAAGATCCAAAAAGGTATGTGAAGGATATAGTGTTGGAAACTACAATTGAAGCAATTGTTTTATTGTCATTGATGTTGAACATTAACTGGTAAGACTATTGCTATTTAAGAAAGTACTATATCTATTTGAGTGTTGCTAAGGGGATAGGCAAGGTTGGTAACAACATCACCTAAGGAAAGGTTGAGTTATCTTGATACTTCAATGAGTACTTGATTATGAGGTACAATGATAAGACAATGTATTATTTATCCTAGTAAGAATGAAGACTAAACTGGTAGGCTTAACTGAGCATAAGTGAAGAAATCTAGCTTAAGTTGAGTGTTGTTTGTGTCGACCGAGCTAGTGAATGCCGAGTAAAAACATTGTTGACCGAACACTAGTTAATTGCCGAGCAAGATAGTGTTAGCTGAGGGAAATTTGTATGTGGTGACCTAGCTTTCTTGAGAAGATTGAGAATTTGGACACAGTATTGACCGAGCATTAGTATTTTGCATTTGTTCAAGAATTCGGATTTCTAGCCGACATCGTTGAATTCTTGAATTATGTAAAATGTGTTGACTTTATTTATGGATTGTATGAAAGCATTTAATGCACTGTAAAATGTTTTATTATAAATCTTTAAGAGATTTAATATATTTCAAAGATAAGCCGAAGAACATAATATAGGATAGATTCAATGAATCTGATCTAACCCTAAAATCTATAAAGGAGATTAAGTGGCAAACGATGTATTGACCTAATAGAGGTAGTATTAAGACAACCTAAGCAAGAGGTTGAGTTGAGAGATGAAAAAAAGTGAATGCTGGAAGTATTGTTATTGACTATCTAAGCAAAAAAGGCTGAAGGAGAAGTGTTGTGATCGCTTGAAGGGTTCTAAGCAGATCAATGATGGAGATGGAAAAGGTTCATAGTCAATAAGCCAACATATGTGTATGGAATTGGATCTGATATTTGCAAAGTGAGTTGTATGTTTCTCAGATCAATATTACTACTACTTTCTAACCATTGTAATAGGCAAAATCCTTTTAACAGAGGTTGACCTAATAGTCATAGGTATAAATCCTTTGAACAAGGTTGCATTCTAATGGACTGTATGTAAGTCCTATAACAAGGTGCACTTTTAATAGAGTGCTTGAAATCCTTTAATCGGGTCACACCTGACAATGTGTTTGTAACCTTTGACAGGGTTGGCTTGTCACCGAGCTCACTTCAAAAGAGTGAACATAATAGTAACATGTTACAAAGTAGTTTTTATCAAATTGGGTTTCCACTATAAATCCTGGTGTTGATACTTGTGTGAATGTTTTGGTTTGAACATTTCTGTGTTTTACAAGTTAGATGCTATTGGATAAGTGGACTACAATGTTATATGTTTATGTTATGCAATTAGTAATGACCAAGTAGGTGTTGGTTACTAGATCTGATTTGTTGAATAGTTTGAAAGATTATTTTATACATCTAGACCTGAGAACAACTGATTCACCCCCCCTCTCTATTGCTCTAAATCATATTAACAATTGCTATCAGAGCTGTTGGTGCTTACAGAGAACAAGTTTGAAGGTACTTGAAGCAAATGATCAAGATGTATAAGAAGGAGGTACCCAAGCTAAATAAGGAAAACTTTCCTACATGGAAAAGTTTGATGAAGCTACATTTGGCCGGTATTTGTCATTCTACTAAGTATTACATTGAACATGACTATGTCACACCCATTGCACCTCTGACTGCCGAGGAAATGAAAGCCAAACAAGAACAAAACCAAGTAATGTTGGAGATTGTGTCTGCCCTAAGTTATCCATAATTCGAAGACATCAAATACTGTAGTACTGCAAAGAAAATGTGGGACACCCTTGCAAGCATTTATGGCAGTGATGTGAATGTGTTGATAGCAAAAGTTGAGAGCCTAAGAGGTAAATTTCATGAAATGAGAATGCAAGAAGGTGATAATATTGCACAATATTGTGGTAGAATAAAAGAAGTTGTAAATGCTATATTAGAGGAGCAAATGGAACTATTGAGGATGAAACTATAATAGGAAAAGTATTGAGAACTCTACGTCCTATCTATGCAATCAAAAAAATTTCAATCCTGGAATCTAGATGTAACTCTCCTAATGTCCTTACCTTAGAAAGTTTGGTCGGTAAGCTTACTGCTTTTGAACTTTCTAACTATGATAACTTCACTGTTGGTAGTATTGAATCTTCTTTTAAGTCTCAGATGGTTTAGATAAGTCGAAGAAGGAAAAATAAAGATGCATCAGTGAAAGTGAAATTGAAAGTGATAGTGATAGTGGCACATCTGATGATGAACTTGAGGATCTAGAAGCTCTTATGGCTAGAAGACTGAAAAGGGAAAAAATAAGGTACAAAGGTAAACTCCCTATTATATGTTTTTCATGTAACAAGGTTGGTCATATAGCTGCTAGATGTCCTGATAGGGATAATAAGGATGAAGAAAGAGACAACAAGAAAAAAGACAAAAGAGAAGATAGAGGTTACCGAAGATACAAAGACTACAAAGGGAAAGGTAAGAAATCCTGCTACATTGTTGAAGAAGAGACTGACACTAATAGTGATGATTTTGAAATTGAAGTTATCTATGTTGCAATGAAAGATGAATCTAATGAGGATGAGAAAAGTGCATTAATATCTTATGTGAACAAAAATGATAAATGGATTATTGACAATGGTTGTTCACATCATATGACTAGAGATAAGAGTAAGTTTGATACCTTAAACCATTATAAAGGTAGGAGTGTAAAGTTTGGAAATGATGCACCATGTCCTATTAGAGGAAAACCTAATTGATTAAGCTAACTAATAAGATCTCTTGTGAAAATGCTTATTGGGTTGAGGGTCTTAATTATAATCTGCTGAGTGTTGCACAGCTTAATAGCACTGGCTACCGAGTGGAATTTCATCACAGGAAGGCCAAAATATTTGATGCCACAGGTGAATTGATTGGAAGTTGAGAACAAACAAGAGGTAATTTGTTCTATCTAGACCTATCTAAAGAAACATGTATGATTTCACAACTTGATGATATTTGGTTATGGCATAAGCAGATATGTCATGTTAACTTTGATAATATGGTAGAAATTAGTAAGAAAAAGAAAGTGAGAGGTTTGCATAGATTGAAGAAACCTAAGAATGTAATGTGCAAAGAATGTCAGTTGGGTAAGATGACTAAGTCTAGTTTCAAGAGAAAAACCTTTACTTCAGAGAATGTCTTAGATTTGGTTCATACTGACCTTTGTGGACCGATGGGTGTACAAAGTTATTGTGGTGCTAGATATTTTATCTTGTTTGTTGATGACTATACCAGAATGATGCATGTAATGTTCTTAAAAGAAAAATCTAATGCTTTTCAATTTTTTAAGTGGTATGTGGCCTAGGTTGAAAAAGAGACAGGTAAAAACTTGAAGTGTTTGAGATCTGACCGAGGTGGAGAATTTACATCAAATGAGTTCAATCTTTTTTGCAATCATAGAAGGATTAAAAGACAAATGTTTTCACCTAGAACTCCTCCACAAATGGTATAGTAGAGAGAAGGAAAAGATCTATCTTAGACTGTGCACAGACATTAATGATTCAAAACAATGTTGCACAAAAGTATTGGAAAGAAGCTATAAGTACAAATGTTTATACTCTTAACTAAGTACAAATAAAAAAAGGTACAAATCTAACACCTTATGAATTATGGCATGGGTATGCACTGAATGTAAAATACTTTATAATCTTTGGAAGTAAGCGCTACATATTGAAGGATAGTAGGAATGGAAAATTTTATGCTAAAAGTGATGAAGGTATATTCCTAGGCTATTCCACAAAAAGTAAAGCTTATAAGTGTCTGAATTCTAACAATGATAAAATTGTGGAAAGTGTAAATGTCAAAGTTGATGAGTATGCAGAGAAAAATGAAGCTGACAGTAACAAAGTACTAGAAGATTATGGATCATTTGTGTATATAGAAGAAGAAGAGGTGAGTGACAGACTTGCACCTGATGTTGAGTCTCGAGTTAGCAATGCCAAGAGAGAAGAACGTGTCGAGCAATAGGAAGAAGCTATCAAGTATCAGGAAGAGGTTGCTGAGCATTCAGAAGCTAAATTTGACAATCTGGCTGGAGAACCTGATGAGTTGAATGAAAGAAGAGCAGAACCTCTTCTAGCACAATATGTATGGAGACATCACAAACCTAAACAGATTATTAGAGATAAAGATACTAAAATTCAAACAAGAAGCAAGGTAAGAGATCCAACATGTTTACTATGTGAATATAAGCCTAAGACAACAAAGGAAGCATTAGAAAATGAAGACTTGATAGAAGAAATGAATGAAGAGGATGTCAAGTCTCCATTTTTAAATGGTATATTGGAAGAAGAAGTATATATTGAACAGCCAGAAGGATTTGTTGATCCAAACAGAAGACACATGGTTTGCAAACTAAATAAAGCACTATATGGATTAAAGCAAGCTCCCAGAGCGTGGTATGAGAGATTACACAACTACCTAATATAGATTGGATTCTCAAGGACAAATGACACAAGCAATCTTTACATGAAAGATGAAGAAGGTAAAGGAATCCTGTTAGCCAAAATCTTTGTAGATGATATTATATTTGGTGGACAAGATGCCTTGTGTAAGAAATTTTCAAATGAAATGCAAACTAAATTTGAAATGAGTATGTTTAGAGAGATCAAATTTTTTGTTGGTTTGCAAGTATATCAGATGGAGAAAGGAATCTTCATCACCTAGTCTAAATATGTTCATGACATACTGAAAACCTTTGGTATGGAAGACTCAAGGCCAGTAAGTACTCCCATGGCTACTGGACAAAAGTTATCTAAGAATGATGATGTTGTAGAAGTTAACCAGACCTTGTATAGATCTATGATCGACAAGCTATAGTATGTTGTACATAGCAGACCAGATATTGCATTAGCTGTTGGGATTGTGGCAAGATTTTCTACCAATCCTAAGGAAACTCACATGATGGAAGTTAAAAGAATCATGAGATACTTGAAAGGAACTGCTGACTATGGATTGTACTACAAGAAGCATGACAAGTTTGAACTGAGAGTGTATATAGATGCTGATTGGGTAGGAAATATAAATGACAGAAAGAGTACCAGTGGTGGAGCTTTCTTTCTTGGACAAAGATTAGTTTCTTGGACAAGCAAGAAACAAAATTTCATTTCCCAATCTACTATTGAAGCTGAGTATGTGGCTACAATTGTCAATTATTCAAATTTGATATGGATAAAGAAATTATTGGTAGGCATGAAAGAAGAAATAATTGAACCTATTGTCATCTTCTGTGACAACACAAGTGCTATCAACATCTCTAAAAACCCAGTGATGCACACAAAGACCAAACACATTGCCACCAAGTATCACTACTTGAGAGAACTGGTACAAGATAAAGAGGTCCGCATGGAATATGTGAATACCAAGGAACAAATAGCATATATATTCACTAAAGCTTTACCTAAAGAAGCTCATGAATACCTGAGAAGTCAATTAGGGGTCCTTACCCTAACTGAGGCTACCTAGTCAAGCTAGGAGCACTGCATCAAGTATGCTGCAAAGAAAATATAACATATTGATGCAGAGAAAGGTCACACTTTAGGAGCAGCCTAGAGTTATGGAGAGAACAACAAGTCAAAATAAGTCATAAGCAAGATGATAGAGGGAGAAATATTCTACTGAGCTGAAAGGATGATATCCACATCTACAGGATGTATGTTTTTGTTGCTTCTTTGGCATTTTTGTCAAATAGGGAGATAATGACAGTTGGATACAGATGAATACACAGAATGAGAAGATCAAGACAATGAGAGAAATTCAGTGGACGGTCATGCATGGCTAATAAATTCTATATCAGAATGAAGCTAAGGATATTATACATTTCTCTAATGATAGATAATTTTTGGATTGGTTGGTAATTCATGTGATATTCATATGGTGTTTCCATCAATGCCAAAGAGGGAGATTGTTGGAAACTGCAATTGAAGAAATTGTTGTATTGTCATTGATGTCAAACCTTAACTGGTAAGACTATTTCTATTTAAGAAATTACTATATCTATTTGAGTGTTGCTAAGGGGATAGGCAAGGTTGGTAATAACAACACCTAAGGAAAGGTTGAGTTATCTTGATACTTCAATGGGTACTTGATTATGTGGTACAATGATAAGACAATGTATTGTTTATCTTAGTAAGAATGAAGACTAAACTGGTAGGCTTAACCGAGCATAAGTGAAGAAATCTAGTTTAAGCTGAGTGTTGTTTGTGTCGACCGAGCTAGTGAATGCTGAGTAAAAATAGTGTTGACCGAACACCAGTTAATTGTTGAGAAAGACAGTGTTAGCTGAGGGAATAGTTTATGTGGTGACCGAGCTTTCTAGAGAAGACCGAGAAGTTGGAGATAGTATTGACCGAGTGTCAGTATTTTGCATTTGTTGATGAATTCAGATTTCTAGCCGACATCGTTGAATTCTTGAATTATGTAAAACCCATTGACTTTATTTATTGATTGTATGAAAGCATTTAATGCACTGTAAAACATTTTATTGTAAATCTTTAAGAGATTCAAGATATTTCAAAGATAATTTGAAGAACATAATGTAGGATAGATTTAATGAATCTGACCTAACCCTAAAATCTACGAAGGAGATTAAGTGGAAAAATATGTATTGACCTAATAGAGGTAGTATTAAGACAACCTAAGAAAGAGGTTGAGTTGAGAGATGAAAAGAAGTGAATGTTGGAAGTATTGTTATTGACTGTCTAAGAAGAAAAGGCTGAAGGAGAAGTGTTGTGATTGCTTGAAGGGTTCTGAGCAGATCAGTGATGGAGATGGAAAAGGTTCATAGTCAGTAAGCCAACATATGTGTATGGAATTGGATCTAATATTTGCAAAGTGAGTTGTATGTTTCTCAGATCAATATTACTGCTAATTTCTAACCATTGTAACAGTCCAAATCCTTTTAACAAAGGTTGACCTAAGAGTCATAGGTATAAATCCTTTGAAAAAGGTTGCATTCTAATGGAGTTTATGTAAGTCCTATAACAAGGCACACTTTTAATAGAGTGGTTGAAATCCTTTAACCGGGTCACACCTGACAGTGTATTTTTAACCTTTGATAGGGTTGGATTTTCACCAAGCTCACTTCAGAAGAGTGAACATAATAGTAACATGTTACAAAGTATTTTTTCCCAAATTGGGTTTCCACTATAAATCCTAGTGTTGATACTTGTGTGAATGTTTTGGTTTGAACATTTCTATTTTTTACAGGTTAGATGCTATTGGATAAGTGGACTACAATGTTATATGTTTTTGTTATGCAATCAGTAATGACCGAGTAGGTGTTGGTTATTAGATCTGATTTGTTGAAGAGTTTGAAAGATTGTTTTATACATCTAGACCTGAGAACAACTAATTCACCCCCCCCCCCCCCTCTTTTTTGTTCTAAATCATATTAACATATAGGTGTGAAATCAACTATGTGATTGGATGGAAAATGAGAAATTGTTCATATAAATGAGCACCTTTTTGGAGTTTTGAGAAAAATTGAATGAGAAGAAGGACCTTGATTTAAATAAACTATATAATTAGGTGTAATGTGAGATCCTACCATAAGAAATACACTAAAAAGGGAAAAAAATGTTCCCAAAATGAGCACCAATCAAGTGCTTATTGTTTAGGATGGTACATTTAGCCGCCGCTTTAGTGAGAGAATGAGACAAACTCATGCTCATGGTAAAGGAAGAGATAGAAGAAATAGAGAATGATGAGAGAGAGAGAGATGATCATCTAGAATTGCAAAGAGATAATGCATTACTAAGTTTGTGACATAAGCCACCAAACTAAGGATCCCACTCGACATCCATGAAAACAAAGATAAAACAATAAAAAAAAAGTGAAAAAGAAAGAGACCTCAATTGAAAATACATTATCTACTAATATCATGTCTAAAAACATATTGCAAGAGCACAAATTATCACATAAGAAGAACAAGAGCATCACCAACAATGATACCAACTCCATCTAACCTACTAACACAACCATGAGAGAGAGAGAGAGGTGCAATTACCTCAGCCTTGTAAGATTATCAAGTACATTACTGATGCAGGAGCATCCTAGGATTCTTAGCAATCCTGTATCAACCAAAAATATCTTTGTCTTTAAAGGTAGATTAGTGGTTTTGATCTTAGTTCATGGAGTATTTGCTTGGTTTTGGAGTTTAGTTGCTTAGTTTCTATGGTTACCAGGATGCTTGGTCATTGAAGAACACTCGCTGATTGAAGGCGTCGGTTCATTGGTGCTCGATGATAACTGCATTTCTCAGTCATGCTTGGCATGGTCAGTTTGTCAGCACTTAGTTATTTCTCTATTGTTTGGTGTTCTTGCTTATCGACTTGGTTATTTGGATGAATTAGCTTGGCTGACTAGTGCATTTCATTTGGGTTGCACTCCTTGATTTATGGATTGACCATTGGACATGTAGGGACCTAGATCTAGCATGTTGCATTCTTCTATGCGGATCTGATGACTATTTGGGGCCATCTTGGATGATTTTATTTATTGTAAGGCTATTTGAGAGCCGACTGATGTTTTTTATTTAATATTTGTATATCCCTACAGAGCTCACTTGTGGCTGGGATTTAGTATTTAAGTAGATGCTTGGATAGATAGATGGAAAGAAGGGGGAGTGGAAGTTAGCATCTTGTGAGCTTAGGAACAGGGAGATTGCTTGGAAGTTGTGAGTACAAGTTTAGATCTTTCCTAGGGTCCTACCAGTATCATGTCTTGTTGCAGATCTAGGCTAACTGAGTACTGATGTTGTGGAAAAGACTTGGATCCTACGAGATCTTGTAGACTATTACTTGCTTTTTAATTAGCCATAATCAGGAAGGCCTTACAGCTCGACATGTTGGATGTAACCAGTGAATTTATGATTAAAGATTTATGTTCTATATTAGATTTTTTGTTGTTGTTGTGTTATTCCGCTTTGTATTGGTTTGGTTGCAAGGTCGGATAGTCCTTACTTGGATCATCCATCCTTGACTGCATTAAGTGGTATCAGAGTGATGTTTGTTCCTATTTGAGAGAAGTTTTTTCCTATTGGAGCTGAGTTGATCTTGTATGTTTGCATCTAGATCTTGATTTGAAGATGTCTCTAAGGAGAAATCGCAAGATCTCAGAAGAAGAAGCTACTAGAGAATTCAGTCTTGATGATTTTAGGGCTTTGTAGAAACAAGTGCAAGATCTGCAAGAGGAATTAAGAAAGAAGAAGACTGGACCAAAGGACGGTAGTGATGATGAATCTGGGGAAGAAGATCATTTTGAAGAAGCTCTCAAAGAAGCTAGAGATCTTGAAGAGAATATAATTCTTAAAGCTATGTCTAAAATTGGGAAAAGACCTAAGATTGAAGTTTTTGCATTTGCTGGAAGCCTTAGGCCAAAAGAGTTGATTGGTTGGATTAATGAGATGGATGAATACTTTGAGTATGAAGAAAAAGAAGATCCTGATAGGGTTAGATTTGCAAAGACTAAATTGAAGGGTCATACAAATATTTGGTGGAGAGAAGTTTAGTTGGAAAGAAGTAGGAGAGGAAAGAAATAGATCATTAAATGGAACCGACTGGTTGACAAGTTGAAGGAGCAATTCATTCTGGTGGATTATGAATTGGACATGTTTATGAAGATGAAAGATTTGAAGAAGACTAATAAATTAGTGCAAGAATATAACAAGGAGTTTCACAGAATCATGATTAGGACTGGTCATTCTAAAACTGATAAAGAGAAGGTTGCTAGGTATGTCTATGGTTTGAGACCTAGTATTCAAGAAGAATTACTTACTGTTTGGATGACAACAATAGGAGATGCTTATTAGATGGAATTGAAGATTGAAGAGAAGCTAAATAATAATTTTGAAGGAAGACAAAATAATAGGAGCCGAGGTGGTAAGACTGGTGAGACAGTTGTTGAAGGTAATGTGATAGAGAATCCTAAGCCTGATATGGGATCTGGCAATGGGCAAGTCACTAAGAATTTCAATATTGGATAGAGAGGAAGGTGGAAGAATGAGTTCACCGGTACATGTTATCAATGTGGTGGAGTGGGTCATAGAAGTTTCCAATATCCTAAGAAGAGAGTGCCACTGACTGCTGAAGAGGATATTGTGAATGTTGCAGAGAAGGGTGAGTTCCTTATCACTAGGAGATTGGCTACATGTGTCCAGGAACCAGTGCAAAGGAGAAATTTGTTCAGAACTAGATGTAAGTGCAAGGATAAGGTATGTAATGTTATAGTTGATGGTGGAAGTTCTGAGAACTTTGTTTCAGAAGAAATGGTTAGTAAGTTGAATTTGGAAAGGAAGAAGCATCCTAATCCTTATCAGATTAGTTGGATACAAGATGTGTCTAAGGTTAGGATTGAGGAGAAATGCTTGGTTAATTTTCAGATTTGATCTTATCATGATGAGATATTGTGTGATATATTGCCTATGGATGCTTGTCATCTGTTGCTCTCTAGACCTTGGCAATTTGATAGAAATGTTTTGTTTGATGGTCGTGCTAACACCTATGTGGTTAGGCATGAAGGATCAAGGCATAAGCTATTACCTTTACATGAGACATGGGTTAAAGGATGTGGAGTTATCAGGTGTTGTCCTTATGACAAACCTCAGGAGAAGAGGATTGATGAACCTATTGCTACAAAGCCTAGTTTGAAAGAGAAGCGGAATGATATATCTAAAGAGTTTTTTGAGATTAAGAGGTAGATGGTCTTTCTGATAGAGATAGTACAATAGATGATGACATTTGTGACATAGAGAGATGTGGATGATGCTGATTTGATCAAGGAATCTAGAGGAGATAGTGTTTACCAAGGTACTAAGGTGGTCGGTAGTGGAAGGAATGGTCAAAGTCAGTTTCTATTAGTTGCAGACATAAAAGATAAGAGAAGTGGGAAGCAGGAAAACTTGTTGCATGAGACAATGAATGAAGTGAAGACTACTTGGGATGAAGGACAAGAGGAGATTTGGGTAAAGAATAGATATGGCATACATGTTCTGATTCCCTTGAGACGTTCCTGATTTCCTTATGAGAAAATATTTCTTACCTGGGGTGTTTGATGCAGGAGCATCCTAGGATTCTTGGAAATCATGTATCAACCAAAAATATGTTTGTCTTTGAAGGTAGATTAGTGGTTTTGATCTTAGTTGATGGAGTATTTTCTCAATTTTGGAGTTTGGTTGCTTGGTTTCTATGGTTACCGGGTTGCTCGGTCATTGGAGAATGCTTGGTGATTGAAGGTGTCAGTTCACTGGCACTCGGTGATAACTGCATTGCTCGATCATGCTTGGCATGGTCAGTTTGCTGGCGCTTAGTTATTTATCTATTGCTCGGTGTTCTTGCTTACTGACTTGGTTATTTGGATGAATCAGCTTGGCCGAATGGTGCATTTAATTTGGGTCATGCTCCTTGAGTTATGGATTGACCATTGGATGCATGGGGACCTAGATCTGGTGTGTTGCATTCTTTTATGCAGATCTAATGACCCTTTGGGGCCATCTTGGATGATTTTATTTATTGTAAGGCTATTTAAGAGTTGACTGATGTTTTGTATTTAATATTTGTATATCCCTCCAGAGCCTACTTGTGGCTAGGATTTAGTATTTAAGTAGATACTTAGATAGATAGATGGAAAGGAGGGGGAGTGGAAGTTGGCAGCTTGCAAGCTTAGGAACAGGGAGATTGCTTGGAAGTTGTGAGTACAAGTTTAGATCTTTCCTAGGGTCCTACCAGTATCTTGTCTTGTTGCAGATCTGGGCTAAATGAGCACTGATGTTGTGGAAAAGACTTGGATCCTACAAGATCTTGTAGACCGTTACTTGCTTTGTAATTGTCTGTAACCAGGAAGGCCTTACAGCCCGGCACATTGCATGTAACTAGTGAATTTATGAATAAAGATTTATGTTCTATATCATATCTGTTGTTGTTGCTATGTTATTCCATTGTGTATTGGTTTGGATGCAAGGTCAGACAGTCCTTAATTGGATCCTCCATCCTTGACTACATTAATTACCTCATCCTATTAAGATTATGTGTTTTATTTTGAATCACACAAAACATAAGATTGAAATTTATAGCAGGTTTGTGTGTCATCCTAGTCAATTCTATCATTAAAACTTGTGCCTACTGCTAGCTTTGCTTGTGTTGATGAACTCTCATGAATGGATGTTAGTATCCCTCATATTTAGGAAGATTGGTTGTATGTGAACCTCATGGGTGGATATTAGTATCCATCATATCTATGCATATGGGTTGCATGTGTCAGCTTTGGAAATATCATTTTTTGTGCATAATGTACCATAGAGGTTGTGTGTATGCCCCCTCATTATGATAACTAGATAGTAGACATTATAAGGAAGAGAATCAAGGATACCTACTTTTGACAACAAGGAGATATCCTTAAATCAAAAAATGCATGCCATTAACTTAACTAAGAGTGTTGAATCTTATAGGATAATAAAATAGATAACTATGTAAAGATATTCTGCAGGGAAGAGACCCTTCAAAGGAATAGATCTTTGCCTATGCATTTACCTTTAAGAGGAGTTCTTGAACAAAGTTAACATCTTCAATACAAAGAGCAGTAGGAGACAAGAATTTACCCATTTAGCCCCTCGTTTATTAGGTGAAATAGGGATTCTTGATGAGGGATGAAAAACTTTGAGCTACATAGTAAGGGAATTTGTTTATAATGAACATAGTTTGATTTATGATGATTAGAGAAAAAATATTAAATAAGTTGTAATATTATGTTTCATTTATTGATGATTAGACAAAAAGGACATGGATATATTTTATAAAGAGAAACTATGATGTTTTTGGTTGATTTAAACAATTTAAAGCAATGGTTTAATTATAGGCTAGAAGAAAAATTAAATATCTGAGGATAGATAATTGATGTAATTTTTTGTAATGATTTTGATATTTTCTATATATACTGTAGAATTCATAGACATTGATAACTCCATATTCTCTACAACCAAATGGAGTTTCTGAATGAATGAGCAAGATGTTTATGGAGAAGTCTAGAAGTATGGTTAGTGGTGTTGGACTAGAAAATAAATTTTAGGTTGATGCTATTACCATTTCTTACCACCTAATTCATAAGTTTCCTATATCAAATCTTGTTGATAAAATTCCTCTAGAGGTATGGTCAAGTCATAAGCCTTTAGTGAGACATCTTAGAGTTTTGGGGTGCATGGCATATGCATGTGTGCCAAACGAGAAGCAAACAAAGCTAGAGAACAATGATGTGAAATGTATTTGCATTAGTTATAGTTCTGGTGTGAAAGAATGCAAGCTTGGGGACCCTTTTGCACAAAATGAAATACATAGTAGAAGTGTTATTTTTATAGATAAATTGCATTCTCAACAAAGTAAAAGAAATATGTGATTCAAATACCTTCTATGCATAATAAATTTTAATCGATGCCTCAAGATAGACATGAAGTTGAGGAGATCTCATCTAGCTTGAAATTTTCAAAAGAGGAGCAAAAACCTCCATAACTTATTTGAATTTTTCCAAGGCATAAAAAACCACCTGAAAAGTATTCTCTTGATATTTGGATATGTATTTTTACTTTGAATACTAGTATGGATGAACCTAGATACATAGAAGAGGCATTAGGTATGAATGATGCATAATCAAGGAAAATTGCTATGAATGAGAAATAAAAACTTTGAAAAAGAATGATACATGGGATCTTGTACCATTTTTTGAAGGGAAAAAAATCTATTAATTACAAATGGGTATACAAGAAAAAGATTGGTTCAATTGGAAGCATTGAAAACTATAAATCAAGGTTGGTTGTGAAAGACCCCTCTCAGATTGAGGGTGTTGATTATGGTGGGATATTCCCTCCTATTGCAAAAATAGAATTTATTAGATCTTTTCTTTCTATTTCTATTGCTTATGATTTAGAGGTGGAGTAGATAGATGTGAAAAATAATTTCCTTCATGCTGATTTGTAGGAAAATGTTTACATGACACAACTAGAGCACTACATGGTAAAAGGTAAAATAATTTAGTTTGAAAATTGAATAAATCTTTGTATGGCCTCAAATAGAGTCCTAGGATGTGGTACCATAAATTTGATACATATGTTTTGAGTGTGGAATTTGAGTGTTCTAAATTAGAGCACTATGTTTATTATAAATTTGATGGTTGTCATTTCTTGTACATCACATTGTATGTTGATGAGATGTTGTTCAATAGTAAAGGAAAAAACATGATTGTAGAACTAGAGTCTCAACTTGTAGGTAAATTTGAGATTAATGATCTTGGTGTACCTAAAAAATTCTTGAGATGGAAATTAGAAGCGATAGAGGGAACATAAATCTATGGCTAGGCCAAAGTAAGTATGTGAATTTTTTTCACAAAGGTTCAAAATGGAGGATTGTAGACCATTGTGCACGTTCTTTCTATAGTTGGAATGAAGTTGTCTCTTTCGGACATTCCTACATTCCCATCACAGATGAGAGACATGAGTGGAGTACCTTACTAGAGTCCTATTAAAATTTTGATGTATGTTATGGTTGATACTCTAGACCAGACCTTGCCTAACTAGTGGGATTTCTTTCTTTATGGATGTCTAATCCTGGTAGAGAAAATTGGGATGTAGTTAAAATAGTGATCAAATATTTGAAGGGTACATCTGAGTATTCTTTTTGTTATCATTGTAATATGATATAAGACAATAAAAACCTTAATACCAGTGGTTATGTGGATTGATATTAGGTGGGTGATATTGATAGAAAAGATCCACTAATGCTCATGTGTCTATATTATTTGGTGGTATAATTAGTTGGATAAGTAGGTGCCAAGTTGTGGTTGGTATTTCCACTACTGAAGTTGAGTATATGGCATCAACTCATGCTTGTAAAGAAGCTATTTGTATTAAGAGATTTTGTTTAATCATTAGAATAAAATAATAATAATAATTTATTGTGACAATCAAAGAGAAATATGCCTAGCAGAGAACACAAATTTTCATGCTAAGACCAAGCACATTGATGTTGAGTATCATTTTGTAGAAGATATGCTTGAGGATGGTATGGTGAAGCTGGTTAAGATAAACACTTTAATGAATGTTGTAGATTCATTAACTAAGACTATGAGCACAAAGAATTTTAGATGGTGTTTGAAGTCTATGGGCCTCATGGCTTCTATAAACTAGACTATGGTGTAGATAATCCCTTTTCTCTTGCAAGGTGTTCAAAAAATGGGGGATTGTTATAAAAATGTGTTTCAACCTTGCATTTACATAAAATTACTATTTTTAGTACATTTGTTTTATTTGAGAAAGAATTTTGCCTATTGTTTTTCTAGAGGTTTGGTTTGGCTAGATAAGCATGGCAATAAATTTTCATTGTAAGGTCATATCCAGTTTTGAAGATATTAGAGTTACTATTTTTTAAAATTACTAAAAAAGTTTAAATTTAATTTCAAAGACTTTAGAGGCTCTAAAGTAAGCTAAAAATTTGGGTAAATGGCATGGTGATTTTCTAGGTGATAGAGCATATCACAAGCTTTCTAACACTTCAAACAATTCATCAATTAGAAACCTAATTCAAAAGTTATGGCCTCCAAAAGTTGGGTCTCCTAAAATAGGAAATGGAAAAATGCGTTGAACACATAAATGGGTTGCAAAAGGGAGTTACTCTGGTTGGTGTGTATATTGATACATCATAAGACATTTTTTATTAGAGATAATAAGGGAACAACTTTATAAGTGGTTTTTAGCCCATGGTTTTGTAATACCATTTGATAGTTTCATGTATTGTACCTCCTATATATATTAGGTGCATGATGTGAAAGGCATGTGTAAGAGTCTTATTTCTATTTAGTCATCTCTATATCTCTAGTTGGTGTTACTCCTAAGAGAATTTTTCTCTATAAGTATATTGTAATTTCTTATTGGTTTTTGAATAATACATTGAGTTAATTTTGGAGTGTGAGTTTTTTTTTGTTAAAGAGTTATCCCCATTTAAATCACCTTTTTATGGTACGCATGTTATTTTTGTTAAGTTTTTGTAATTGTTATAAAGATTTGATAATTTTTTTACATTACCCTCTCCTAAATGTTAGTGTGGGTAGTTTTTCTGCTACTTAACTTCCCTACAAAATCATCCTTGGGCTGAGAGGGAATAGGCACCAAAGTTGTGGAGATCTTATCGGTGGGCTAAGAAGAGGGTAATAACAAAGGAGAAGAAATAACTAATGGGGACATGTTAAGACTCAGAATTGGGGGAAAATAATTTATCATGGTTTTTCCAAATAAAATCTTCATTTTTATTGCTAGACTTTTGAGACCATTTTTTCATATTGAATTTCCTTGAAGTAGATTTCTTGGAAGAAGGGACCCAAAAATATCATGACCAATCATGTCACAGTGAAAGCATCTGAAAGGAAGACTTCCATAGTTGAAAAATTGATCCCAAGTGTCATGAGAGGAGTGAATGACAACGAAGTGATTCATTGATTTTGAAATATCAATAATGGAACACACCATTGCATATTTGAAATTGAATGCCCTCGAATCAACTTTCAACTTTAAAAATGAATCAATCTCATTAATCATATTTTAAATGAGCTCAGTATCATGCATGATTCGAGGAAGATTATGCAATCTGTTCCAAATGGGAGTGAAAGTGATTTTGGAAAATGCAGGATAAAAAGGAGACCAAGGAGAAATGAAAAAGGCTTGACTTGCCAAAAAAATAAGGGCCATTCTATTTCACATAATTGTAATTTTCCACTGAGGTGAATCATAGGAGAGAAAACCCAAAATCTAAGATGTCAATCTTTGGGGTGGTCATGCTACTTTAGGAAGGAAGAATTTCAATCCATTCAAAAAATTGATACATGTTTCTATAGGAAGACTTCATCCATTCAAAAAACTAATCAACTAGGGGCCATTTCCTCTCGCATTTGATGAGGAATAACTTCTTTCCCTCCTTAGCAAGAACTTTAATGAGCACGAGTTTGAAATATGGAAATCAACAAGGGTATCTTCCATCAAAATTTTTGAGTCACCAAAATGAAATATATGTGAACCCTTCAAAGAAAGAGTAGTTACTTGAGTCAGGAGAGAACCATAGCCCACCTTAGGTAGACTAAAATTTGAATAAGGGTCGGTCTCAATGACCCAAGACTTGTAGAACATATTGCACACTCATGTATGGGGTTGCATCAATTTTTACATACCACAACAAAGAAGAGATTTGTAGGAGGAAGAGTTGACCAAAGATCCATAGAAGGAGAGGGCTAGGGATTGCTTCCCATTGAAGCCCTAAAAGGGATAGAACCCTGCCCAAGCATCAAAGAAAATGTGAGAGAAGAAGAGCTTGACATAGCCATCGAGGTAAGAATGAGGTATCCATTTGGGCCCTTTCTAGGCCTAAGAGCTCCACACTAGCATCGTCTGTGAGTGCCCTTCTCTCTTTTTACCAACATTGTCCATGCGTCATGCAACCACCAAACCATGGTGCGAAAGTTTGCACATTGCGCAAAGAAAGAAATATAAATAATCTAAAGAGCCTAAAATGCACTAAATTTTGTTTATTCAATATCAAATGTATTAAAATTTCCCTAACCATAAATCTAAGGTCCTAGGGCATTTATAAGACAAGATGGGGTAAACATTAGATTTTTTTATTCCATTTATAAAATAACTTAAATACTATGTTTTTCAAGATTTGCAATCACAACTGAAGAACAATCTATGATTTTGAAGGTGAAACAATTTGATTCACAAACAACATTTACATTTCACCATTCTAATGGTTTTTTTTAGGACTCTGTAGGTGTCCTAATCATTTTATGTTCATTTTGACAAATTTGCTTTCATTGAAAATTTTGAACATTTTCTTTTAAGGTTTTCTTTCAATGCTTATTAAAAATGGTGAACTAATTTTGACAGATGGAACATAAAATAATGATATTAAAATTTGTAAAAGATTAAAATTTAAAGATTCTAGAATTTGAACAAATTGAAAATTTGTAAAAGATCATATATTCTTTATAAATTATTTGCGCAAAAGAAATTAATAAAATATTTAAAAATATAGATTTTACTTTGAAGATACCCTTCCTATATTCATCATAGAAATACTCATTGAATAAAATTATTAATAAAAAATATATAATGTGTCTAACCTCAATAAAATTTAAGTGATAATACCACTTTTATCATTAATTAAAAAAAAACAACAACAACATCAAAAAAAAAATTTAAAAATAAAAAAACAAAAAAAAAAGCAAAAAGCAAAAAAACAAAAATGAAAAAGAAAAAATCAATACATCCTTCCGATGCGCCCATTACCTTTGGGCCTTGCCGGTGTGACTGCTACATCCGTATTTTATAAAAAATCAAAGTTGGAGTGACAAATTTGCTCATAATTCTCTAAGTTTATATTTCTATAAGTTCATAATCTCATTTTGTGAAGCGAAATTGTGAATCTTACATTTGTTTTGTCCACAAATTGGGAATGAAGGCTCATAAATCAGGAAAGGGGAGAGTGGTTTGGCAGAATAATTGCAGACAGAGCTGCCAAATTTGAAATGGAAGTTGTTATGGTTGCCATTTTGTAAGGGATTGGCCAATGAAGAGGAGTAATGGTACATAGTTCAAGCCCAAGAACCAACAAAAATGTGATTGGGGCCAATGACCTGTAATAGGTAACGAGTCATTCCTTGACCTCATTTTCTTTAAAACATCATGAACCAGAACACAGTCGTTTTAGAAAACCAGTTATTGCCTTTGTTTCGATGAGCAGTTAGCATGCCCTCTGCTTGAATAAGGGGTGAAATGTTAATGTTGAAAGATTTCAAGCTTCTACAATTCATAATGTTATGCTTATGTATCTTCTTGATAAATTTGATACGAAAGTTTTAAAGAATCGACAATTTCCCCCATAAAACTGGGTATAAATGTTTAAATCAATCCACAATTGTGAACACACATTTTGTGGCCAAATAGTAGGATTAAACTAGATCTTTGCATTGCCCATTAGCTCGTTGGGGTGCTCTGCCCCTGAGCTAAATGCTCTTGTTCCTAATTTGTGATAGCACTGCTGAAAGTATTCTGGGTCACAGTTTTCACAATGTAATGGCTTATTGTAATGGGGGTGGGATTAATTTCAGTGCGTTCAAGTAATTTAAGTTAGGTTTCTCAGTTGAACAGTAATAGCTCTATCCAGTAATTAATTTGGACATTTATGTTTTAATTTGGTTAATCAGATTCCTTTTCTTTGGCTCGGTAGGGTTTAGAAGCTAGGAATTGTTGCCCTGTAAGAGCATCACAGATAGACCATAGCTCTATCGATTCTTTTAATTTTTTATCATGTAGATTTATATAAAGGGATGGTTCTTTAGCTCAGACAGAGAAAATCCTAGCACAACATTTGGTACAGATCATTTGCATTCAATAATTCATTTGTTTGAATTCTGAGATAAGAATATTCCATTTTGTTGTATTGGGGATAGAAATGGCTTAAATTACAGATAATTTGAAGGGCTGATTTTGTTAAGCCAATTTTTATGTGCAATTTACTCCTTATTATGCTAAGTTTTATCTCATATGGAATGTTTAATGTGTTACTCTAAATAAATACTGTCAACGGGGAGATTAATGTTGTATTCTTGAGAAGAAGCTTGAGAACACTTATACCTGAACTTGTTTTTTTTTTATGTATCATGTTGCAGGCATGTGGATAGATAGCTCAATGGTATCAAATTGTAAGCTAGAGAACAAAAACTTCCACGAAACTGCTAGGAAAATTTCATTCTCAAATTTATAGGAAGGTATTCCTTCAAGGCCATCCGGTTCCTCTGAAGATTATTTCCCACCAGTGTCATATTCCTCTAAAGATTATTTCTCATCAGCTTCAGATTCTTCTGAAGATTATTTGTCTATCAGCCTCAGAAAGTTCATCAGCCTTACAATCATCTGAAGTTTATTCCTCATTGGTGTCAGATTCATCCCTATTTTCTTCCTCATCAACTTCACATTCATGCATAGTCTATTCCTCATTAGACACATACAAAATTGAATGTCAGTGTGTAACTTTGAGTATATCTTAGAAAGAATCGGATGAAAGTCCTCAAGTTCCTATTGGCACTGATGTTGATTTCCTTTCACAAGTCATAGAACAAGTTTCTAAAGCTAGTCGGGATCCTGCAGAATGTCACAAGGCTGTTCAAACTATGCATAATTTATCAGTGTTGTTGCTCATTAAATCATCATTTTCAAACAATCTGATCGAATCTGACCTTCAAACTCTACAGTCTATCATCTGAAATATATCTCAGTGTCTTCTAAAAAGTACAGGTGTTTCAAAATCAACTGATGTAGCTGCTTTCATGCCTGACAAACAACTGGTTGCTGCCAACTTGGGGAAGACTAAAAAGGACTTATCTGTAAGCATTGCTTGCTAAAATTTCTAGGCTGCTTATAATTTCTAGGCTATAATAGATTTTGGATAAGGATAGATGAAATAGTTGAAGACAATTGTATCTGCATTTGGCTTTCGCTTATTGATGATTATGAATGACCATAAGCGTTTGTTTAGAATTAGGCAGAGTAAATCTATATTTTTCCCCATAAAACAGTTGCCAGTGGACATAAGTTGTTTTTATTCCAATTTTTGACTTTGAGATTATAAAAAATGTTGTATAATGTAAGGCTATAAGGAAATGGCTATTTAATTTGTACATCCTAGGGAACTGGATGCAGAATAGAGAAGATTAGTCCACTAAAAGCTAAAGTCCTATTAATGCATACAAAAAATATCCAAAGGCATAATTATAGCTTTGGTCTCTGCTCATGTTGAAATATTAGTATGGACAAGCTTCAGGGCAACTAGTCAATAAAGAGAAATCAGTGGTCTTCTTCTTTCACACAATAAAGAAAATCCAACAGAAAATTGTAAAAATTTTGGAATGTAAATCAGGTTCTCTCCCATGTCCATACCTGGGCATCCAGATTGACAAATCCCTCAGAACAGCATCAGTTTGGAAACCTCTCAATGAAAATATGGACAGGAAGATGGATAATTGGAAAACTAGATGGCTATCTTGGGCCGGGAGATTAGTCATGATCAAAGCAACATTATCAGCAATACCAATATACCTAATGTCTTGCCTTTCACTTACCATAGAGGGATATTTGGATATGGTGAAGAAACTTAGGAAATTCTTTTGGCAGGGTACAGATACTAAGAGGAAATTTGCATTAATCTCATGGGATAAAATATGTAAACTGAAATCTTCTGGTGGCACTAGCATTAAAAATCAATTATGGTAGAACCAAGCTCTAGGTGCAAAGCTTTATTGGAAAATAGTGAATAATCAGGATTTCAAATGGATTAGAATTCTCAGAGCCAAATATTTAGGCAACTTTAATAAGGAAGATATAGTCAGAATTAAAGAGTTCCCAAAAGGCTCGAGAATATGGAACTTCATAGCTAAGTCAAGACATATTATTAACAATAACATATCTTGGAATATCAAAGATGGAAAGGAAGCAAGATTCTGGGAAGACTCTTGGGGTGGGCATCCAACCATCAATTCACAGTGAGGCCTCAATTAGATTAGTCATATTTGTACTTCATCTTGGGGACTATATCTCAGTGACTATATCATCCCTTTGTCCTCTACTACTATAGATTGTTCTTGGGAGTGGAAAGACTTCTCATCACTTCAATTAGATACAAGAGAGGTAGATAAGCTCAAAACACTGATCAAAGATAGGCCCTTTCTTCTCAAACAAGGAAAAGATGAAATCATTTGGAATGGGGCAAAATCAAGAACCTACAGTGTCAAAGAGGGTTACAATCTTATAGCCAAATCATCCACATCTAAAATAGAAGAGATCCCAACACAATTATGTTGGAACAAGGTTGGACTCCCAAAAGCTGGGTTATTTATGTGGGCAGCATCCCAGGGTAGAATTTTAACTATAGATAAATTTATTAAGATGGGATATCAAGGTCCATCCAGATGCATTATGTGTCTTAAGAATGAAGAGGATGTAAATCATCTATTATTATCCTGTCCCTTTGCTAAAGATTGTTGGTACTAGCTTTATTCAAGATTAGGATGGTCATCAGCCCCCCCCAAATAATTTACTCCAGCTTTTGATATCATGGCCATGAATCATGGGAGGAAGTTTATTCAGTAATCTATGGATGATCTCTCCATCAATTCTGATTTGGGAGATTTGGAAAGAAAGGAATAGAAGATTATTCCAGGATAAATTTTTGAAATTTGAAACTATAATTAACAAATTGGAGGCAGCCATAGTTGAGGTAATGATTTCCCAGATCCAAACTCAATCAGCACAACAC
This sequence comes from Chamaecyparis obtusa, assembly GCA_027943335.1. Lineage (NCBI taxonomy): Eukaryota > Viridiplantae > Streptophyta > Pinopsida > Cupressales > Cupressaceae > Chamaecyparis > Chamaecyparis obtusa. Next base: position 260,018 of record BSBK01004157.1, read on the forward strand.
AAATTCTTTACCAGTTGGGATGATCAGATGTCAAAAAATTGGTTTGGGTTAAAAAATCCAATCACCATAGGTAGAGGATATAGAAGAAATCAAGAACTAAGGAAGGCATGTGTCTGGAAACCCCCTCCAATTGGATGGTACAAATTAAATTTTGATGAAGCTTCTAAAGGTAACCCGGGCCCCTCAGGAGTGGGATGCATCATACGCTCTACAACTGGGAATGTGATTGCCAAACAAGCCATACCATTACCCAAAGATACCAATAATATGGCAGAATTTAAAGCACTATTGTTAGGACTGATACTAGCTCAGGAAGTAGGGATATCAAATCTTGAAACTGAGGGAGACTCGTTGATTACCATCAATGCAATCAAAGTTAGATCAACCCCAAATTGGTGTCTTATGGCAGTTTAAGAGGTAATCTTATAGTTAATGGATAATTTTGAATCGAAAACTATTAACCATACTTTCAGAGAAGGAAACACTGAAGCAGATGAGCTGGCTGACTTGGTAGCTAGAGGAACAAATTTGAAAATTCTATCCGACATCAGCGGGGTTTCAACAAAGCTCATTGAATCTAACCACTAAATCAAAATGGTCAAATCAGGTCCTGATATATTTTTGCCTCAGAAGTTGATAGAACGGCTCCTTGTGGTGATAAGACAGGCGTCTTCTCTCATAGCGCATAGTGCATGTAGGAGTTTAGAACATTAAATGAGCAGTAGGATGAGGACAAGATGAGAAGATACCTATTTTCCATTGAAGAGTGATGGCATCCGGACATGAGTTATCTTCTGGCATCGAAAACCTTGGTTGTTTTCGATCGTTCGCCTCTATGTAGTTAAATCACTGACACCAGTATTTCCTATGTGCACTACTGTGATTGTGTGGGGCCCAATTCTATATCATGTTAGTCATCGTTAGGTTAGGGAATGAAGAAAGTCTATCCAGCGACTAGGAGTTTTCCATTGTTGTTGAATCTCAATGGTGGGACCTAGTTTTCAGATGAATCAGACGGTCCTGACATGTCAGAGCATCAACGGTGGTCGCTAAAGTGCAAGGGATTTGTCAGAGCTATGTGAAATCATGCCGGCCATTGATTCTTCTTTACGATGTAGGGTTTCAAACTGTGGGTTCATGGTGACACGTATGCACAAATGGTGCTCCCCTATTGGTCGAAGGAAATAAAGAGGTGGAATGTTGTCAGCGGGGCTTGTGTTAGAGATTTTGATTGACGATTGGCATGTGATCGCATGGAATATTCTCATCCCATGAGATCATGCACCCACCGTCTGATAAGGAAAATATGAGGTGGAGTGTTGTCAGTGGGGCTTGTGTTAGAGATTTTGATCGACGGTTGGCGTGTGATCACATGAAATATTCTCTCCCCATGCGATCATGCGCCCACCATCTAATTAGATGCCGATGGTTTGTCTGCAATGGGTCCACGTGATGATTCATCGCTAAGGTGTTAGGTTGTGATTGGCTGAGCTAGAAAGGGAATGTTGACACATTGGTGGGCCCAAAATTTTTAGTGGGGTCACAACATGGATGGTAATTAACGGTGGTAAAGGGCTATAGTGTGTCACATGTTCGCATAGCCCTTTTCCTAGCTATGCGATCATGCGACAACTATTGAAAGACGTTGTTGCAGAATTAAAGGTTGGTCTGTGTGTCGGGTCTTGCCGATGTGTCCCTTTCTGATTGACCAAAAAGTGCTAAGATGGATATGCACCGTGGGTTCCATAGCCAAGGGTAGGTAATGATGGTGAAGGTTATGGGGTGTTGCATGTTTGTATAAGCCATTTTCAAACTATGCGATCATGCGACAACCATTAAGGGAATGTCGGTGTTGCGGAGTTAAAGTTGCTAAGCTCGCGAAACATGATGATCTAACAGTGGTGATATAAAGTAGATCTCAATTCAGATATTGACCGTTGATAGACTGTTGGCACCCTCAGGATGATCGTTGCATTTCAAGTTCAAATTTGTAGAGGATTTTTAGGATAAGAAGTACTAGAATTGATGGCTTTAGCAGCGGTTTTCAACTAGTTTGGTGGTGCCATTATTGTGGACTGATCTAAGGGGCTCAGTGACCATTCACAATGATGTTTTGTAGTTGGTAGAGTAGGTTTTTGAGCTTGAGAATCTTTTTGCAGGTGGTGATTTGTACGGGTGGCATTCCCTAACTGCGCAAGTCCAACTAGTTGGTGGGCCCGAGTCCTCAAGGGCTTTAAAATGATTGGTTGTCGCATGATTGCATGTTAGAAATTTTTGACATGTGACCATTCGATCGATTACTTCTTGTGCTGGGTCTGTTGGCAGGGAGGGCAGTGGTCACGTTAGCGGTTATGTGGTATCCTGTGGTTGGTTGTCGCATGATCGCATGTCAGATTTTTTTGACATGCGATCATGCGACTAGTTGAAACTTGTTCTTGAACCCGGTGGTAGGTGGTGATGTGGCATTTTCTGATTGGTCGATGTGGTAGTGACATGGTAGTTCTCAATGGGGCAGTTGTCAGAGGGGTTTGTGGGTTGGCCAGTGTGTATCAAGATCTACGGCTGGCATATGATCTCAAGGAATATTCTCCCCCCTTGAGATCATACACCGATCATCCGATTAAAGGGGCTTGTTTTTAGTGGGTCCAACGTGCTATGGAGAGGCTAGTGTGCGTGATTTTCATTGGTCGGGGAGCGGTGATGTGGAAAGTTGTCAGCAGAGCTGAGGTTGTAATGTGTTTGATGTGGCACTAGTTGTTCAGTCTCGCTGACATGGTGATTCCTGGTTGGAGGTTGACAGTGGCAAGTGCTGATGGTTTGTCGCATGTTCACATGAGCCAGTTTCATGCTATGCGATCATGTGACAAACCCTATGTGTTAGCGCTGGCAGTTATGAGGCAAGGTAGAAGGGTGACATGGAGGTGTGTTGCATGTTCGCATAGGCCATTTCCTGGCTATGCGATCATGCCACAATGGTTGAATGTTACCGTTGCGGAGTTAAGGCAGGTCCATCGTGCTAGTATTGCTAAGTTGCTTGATTCTGGTTGGTTGCTGACTGGTGATGTGGTCGAAGACTTCTAAGTGGGTTTGTGATCGTAGTTGCATGACTAGAAATAAAGGTTAAGTTGCGAAGCCCGAGAAAGATAAGAGGGTCTATAGTTGAGACTTAAAGCTGGTCTCAGTTTGAATATGGGCCAGCGATTCCCTGCAGGCGTCAAGATATGACCGTTGCCTTGCAATTTTAAATTTGTAGATGGTTTTTTGCGATAGGAAGTACCAAAATTGATGGTTTCAGAAGTAAATATCGGTATCAGCCGATTACTGTGGTTGAAAGTTGAAATGATTTCGTTCTGAAAATTAGGCCCTGCAACAGTGGGCTTGAACTGATGATAGTTACTTTGTTAATTTATGTTTATATTTATATATATAAAAATCCTAGCTTCGGCCCTTCATCGATAAAAAAAAAAGAAATATAAGTAATTTCTTATTGGAAAATGGAAACCCTTTCAAAAATTTAAAGTAGTGTAGCGTAATAGAATGCTTCATTTTTATTTTATTCTTTCTATTTTTCAATTTTCTTGCTCTAGTAATCATAGAATGTCCTAATTCCTATTTTAATTTTTGGATATGTTTTCTTTCTGTATTAACTCTAGTTATTTCTAATCTTTGTGTAAATAAATTATTCTATATTTCATCGGTTCCCTTTTTGTTTTAGGACTTTATTGATTGATCTTCTTGAAATTGCTCTTCTCCTTTTTTTCCTAAGAGATTGAATTGAAGCTTTATGTTGCCATGCTTTTGAAGAAAAGGAAGATCCAGTTGGAAAAAGATTTTTCCAAATGTCTGTAGAAGTTTACTAGTCATAGATGGCTAATATTGAGGTGGACTTGAATTTAATAAAATCTGAAATGAGGTGTCTCAAAATAGGAATTGAAATGCAAGGTGTAAAGAAGGCTCATGCAGGTGACATGTTATATGACTCTTCTCATGTTCTCCTTATGGATTTTTATTTTCTAAATGTAGATGTATCTCATAGCTTTGGCTCTTGTCACTTTTGCATTGAAAACCTGCTAAATAGGTTGTTGTCCATTAGAACTCTTTAATTTAATCTAGTCCAATACATTCTCTAGGTTTCAAGCAATTTCTTTTTAATCCCCTGCTTTAAGTATCTCAGTGCTCTCCAGATTGATTATTAGTGGCCTCTATCAAGATTTTTGTTTAATGATATTAACATGTTTTGTTATATGTAAGTAGGTACACATGAAAATGGAGACACTAAAATTTTGGCAAATAGGAATGATGTAAACAATGGGAGTTGTCGAGAAGTGAATTTAGTTACGAAGGAAAATGACTTTGACTACTGATATGCACCATTTTCACAAGAGAGAAATCATTTGAACTTGGATCCTATAATGCATGATGAATCATTCATTGTTTGCATCAAGAAATATGAAGACAATGTTATTTCCCAATACAATATTAGCGAGGAGCCTATTCAAAAAAGTAGTTTGAATACTACTACTCATAATCCAGGGCAACCAAATGCAAAGGCACAAACCAAGAAAATTGAAGGTCATTTCATTTCTGATCCTTATATAGAATATATGAGAGATTATATTGGCAACAATTTGGTAGAAGATGGTACAATGACTGAATGTCCCACTAAGATCAGATCTCCACTTGATATCCATGACTTAGAAAATGTTGATGTTGGACATGCTTTGGAGGAAAATCCATGTTTGGAATCAGATTTAATTTGGGAAGAGATCAACTTAAGTGAGGAAGATCACATTTAATTCTCGGATTCTAATAACAAGGGATCGGTGGTTTCCCATAACTGGGTGGCAAATCTTATTTGATGCCAACCTTAGTGACAATGCTTATTATTATGACTTTTTAAATTTATTTATTTGTTGTAATTATTTTGGTATGGTGGAACATAAGGATGATTACAAATTAATAAATATATATCAAATATATCTTCTTCTTTTTTTAAAACATGCATTGTACTAAGAAGAGGTTGCATTTTTTAATTATAAGAAATTTAAAAAAGAATTGACATTCCATCTACTCACTTTTTTCAAAAAATGTTGGACACTTCAAATTATTCTCTTAAATTTATGAAAGAAGAGATAAATTCAACATTTTAGAAAAAATAAAATAAAATTATAGTATGAACTTCATTAAGAATTCTATATTTTAATTTTGCTTTACATTTTAAGTTCTTGAGTTTGAAATTGTATATGTGTGTTGGCAATTTCCTTTAAATGTGACATAAATATGTACTTTTACTCCCTCAATATTTCTTACAAATTCCCATTAATTTTCTCTTCTCCTAGTTTAGTCACGATATATGTAAATATCCTTCTTTTCTTAATCAACACGGGGCATGAATCTTGATCTAATAAGTTCATTTCTTCATGGGATAATCTTAATGTTGGATATAATTTTTTATTAGTTAATATTTCATCATTAATTATGTTTTTTTCTATCCTTATTAATAGTATCCATTGAAAGCTCATTGAACACATTTTTCTCTTTCTCCTATGCACTCTTTCCATATTAAATTTTTAATTTTTTTCTTATGTTATTCCCTCTTTCTCTTCAACATTCTCAATCATAGCCCTTGTAATGTGATCTAACTACTCTTTATTTTTCCAACAATATTAATTTTGTGTAGTAGCAACCCCTCTAGCACATTCTACTGCATAGCCTTTTATATCCTTTTGTTGTACAAATTCAACATCTTTCTTTAAAATCCACTTCAATCCTTTTTCTTTCATCGTCAACTCCATTGCTAACTCAATCTCTTCTATGATATATTTTTTTCTTGCTATCTCTTTTTTCCATGGTTATTTTAATTTGATTTGGTATTTTGTTAATCTTTTAATTCACCCCTAATGGCTTAACCTTATCTTATCTTTAATTTCCATCCACTAGGTTCCTAATCTTGTCTCACAAGGCTAGAACTCTAAGGTTTCTATTGGTAACTATTCATGCACACATTATATGATATTTAACACATTATATGTGAGTTAAATCAAACTTTTGTATAGTATATCCTAAATTATATGTTTATATTTTTGGGACCATATTCACTTTCTCAACCCTCTTTCTATTATATTCCCATTCTATTACATTCTAATGTGCCATTTCATATATATTTTACTACTTATTCTTCTTTCTTTGCTTTATTTTTTATGATTACATATTATTCTTTTACTAAGTGTTTCTTTTAACATATTGTTCTATTTTGATGCATTGGTGGTCAACTAGACGTGTCAAATTTTCCTTGTGGTAGTTGAAAGTGGTTGGAGTATTGACTTTCTTGTTAATATTTCCCATTGGATTTCTAGAAATACCCTCACTATACTAATAGAGAGAAGGATGTATGATATTTTCTCACTTTTGTTTATTGGCTTGAACTAATTGTGACTTGATCATGTGTCTTGTATTATTATTTTCTCAAACTTTTCCATTGCAATTAATTTTTGTGTGTACATGAGTTATATGGAATATTTTGGAAAGCCAACACACATTAAGCACAACAAAGTCCATACTAACCATTTTAGAAATATAAGGTCTATGATGTTATGAGGATTAGTGGAATTTCTCACCAAGTGAAGAAAAGAATGTATTGGGCAAATAAAATAACCAAAACCTAGATCCACTCAATATCATTCACCATTCAGGAAAGGTCACTTCAATAATGCCACATAGCCCTATAGGTTGAGATTTGATAAAGATTTTCTATATCTGCAAATAATTTGATTGTATTTGTTCCCATGATAGGAAGAGACTTATATGCATGCAATTTTAAGCCTATTAGAGAACCGAAATAATGTTAATCCACTCTACTCAGAACAAAAACACCACTAAATTAAGAGCAAGTATTAACACAATACAATAAAAGCATAAAATGACTTCACCAAATAAACCCTTATTAACTGATAGAGAGGTTTACTAATTTTCAGGCTCATAAAGTATTAACACAAAAATTTATTAAAACAATGGATGAAAATGGCTTGGGTTGAAGATAATTTATAGAAATTGGAAGTGCTAATTGATGGGTGGAGGTTAATTTGTAAGATCAAAGGCTTAGAATGTTTGAGATCTCTCTTGAGCATGGAGAGGTTGACAAGGGGAAAGAGGATATTTGATGAGGATGGTGGCTTCACAATTATAGTAAAATCAAGTGGTAAGATCTTGCACATAGGAATTATTAGAGGGATAGGATTTGATAGGTTCTATCAACTACCCTAATAAGATCTCCAAACATGTGACTTTTTTCATGACACATATTTTGGGGGTACAAAGGAGAATATTTTAATGGTCAAGTGGTGGTTTGCACCTTTCCCTAAAGTAACATAAATGCAATAATCATTAAGGAATATAAGTTTGACCTATGCTTTTTATATGGAAAGTGAATATTATGGGTTCTTGTGATGACCAAATCCACTCTTCATGACTGTTTATCCCATGAGTGATTATAAACTATGGGGAGATTAGGGGTATATGATAGATAATGGCTAATAAAATAAAATTAAACTAATAAAACTATTTTTTTAATTTGTTTAGGGAAGTATGGATAAATTAGGCTAGGCAAATATTTATTTTTGAAGGGTTAGACTTCAAGGAAAATGAAAAATTGATTTTGGAGGAAGAACATGATAGTGAGATTATTAAGGAAATATTGATTAATTAGGATTTCATTTAATGAATATGCAAGGGAAAAATATGGAGAATCAAAATAAATTAATGAAATGTGAACATGATCAATTTTAGGTGTTTATAAAACCCATCAATTATTTACATTTTGCGAGCAATCAAGTACATAAGATTTTTATGTTAATTTTTTTTGGTAAATTGTAGAAATGGAGTCCACTCATGTGTGTAAAAGTAATAGTCATACTCTACATAAATCCTCAAACAAAGGTACTCTAAATTTATTAACTAAAGTAGGCAAAAAATATGATTCTTTGACTAAAAATGGGTGAACAATATATTTAGATATTAATTACATATGATGATTTTTGAAAAATAATTTTGAACTTCTAAAGTCTATTTTTCATAGTCCATCAATTGCTTCCAATGGTGATTGCCAACCTTTAACAAAATCTCTATATGGAGGCCATTAGAGAACTTCATATCCATGCAAACATGTGGACATGGAGCTTTGATAATTGATCATTTGATTTGAGGTGTAGTGGTACTTTCACAGGCCATAGAAAATCTAGTTCCTAGAATAAGAAGGAAAGAAAAGAAAAATGCACCCAAAATAAAGTCGATGAGAAAGATTCAATTTGTACATCAAAAGAGGAGATGAATCCAACATAAAAGAACATTTATCACCATAACGTGAAGAATTAATGGAGTAATGATGGAAAGGAAGCAGTTGAAGAGTGAGCGGTCTTGTTGATCCGTGTTTTATGACTCACCAAATAGTAGAACAAAATATCGAGATATCTTATCCTCTCTTGAACAAAGTAACGCATATGCTGAGATTGCAAGAAGATCATATGGTAACTCCAAGGTTCCTCGACTCGTGGATAAGCTCAGTGTTGATGTGATTTGCTGATGATCACAAGGGGCCTTACGTTTTCAATCCTTTATGTCATAATGAATGTAGGTACTATCAAAAGACTTGCAATGAAGTACTCTTTTTTGGATTTTTACCGGATATGCAGAAATGAAAGGGGTTTAGGGTTCAAAGATCCTAATCTAATCCTAAGGGTAATGATAGCCAAGGAAAGTATGTTGATGGATGACTTCCTCAATTACCAAGTCCTTCTTTGTGAAGTCAAGCTACAACTACATGTGGATTGGTGCAATCTTCAAATTTTTGTACGAATGATTGAATTTAGGCACATGGATAAGGGTTTAGGATAACTTTGCACAATGATTGAGAATCACTAAAATGTCAAAAGTATGAACCACATAAACTCATCAAAACATCATCGTGTTCTCCAAAACAATCATGACTCTTTATCTACTAAACTTAATCTAATTGAGAGAATTATGAAACCAAGCAAGCATCAAGAGACATAAAATGATCACCACACTTCAATGAAATTCTATTGTCTTAATAGTTCATAAGAAACAATCTCAAAATTTTATCTCTTACAAATGAGAAGAGGCCTTTATATAGGTCCTCCAAAAAAATCAAAGGGCTAGATCAAAACAATAATCGATGGCCTAGATTTTGCCACCTCAGCCTTAATTAGGGTTAGGGCACAGAAAAGGGAATCTGAATTAATGCAAGGAAGAAACCACTATCGTAGTGGGTAATAAATGCCCACTATGCATGCATGCTCATGAGGAGAGTGAGGTGTCATAAATAGCCACCACATGTATGTCCATTATGCATTAAATGCATCTACCTTTGACCTTTGCATTTGAATTTCTAGAATCTAACCAATATGACCTCCAACTCATCAATGCTGACACTTGGTGTTGATTCCTACCTAAATTCTAGTGCCACCACTACTCACTCTGATCTCTTCAGGTTGTCCTCCAATTCAGGTAATAGATCCTGAGCTGTGTGCATGTTTCTTGAGAAGGAAAAGAGGTTCTCAAAATCATCATTTATGAAAGATTTAACTCTAAATAACTCCTCCAATTTCCCCTTCATGTTGTCCATTATTATTTCCTCCTCGGCCAACATTTTTAATCATGGTGATGCAATGGTATTGGAGAGCTCCTGCCAGATATTCTCAACTATCCCTTTCAATCAAGTTGAATCCTTAGTGAAATGTTCAAACATTTCCTTCACCAAGATAACTGCACCATTCCACCGAGGGAAATCATATACTCCTTCTCTGATGACCTTGTCAACCAAGATTTTCCTAGGGGTTTCCATTGGCCCCTCCAAGATTGATATTGCCTCATCCTGATAAATATGCTCATCTTCCCAAGTCTCTTCTATACAAAAAATTCAGTAAGTGATGGCCAATGCCTTATCTTGAATCTGAACTAACTCCTTAGTGTGGATGTAGGCCTCATTCTCGATCCCCTTAATCCAGGTCTCTGCACCTTGCGTAATCCTCCTAATCTTGTTAATGGCCTCAATGAACTTGGCTAGAATGTTGGTGGAAAAATGAAAGATGAATCCTCTTCTTGAAATAGGTGACGTAAGTTGTCAATGTATCCACATAAAGCCTTGATCTTTCCCTTCTTCCTCTAATATTTTTCTTCCAAATTCCTCATCTTATCCTTGATGACTTGTGTTGAATCATCAAATTCCTCCATGACCTATCCTCGAGAGGCCTAACCAAGATCAACCTTTGTCACGTGATACTCATTGGGAGCAATTTGATCTTTGGTCTTGTTGACTACTAGAGTTGCTATCTGCAAAATTCTGGATCCAAATTCTCCTCTCACAACCTTGGTGAATTTCTTGGCTTTTCCCTTTTCTCCTCATCATTCATTTCGATCTAGAATCTCTTGTAACTCAAATACAGGGTCTAACTCCTTTTCCTGGCTTCTCTGAATCCTTTGTCTAAGCTATTCTAGAACATATGTATTCGGGCCCCTTTGCACAGCTAACTATTCTTGTCCTTGCACTAATCTAGTATCAATCTCCTCATCTCCAAGACTTTCTGCCATTGCTTTAGGAGAAAGTGTCTTTGTTGTGGGAATCTCCTCCTCTCTCGCTGGGGCCTATGCTTCTACCTCAGGGATTTCTTCCTAAATTATCTTTTAGAAGAAGACATCAAGACTTTCCTTTATTGTCATATCCTATTCCGTGATCCTTCCTAGCATGAACCTCTCATTGGCATTAATGATCAATCTATCATGTATCAGCCTAGTCATGTGTTGTTCTCCTTGCTAAGTTCTTCTTTCACTCTCTTCTACTTTATGCCTAGTGAATGCTCTTATTTCCCGCACACTAGGAGTTCGGTTAGGTGAAGATGGTGCACTCTCAGACCTTAATTTCTTTTGTTGTGGTTATTCAACATGAAGATCTAATATCCTCTTTGTATGCATTTCTTGATCTCTACCATTCTCCTTTCTATGCTCTGCAGTCCCTGATGGGATGTCTATTTAATCTACTCTTCCTCTAGATGGTTGCCTTGGTGTCTCATCTCACAGTTGTGGATGGCCTAACAACTTATAGGTCCACTCTTATTTTGGCATAGTCATCTTGTCAAGTTGTCTTTCTACCCACCACCTTGTGAGTCTATGACTGGCTTTGTCAGTGCATCAAGATCCATAATCTCCTTCCTCTTCCAGTCGTAAGGATGAATGACATTTTCCTTATCTAGGTTAAAACCTCTCTGGACCACATTCAGACCCTCTTCCATTTGATCACAGAAATGGACAATATTACATGGCCTGATCAGGTCTAAGCATAATCGGGAGCACATCCTCTTCCTAACCTCATTTTTATCAACTGTATTTGCCCAAAATTCCTCAAGGTGATCTTTGTGTTGATGGCTCATCCCTACCACTACTCTAATCTTATTAGATGGGTCAAATTCTAGCCTTCCTAAATAGAGTGGTAGACAGAGTAATTTCAACTCATTAGATGACCTCTCAACTATTGGTAGAAAAGGACACACTTCAACTACATCACTTCCTTGAAGGAAAGTGGGAATTCCAGTCCCAACTTTTTCTTCTTCTTCAGGACTTTTTCATAGGCTGTCAACTGTCAGGTGTCTTCCAACTAGATCATTTTATCTGTAGGGTACCATGGAAGCTTGAATGGCTTCTCATATATAAAATTCTTACAATCTTATATGCAAGAAGATGGAAAAATGAATGAACCATGCTCCAAATTCCTCCACCAGCTTCAATTCCTCAAAAGACAATCTCATATGAAATCCCTTCTGGAAGATCCTCACGATGCGCATTGCAAACACATCATTAACTCAAGTGTAGTCATATATGGCCTGTAGATGCAGCTATGGGTAATAGTCATGGACACTTAACCTTGGATTCCCACTTTCGAGGAATCCCTTGTACCTCATTCCTTCATACCTCATATTTCATGCTAGCATATATATCACTTACGATCTCATGAAGAACTTCTTTGTATGCTCCAAATTCCTCAGTTGTTCATCAAGGTTGTTACTAATCAACCCAGCCCAATCGATGTGATTGAACTCCTCTACTACCTATTGAACAAAGTACCACATCCATGTCACAGACAGGTAGGAGTGGGGTAAGACAAATATCCTTCTGAGCATTATTATTAGATCATTGTACTCTCAGTGGAAATCGATCCACACAAGCTCCTTGGGAAACTTGGAGTAGCAAGATTTATTCCTCCTTATCTATTTGTTGTGGATGATCTCCTCATAGTGTTGAACTCCAACTGTGCAAACTATGTGTGCTTTCTCCTTTGTCTTCGAGACCAACCTCCAAGATCAAGGGATCCCAAATGCTTCAATGTTAGCTGGTGGGGAGGGATTTGCAATGATATTCCCATATGAGTCCTTAATCATTCTATCACTCAACTGATAATGTTTTTCACATTCCACAATTAACTCAACATGCTCAAAGGTAGGAGGGAATCCAATTGTAGCTACAATTCTGATGTTCACAATCTAAGCAGCTAGGTGTGTTAGTTGATGATCTTTTTAGCCAAACATCCTCTTTTGGAACTCACTCAAATTGAGGCATCAGAGATTTGTGTCATTCACTTCAATCCACCTCAAGATAATTTTAGAATCTAGGTAGAATTATATATGATCATTCTTGATCAATTGCATCCTACTTATGCTTGTTCCTCTAGGCTCCACCATCCACAAAATAGAAAATAAACTTATAAGAGCACGAAAAAGTAGAAAAAAGAAATTTTTCCCAAAATTGAGAAATTTGTTAGAATTTCTCCATCCTGCTCAACATTGAATTTTCTCTCTCCTCATGGAAATTCATCCCTCTTATTGACTTACTAAAGAAAATCTAAAACTTTCACAATTTTCTTCACACTCTTCAAGAAATAATCATTTTCTTTAACTAAAAACTTGACATCTTTCAAGAAGAACAATCTTCTCTCTCCTCTCAAGAATTCCCTCACGTTCGCTCTTCTTGAATTGTGTGAGAATGAAATAAGAGAGGCCTTCTCTTATAGATTTGTAAAACCTAAAAAGCTACTTTAAAGACTACAAGCTAATTTGGGAAACTGCTTTACTTGTCTCCCAAGATTCCAATTTTGAAGAGATTCTTTGCCACTTGTCTGAGTTTTCCTTCTCACTTTTTAGAACCTGCCAATTTGAGTGCTTTGTCTTCATGGAGAATTTTTATCCATTTGTTGATTTTCCAATTTTTTGACTTTTCGATTTAATTAATTAAGTATCAATAAAATCAATATTTAATCATTTTCAAATTGTAAAACATAAAATAAAATAAAAAGTCTTTTAAAGAATTTTTATTTTTTTTTAACTTTCATTTTTTATTGTTTTTTATTTTATTGATTTTGTGTTTTCATTAAATATTGATAAACACCAATATTTAATTTATTTTCCCATTTAAATCCAAATTGATTTAATTCAAGTTTTATTCCCCGTTTTTGTTTTTGATTTTTTGAAGATTAATTAATTAAATATTAATAAAGAATTAATATTTAATCAATTTAAGGTTCACATCCTTCTTATTTGAATAATGATGGAAAGAGGTAAATTAAGACAACAGGTCTATTAATGTGCTGAGAATTTAGTGGTAATTTTATCAGACTGATTTATTCAAATATATAACATATGGATATAAAGGATTTGTTTTAAATAAAATTAGTCTTGTAATTAAACTGGGTTCATAATACTTGTAGACAGATATTCATTATCATAATCTGACTTTCAAACATAAATGAACAATTGTGTGAAATATCAATATTAATGGAAATTGGTTAACCATTGTAGAAGGAAGTTGCGGTGTTTGATTGTTTCAGGTATTAAAAAATGTAAGGAGAAAGGAACTACAGCCTGTCAAAGAACAAAAAATAGAGCAAGGAACACAATAAGGCATAATGCCAATTGAGCAACTTAACCAGAAGGCTACTGAAGCTCCTGGAACAAAACGTTACAAAGTTATTTTATGAAATGTAAAGATGGATTAGTAAAGTAGCACCTGTAAGGTTATACAAAGAGGTGGGTATGCCTACTAAAAGAAAGTATTTGTCATTGAGCAGTGGGAAGTCCCACGGTAATTATGTACCAATCAACTTTTAACAAATCTCGACAAAATGTCAAGTCGTGGGTATGCCCACGTTAGTTATGTATCTTCAAATCTTGGTAAATGTCGAGTCATGGGTATGCCCACGTATTTTTTGTATAAGTACAGGACCAATGGTCTTGGGCAAGGTTGGAGGTTTTCTCAACCCCGCTCTTTCCTACCAGCGCCTGTAGCGAGCGGGGTCACACTGTAAAATATATTTATATTAATAAAAAAATTTCAGGGCTTTGGCCTTTTACCGATAAAAAAAAATAAAAATAAAAATAAAAATAAATATTTAATCAATTTTTTAAAAAATAAAACTTAGATTCAAAAACTTTATTATTTCAATTTTGGAAATCATGCTTCGAATTGATTTATTCTCGCAAATTTAACAATGAAATATTAAATATAAATTTTAATATTTTAAAATGGACTTGATTTCCCATCTCGACGTGAATCCTATTATTGTTCGTTGATTCCATCATGGGTCAAGATTGCTTTTCGTCAAACATCTTCAAAATTTCATGATCACTAAGGTCCCAGACATAAAAAATTTATTTTTGAAGTTTATTCACCTCATTCTATCATTGTTTTGGATTCCTTGTGAATGCTTAATTTTATTTTTTAGGCACGTTCCATGACCCCATTGTATTTGCACTTGATCATATGTTAAGCGGGACTCTTGTGGGATGGCGGATTAGATCCTTTGGACTAATTCCTTAACCAGCCTCATTTTGCACTTGAGACAACATGCAAGCCGAATTTGGGTTGGGTGGTGGATTTTTTCTTTTGGACTAATTCCCTGACTCCTTTGCATATGTGCTTGGGAAAGTGCTTGGGTGGGATTATGGAAGGCATGCAAATTTTTTCCAAAGCCAACACACTACAACCCTATACCATTCGCACTTGTAAAGAAACCAGAGTGAGATTTCTATCTTCTCACAGATTGGTTTGTTTGGCAATCCTCCATTGACTGGATTGACTTGCGCTAGTGAGGGGATTGGAGTGGGATTTGGGTTGGGTTATGGATTATTTCCTTTGTGAAGGATTTCATCCTACTTGATCAATTTGTGACTGATTATGATATGTGCTCCATGAAATGTGGGCCTCTCCTTTGTCACATACCCTTAGACTTGTTCACATGCACCTTCCTTTCTTTTCTCAATATGGATCCTTCATTCTACCAATCTCCTTGGTACCTATACATCTATGCTTGAGATTTCTCTCACTCAATGCTTTCTATCTATGGGCAACAAGTCGACCTTTGTTCACCACTTCTCTATTTTGATTGGACTTCGCATACGGATTGGATGATCTTCTGTTGCAAATTGAGTTGGATGTGTATTGCTGGAGCTTCAATGGTAGACATTAATTCTTCCTACTTTTGAATCACCTTCTTGTTCTTGTGGGTCAAGGGTTTCTGTGGGCATGCAGAGACTTTTTGGGAATAAATCTTCCCTCACCATTCCTTTGATGCCATTAATCACCTGTTCAAAGATGTAAGGATCAATCAAGTGTCTTTACGGTATTGATCTACCATAGAAGATTCAGAGGATCTCATCTATGGTTTCTCTTTTGATGAAGACAACTTCATATGAACCTTTGTTGAATGCAACCAAATTTTTTGGGGTTACGTGTTATCACCACTTCTCATTTTCAAAGGGAGAACCAAGAGATTGGTACAAGAGAAACTGAGATGAAAAAACAAAAAGGGGGGAAGCAACCCAAAAGATATGGGGTCCCATCATAGATGGGTGGGGTGTAAAATATAGATCACAACATCTGGTGACTCCATGGGTGAAATGTTGAAAACATTTCAAGGATAAAAAATTTACTAGGAACCTAAATTCCTTAGTCAATAAAACTTATATTGTCACAAAGAGAGAAAATGGAACTCAAAAGGGGAAGAGAATCATCTATTGGATCAGGACACCTTCATCCTTCAATTACCTATGTGTGTGCAAATATGTTAATTTCCGTTCAATAAGACCACTCAGAAACCCTAAGATCAGCCATGGCAAGCTATATATTCCTCCTAAATTCAATAGCATCTTGGACATTGCCCCATTGCCAGTCAGGCATCCATAGCCTTGATAGAGTTGTCGTTGTAAAACCAATAGAGATTGCTCCACTTCCAATGAATTATTCTTTTGAACACCTATGGAGATTTTTGCGTACCCCTAGAAGCTAGTAATTTCATCTTCTCTTGTATTTCCTCTTTTATCCTTCTCAATTGATATTGCATTTCTTTCTTTTCTTTTGGCTCTTGACCAATGAAACTCACTATGGGTTTAGGAATTATAGTGGCGTTGAAGAAAGATTTTAAAATTTTCACTAGCCATGACCTCTCCCAAAGAAACCAAAATGGACTCAAAGCAATAGTTAGGTGTGAAATATAAGAATCTCAGAGTTTGAGTGTTAAGACACAGTGCATGATTAACCTCCCAAGTCAAGTCTATATTCCAACTTGATGATAAACATAAGAAGGAAAACCTTGGTTCCTAAGGATCTTCATAAATAGTTATCCAAGAAATGAGATAAACAAGTCATGATGGAGTCTTTAGATGAAGTTTGAAATCACATAATGTCTTCATAGAAATGAGAACACCTAAACCTCCAAGTCAATTGGAAAACCAAAACCAAAAACCAAAACAAAAGAAAACCAAAAACACCTAAACAAACCAAGATCAGAGAAAAAAAACCCTAAACTAATTGTCAAACTATGAGAAAACCAAAACAACCTAAACTATAGAAAACCAAAATCCCACCAATATGAAAGAAATGTCAGGAAAAGAAACAGGGGAAGAAAAAAAAAATCCCCTCTAAACTAAAAGAAAACCAATGAAAGCGTGAAGGAAAAGGGAACCCAAAATGAAAGAACGGAAGGGAAAATGTAGACTAACCATGTACATGATAGGATTCTAGAAGGAAACCTAAGAGAAGAAATAATGCTTGAGGAATTTCCCATTGATTGGCAATGAGACTTATTTTATGGTTAGAGTTCTCAGCTTGAATGCATTATCTCCCAGTATCTCAGAAATTTGAAAAGGCCCCATCCATAGATTATCAAACTTTTCATGATCGCCTTTCTTTTCATGGGCTTTATCCCAAAAAAGTACCAGACCTGAAATTCACAAATTCTTATCTCTGTCCATTTTGTTGAACCATCTCTTTACCATAGTTTGATTTTTTACAAACTTTTCCATTGTCTGATCTCTTTTCTCATCCTGGAGTAGTAACTATGTCAAACCTGTACGTGCTATGTCTTCACCTTCCATGTAATCTTGCATAAAATGCAATGTCAAGGTCCTCAACTGAATGGGAAAAATTGGATCTTCTCCATACACCAAATGATAGGGAGACATCCCTATAGAGCTCTTGATTCTTATTTTGTCTGTCCAAAGTGAAAATCTTAGTTGCGTATGCGAGTCCCTGGGATTTTTTTCCAACAACTTCTTGATAGCACTTAATGGATTCTTGTTCATTGACTCAGCTAACCCATTCCCTTGTGGATAGTAATTTGATGAAAAGTTTAGGGTGATCCCATAATCAAATGCCCAGTTTCAAAACTTTAGATATTTAAATGCATTTCTATTGTCGCATACAAGAACATGTGGACATCTGAATCTCATGATAATATTTTCTTCAAGGAACTTGATGAAAACTTGTCTTGAAATTCTTTAGTGCTTGAGCATCTGACCAGTGAGTGCAATAATCAGTAGTAGCCAGGATGTACCTGTGTTGTCCTGAAGAAGGTGGATTAATTAGACAAATAAAATATAACCCCACTTTACAAAGGGTCTTACTTCAATAATAGGTTGCAAAGGCATTGCAATATTTCTCTCGTGTGTTGCAGGTACTTGACAAGTGTGATACATTTTTACATGTTCATAGGCATCTTTAAACAATACAGGCCTCTAATATCCTGTCCTTGAAATCTAGTGGGCCATAGAGAGACTACTTTCGTGACTAGTCCCATAATTTCTATAAAAATGTTTAAGGATCTACTATGCTTCTTCTTTTTTGACACATCTCAAATAGACTCTGTCATGATTCTTTCTATATAGAACTACTCCTTGAAACATAAATTGTTGACTTTTCATTCTCAAAAAACACTTTTGGATAGATTTTAGGTGCTTAGGAGACTTATGATTAAGTAGGTAGTAAACAATGTCATCATACCATTCATATGGGGATACTTCTTCCATCACATATACTTGATGAACCAATCTGGGACCATTTGTTGTGATTGTTTTTGTCTGAGCTTGTCCTTGTACTAGCTTCATAGGTTGTATCTCCACATCATATTCTTCAATGATAGACATCCATTTTCCTTTTCTTTCTCCCAATTCATTCTACATCAATAATATTTTCACTACCGCATCTGGGACGATTGTATAAATCTTGCCTCTCAAAATATTATGTCCAAATTTCTTGATTGCCTTCACCAAAGCATACACTTGCATCTTGATGTTTGGATATTTCAATCCTCTACCCTTCAATGGTGAGATGATAAAGGCAATAGGATGCTCATCTTTCTCCTTTGTTCTCTGTGTGAGGATAGTTGCAAAATTATGCTCTGATGCAAATGAATATATGTAGAATGGCCTAGTGTAATTTGGACTGATCAAAATAGGAGCATCCACAATTACTTGCTTTATCTCTTCAAAGCCCTTCTTTGAGGTAGGTGTCCAGTCTATCTTTGCACCTTTTTTCAACATGTCATTTAGTGGCTTGACTATTTCAGAAAATCCTGATATGAGCTTCCTTGCAAAGTTGATTTTTCTGAAGAATGATTTTAGCTCTTTCTAACTACCTGGCAGCCCCAATTTTGAAATGTCTTCAATGTGCTCAGGATCAATTGAGATTACACATTCTAAAATTACATTTCCTAGCAATTTTCCTTTGGTGACTATGAGCATGTATTTATTTAGGTTCAATGAAATTCCTTATCTTCTGCATCTCTAAAAGATTCTTCTTAAATATGTTATATGATCCTTTCTGCACCGAGAAAGTACAGTGAGATCATCCATGTATATAATAATTCATTTCGCAACCAAATCCTTGAAAGCATAATCCATGGCTCTCTTAAAAGTGGCTCCGATGTTAATCAAACCAAAGGGCATTCTCTTGTCTACAAATGTGCCCCACTTAGTGGGGAATGTAGTCTTCAATCTATCTTCTTCTTCTACCATCACCTAGTTATATCCAAAATAACCATTTAAAAATGACACCATTTGGGACCCATTTACAACTTGTATCCTTTTATCTAATGATGGCACTAGATAATTTTCCTTTTCTAAAGCTCTATTAAGATTACAGAAATCCACACACAATCTTATTTCTCCACTCTTTTTTCTAGCAAGAACCAAGTTGGTGACCCACGTCAAGTGTCTAACCAGAAAACTTATTCTAGCATAAAGTAATTTCTTCACTTATTGATGGATTATTGGCTCTAATAGGGGATTTATCGGTCTTTGCCTTTGTCAAAATGGTTTACTATTTGGCTTCAATTGAATTGTTTGTGTGATGAGGGAGGTATCATAATTTTTCAAATCTTTGTATCCCCATGCAATCACATCCGAGAATTCCCTCACAAGCTTGAAAATATCTTCCTTTCTATGAGTACAAACTTTACCAATAAAAACATTCTTCATATTCTCTACAGTTCCTAACTTCACTTTTTCACATTCCCCTCCTTCAGTTATCTGATACTTGAGGGAAATCAATCTATCCGAACCAAAAATTCTCTCCATCTCAATAATTCCCTTAGGCATAGTATTTGTCCTCAAATTCATAATCTCATATATTTCAAACTGTACTTATTGTGGTTCTCCCTCATTGATGACTTCTGATTCAAAGACTCTTGAACTTGTCAGGAAATCAAGGATATGCTTATCATCTTCAAATACTTGAAATTTTTTAATGTTGTCTGGAACAAATGGCAACAAAGTCAATTAAACTATGAGATTCACACACTCCATGGCTAATGGTTCCAAAGAACTTGCAGATTGATATAATGAATTTGCAAGTGGATTGCATGTTCTATTTATTCTTTTAATGTTGAAGGCATCAAAGCTTTCAATCAAATCCCAAAATCTATTGTGATAACGACCCAATCTTTTATCATGGCATGCATACTATTTTTGAACTTTTCCTACCACTATGTCTAAATCTCCATGCACATGTAGGATCTTGGCACCCTTTTGGATAGCGAGGAGCAATCCAATAACTAGTGATTCATACTCAGCCACATTATTCCTACAAGGAAGCTACAATTTGTGTGCTGTGAGATAGGCTTCCCCTGTTAGGCTAACAAGTTCCACACCGGTTCCACTTCCTTTCTTTGATTTTGATCCATCAAATGATAAAGTCTAGACTTGATCATTGGCTTGAGTACCAAAAGGTTCACCTTTTGAATGCTTGACTTATTTTTCATGTTCTTCTTCAAAATCCTACTTCTTATCTTCTTTAATTTTCTTATACCATGGTTCTGAGGTTACAACTTGAGCTAGTTTTTTCACATCAACAACTTCTTGAATATTTCTCATCATTGATACTTGTGGGATCATCTTTGAAACTTGTGCAACTGCAGCTTTGCACATTGTGCATGATATTTTAGAATGAAAGGAATTATGTATCGTGCACCAATTAGGAAGCAACAAATTATGAATATGAGCATCTTTCCCCAACTCAACATCTTTCTTAACACTTTTCAAGACAAAATTCCTAAAATTTTCAAACATTCCTTCAGTCATTGATGGTTCTAAATTATCATCAGTTGGTACCTCTACAAATCTTGGCATTATCTCTAGGAATCCTCCTTGATTATAACCTTGCAACATCAACATTTCCCCAATTTTAGGTGCATAAGATCCTAGAATTTTTTCCATGAACAAGATCTCGTTATCCTCTATGTATTCATTTATCAACAATTGGAGCCTTTGCATTCTCTTTATCCTTATCTAATTTGGGATTCCTTTCCATGGAAGCCACATGTGTGAAAAGTCAATTTCTATGTATCCATTCAATTTCTTTTCCCAATCTCTACTTAAAAGCATTCCATATCCTTCTAGAATGTTAGCAACTAATATGTCAATACAACTCTAAACTCATGGATCTGAAGCCAATTGCATCTGAATATTGTTGATTTCTCCCACAATTGGAACTTCTATTTTATCAAACTGAGTCACCTTCTTATCTTTTTGTAATGGGACTAATCCCAATTTTCTACATATGGCAAGGGGCATTACATTACTTGATGCTCCAAAGTCAATTAGACAGTTATGCAACATTTTTCCAAAAATCCAGACTGGCACAAGGAAAGGGGTAGACTCTTCTTTTCCTTGGTAGAAAATCACAGACTTTTGTATTGTAGGATTGAATTCCTCATTGTTCACACTCTACTGGGTGTTGCTCCTATTTTGAATAGTACTTGTCATTTTTTCTACGAGAGCAATGGGATCCCTGATTATTTCTTCTCTTCGAAGTGAAGGGTTGTTTTGCAAGATTCCTTCCTAAGAAAATTTTTGCACCATCCCAATGAAGCTTGAACTTTGTGAGACATCATCTGCACCCATCTATACATTTTTAACAACATTCATGTTTTGTGCAAAGCTAGATTGATGATTTTTAGGGGGACCTATAGGTGGGTATGAAGTATTTTACGATATTATCTTTGGAGGTGCATCATTCATACTCCCCAACAATGTGTCCCTTATCTCAGGAAGTTTCATCAGTTCATACAGTGGTAGAATTACTTTTATCTTCTTAAATTCTTGTAGTACACAAGAGCTCAATCTCTTGAATTCCTTCCTAGGAGGATTTTATTTATGCCCTTGTTCTAGGTTTTGTTTTTTTCCTCCATTTTTTATAATAGACTGCACCACAAGTTTCCCTTTTTGATTTTGCAGAGCATTGGTCACAACTATCATCTTTCTCCTTGTGCACTACTAGGTTATTGATACTCAAATGAATCTATGAGAGAACACATAGTATTACTTGCATTGGGATGTAGGGGAGTTTTAAAGTTGTTTGGAGGAGTAGACGTCATCAATGGCTCATGATTTATGTAATTTATCTAAAACTTCTTTAGTCCAACATTTTCAGATGTCTGTTGAAAACATTGAACTTCACTTACTCCTTCCACTAGGACACTATTTTAAAGTGGAGGCAAAATAAATTTTTCCCTTTGTAGTGGCTCATTTGGAGAAATAGGTGGAGGTTGATTCTTTGGTGGAGCCTGATATTGTGGTGCCTCCATGGGACCGTTTGCTAATGCAGGCGGGAATTTTTTATTAGTTTGTATAGGCATGTAATCCTAAGAATCGGGAGGAGGAAACTTGAAATCATCAAAGACCAGTGCCTAGTCATATCTAGGAGTAGGTACTAGTTCATAGCCTGTAGGCACAGGATTTTCAAGTGCTATAGTGTTTCTAACTTCTTCTTTGAAGATATTAGTTGCTATTTGAAACTCTTGGAATTGTAACTCAGAGTGTTGATTAGTTTAATGCAGCCTACACCATCGAGATAATGTTGCTTCTACTAGGAAAAATCTATTAGCAGGTCAACTTTCAAAAGCTCGTGCATTGTCCAATGGTGAAGGAACTTTGCCATTATTTCGATTTGTATTCCATGACCTTTTATGGTATCCGTGATTGTTGTTCCAATATCTAGAATTATTTTCTTGATAACCTTGATTTTTGTTCTAGTATCCTTGATTGTTATCATGATGATTCTCATGGTGAGCCAGAGGATTCCCTTGATACCCTCAATTATTTCCTTGATGTGATTGATAATTCATTTGTGAGTTCTACAATTGATTATTCTAATTTCTAAGGTAATTAACCTTAGTAGACAACTTCTTGACATGTTCTATTAGGTCTTTCATTTAATCTTGTTCTTCCTGAGTCCTTGTGGGAGTTTTTGTATTCTGAAGATAGACAGGTTGTGTAGGCACCCTATGAGATATCGGAGCTCCCAAATGCAACACTAGATGATTAGGAGTAGCAACGAGATTAAAAGTAGGACCATAGCTCAACATCCCTTGATTCAATGTATTAGCATTACCAAATTAACTAGGTGCTCCAATAGTAGTTGTTGGTGATTATAAATTGATCTTCTCAGCCTTAGCATACCCTTGGATTAAATTGGTGGGGGTTAGATGGGTCTTTTGGATGAACATGGAAGTGAAACAATCCAAGGCTGTATAGTAAATAGGCCTTATGACATCATCATTTATGAAAAAAGGATCACATAGTCATGAATAGGCCCTCTAAAATCTATTGTTGAAGGGACCAATTGGTTCATGCTCTTGCCTTCTTATCTTAATGAATTGCCTATACAGTTTAGCAAGGGTGATAGGCAATCTGAACTTCCCCAAGAATGCATCCTTCAAATCTTTCCATGTTTGGATTAAATTCGTGTGTAAATTAAGATACCAATAAAATGCTTCTGCATGTAGTGAATATGGGTAAAATTGCCATGCCAAATATTCATCTTGAACATTTTTATTTTGTAGCGAATATTCAAAAATCTTTACATGTCCATCAGTAGTGCAGTTGATGTCATTCACAAAAAACCTAGAGGAGAAATGCTCATGATTATTTGGCATATGATTGTAAGAAGAAAATGTTACAAGAGGTGATGCATTATGCGATCGCCATTATTGTTCCATCGCTGGAACTTGTTGTTGGGTGACTATGGGTACAATAGCTTGTATAGGTATTTGTACTATCAAGTGTTGAACTTGTGTAGCTCCTTGTTGAACTCCTTGAGTGGTCCCTTGTGTCTAATGTTGTTGTGGTGGAGTTTGAAATTGTCTTGTAAGGTCAGCTACACTTTGTGAGTTTTGACTTGTAGATGCTTCTTTCTTGCCTCACCTAGGCTTTCAATGAAAATTTAGTTCTTCTAGATCTTTTTCTCTCGAAGTGGATCTCAAGATTCTTCGGTGCACCTCAAGCGAGAATGAATTAATGCACTCCATTATGTAAAATCTACTTTAATCCCTTCTTATAGGTGCTAGAGGCTATTGATTCCCCTGAATGACCAATTCTCTTCGAATAGCTACTTCAATCCTTTGAGCTTTCTCTTCTTCTTCTTCTAACAAAAAGCTCACTAGCATATACTTAGTTGTACTTCTCTTAATTTTCCAGGTGAGCGAGTTCAATCCTACGATGACATCTTCTTGGTCATCTCCAAATACAAGATTAGGCTATAAAACTGGTACACTGTCACTATGTGGAAGCACCGAATTAATTCATGATATGCGAGATTATCTTGAGGAAAAAATTATGTCTAGGCCCTCCTAGTGCCAGTTTTGATTTATGCATGTTTTATGACTCACCAAACAGTATCTAACAAAATATCAAGATATCTTATCCTCTCTTGAACAAAGTACTGCATATGCTAAGATTGCAAGAAGATCATACGGTAACTCCAAGGTTCCTCAACTGATGGATAAGCTCGGTGATGATGTGATTTGCTGATAATCACAAGGGGCCTTATGTTTTCAATCCTTTATGTCATAATTAATGTAGGTACTATCCAAAGATTTGCAATGAAGTACTAATTTTTGAATTTTCACCAGATATGAAGAAATGAAAGTGGTTTAGGGTTCAGAGATCGTAATCCAATCCTAAGGGTAATGATATCCAATGAAAGTATGCCAATGGAAGATTTCCTCAATTACTGAGTCCCGCTTTGCAAATTCAAGCTACAACTACATGTGGACTGGTGGAAACTTCAAAGGTTTGCACAAATGATTGAATTTAAGCACATGGATAAGGGTTCAGGCTAACTTTTCACAATGATTTAGAATCACTAAAACATCAAAAGTATGAACCATAGGAACTCATAAAAACATCATCATAATCTCCAAAATAATCATAAAACTTTATCTACAAAACTTAATCTAATTGAGAGAATTATGAAACCAAGCAAGCATCAAGACACATCAAATGATCACCACACTTCAATAAAAATTCTATTGTCTCAATAGATCATAAGAAACAATCTCAAAATTTTCTCTCTTACAAATGAGAAGAAGAGGCCTTTATATAGGTCCTTGAAAAAAAGGAAAGGCCTAGATCAAAACAATAACTAATGCCCTATATTTTTCCAGCTCAACCCTAATTAGGGTTACCACACAGAAAAGGGAATATTAATTAATGCAAGGAAGAAACCACTACCATAGTGGGTAATAAATGCCCACTATCATGCTCAAGAAGAGAGTGAGGTGTCATAAATAGCCACCACATGTATGTCCACTATGAATTAAATACATCTACCTTTGACCTCTGCATTTGAACTCTTGGAATCTACCCAATATGGCCTCCAATTCATCGATGCTAACGCTTAGTTATGATTTATGCCTAAATTCTAGTGCCACCACTACTCGCTCTGATCTCTTCAGGCTATCCTCCCATTCTGGTAATAGATCCTGAGTTGTGTGTATGTTTCTTAAGAAGGAAGAGAGGTTCTGAAAATCATCCTTTATGGAAGAGTTAAGTCTAAAGAACTCCTCTAATTTCCCCTTCATGTTATCCATCGTTATTTCCTCCTTGGCCTACCTTTGTAACCACAGTGATGCAATGGTATTGGAGATCTCCTACTAGATATTCTCAACTATCCCCTTTAATTGATCTAACTCCTTAGTGAAATTTTCAAACATTTTCTTCGCCAAGAGAACTACACCATACCACCATGGGAAATCATATGATCCTTCTCCGATGAACTTTCTGTCAACCAATATTTTCCTAGGGGTTTTCATCAGCTTCTACAAGTTAGATATTGCCTCATCCTGATAAATATTCTCATCTTCCCAAGTTTCCTCTATGCACCGAATTCAGAAGAGTATGGTCAACACCTTATTATGAATCTAAACTAACTCCTCCACGTGGATGTAGGCCTCATTCTTGATCCCCTTAATCCAATTCTCTGCACCCTATGCAATCCTCCTAATCTTGTTGATGGACTCAACTAACTCATTTGGAACAGCTAGTGGTGGAATGAAAGACCGATCCTCTTCTCAAATTGGGTGAGGTAGGCTTTCAACATATGCACATAAAGCCCTGATCTCTCCCTTCTTCCTCTGATATTTTTCTTCCAACTTCCTCATCTTATCCTTGAAAACTTGTGACGAATCATCAAATTCCTCCATGACCCGTGCTCGAGAGGCCTGACCAAGATCAACCTCTATTATTTGATACTCCTTAGGAGAAATTTGGTCTTTGGTCTTGTCAACTACTGGAATTTCTATCTATAGAATTTTGGATCTAGATTCTCCTCTCATGACCTTGGTGAACTTCTTTTCTTTTCTCCTTTCTCTTGATTGGTTAATTCAATGAATAATCTCTTATAACTCAAATGCAGGGTCTACTCATTTTCTTGGATTCTCTGAATCCTCTGCCTGAGCCACTTTGGAACATTTGTATTCAAGTCCCTCTACACTGCTAATTTTTCTTGCCCTTGCACTACTTTGGTATCAATCTCCTCGGCTCCAAGAATTTATACCATTTCTTTAGGAGCAAGTGCCTCTGTGGTGGGAATCTCCTCCTCTACCACTGGGGCCTCTATTTCTACCTTAGGGATTTCTTCCTCAATTATATTTCTAAAGAAGACACTGAGACTCTCCTCTATTGTCACATCATATTCCTTGCTCCTTCTTGGCATGAACCTCTCATTGGCATTAATGCTCAATCTATCCTGTATCGATGTATTCATGTATTTTTCTCCTTGCTGAGTTCTTCTTTCACTTGCTTCTCCTTCATGCTTGGTGAATGCTCCTATTTCCTACACACTAGGAGTATGGCTAGGTGAAGATGGTGCACTCTTGGACCTTAATCTCTTTTGTTGTGGTTCTTCAACATGAAGATCCAATCCCCTCTCTATATGCATTTATTGAGCTTCATCCTTCTCCTTTTCATGCTCTGCACTCTTTGATGGGATGTCTATTTCTTCTACTCTTCCTGCATATGGTTGTCTTGGTCTCTCTGCTCGCAGATATGGATGACCTAACAAATTTGAGGCCAAATATTCTTTTGAAATATTCATCCTGTCAAGTTGTCTTTCTACCCACCACCTTGTGAAGTCTACGACTATGTTTGTTAGTGCATCAAGATCCACAATATCCTTTCTCTTCTAGTCATAAGGATGAATGACCTTTTCCTTATCTAGGTTAAAACCTCGATAAAATACATTCAAATCCTCTTCCATCTGACCATGAATGTGGATAATCTTACATGCCCTGATCAGGTTTAAGGGTAATCAAGAGCACATCCTCTTCTTGACCTCATTTTCATCAACCACATTTACCCAACAGTCCTCAAGATGAGATTTGTCTCGATACCTCATCCCTACCACTACTCTAATATTATTATATGGGTCAAAATTTGGCCTTCCTAGATAGAGTGGTAGATGAGAGAATTTCAGCTCATCAAATGACCTCTTAGCTACTGGTAGACAAGTACACACTTCAACTACATCACTTCCAATGAAAAGTGGGAATTCTAGTCCCAACTTATTCTTGTTCTTCAGGACTTTATCATAGGCTGTCAACTATTGAGTGACTTCCAACATGATCATTTTATTGTTAGGGTACCATGGAAGCTTGAATGGCTACTTAGAAATTCCCTACAATCTGATATAGGAGAAGGTGGGAAACTAAATGAACCATGCTCCAAATTCCTCAACCAACTTCATTTCCACGTAAGCCAATCTCATATGTAATCCCTTCTGCAAGGTCCTCATGATGTGTATTGCAATCACATCATTAACTCAAGTGTGGTTATCTATGGCCTATAGATGCAACTATGGTGAAAAATCATGGACCCTTAACCTTAGATTCCCACTTGGGAGAACTCCCTTTTACCTCAGTCCTTGATACCTCATGTTTTGTGCTAGCATATATATCACATATGACCTCATGAAGAACTTCTTTGTATGCTCCAAATTTCTCAGTTGCTCATCGAGGTTGTCACTAATCAACCCACCCCAATGAATGTGATTTATCTCCTCTACTACCTATTGAACAAAGTACCACATCCATGTCTCAAATAGGTAGGAGTGGGGTAAGCCAAATATACTCTTGAGAATCATTATCGATTGCTATACACTCGGTGGAAATCCATCCACACAAGCTCCTTGAGCAACTTGGAGTAGTGGGATTTATTCCTCGCCATCGATTTATTGTTGATGATCTCCTCACAGTGTTGAACTCCAGTTGTGTAAACTCTATGTGCTTGATCCTTTGTCTTTGAGACCAACCTCTGAGATCAAGGGATCCTGAATGCCTCAGTGGTAGCTAGTGGGGAGAGATCTGCAATGATATACCCATCTGATTCCTTAATCATTCTATCACAGGACTGATAATGTTTTGCACATTCCATGATCAACTCAACATGCTAAAAGGCAAGAGGGAATCCAACTGTAGCTACAATTCTGTTGTTCACAATCCAGGTAGCGAGGTGTGTTGGGTGATGATATTTGTAGCCAAACATCCTCCTCTAGAACTCACTCAAATTGAGGCATCCAAGATTCGTGTCATTCACTTCAATCCACTTTGAGATAATTTTGGACTCTGGGTAGAATTTTCTATGTTCATTCTTGATCAATTGCCTCCTTCTTACGCTTGTTCCTCTAGGCTCTGCTATCTGCAAAATAGACATTAAACTTATAAGAGCATGAAAAAAGTAGAAAAAAACATTTTTCCCAAAATTTAGAAAATTGTCAGAATTTCTCCATCCCGCTCAACATTGAATTTTCTCTCTCCTCATGGAAATTCATGCCTCTTATTGACTTACTGAAGAAAATCTAAAAATTTCACAAATTTCTTCACACTCTTCAAGAAATAATCATTTTCTTTACCCAAAAACTTCACACCTTTCAAGAAGAATAATCTTCTCTCTCCTCTCAAGAATTCCTTCAAGTTCACTCTTCTCGAATTGTGTGAGAATGAAATAAGAGAGGCCTTCTCTTATAGACTTGTAAAATCTGAAAAACTACTTTAAAAACTACAAGCTAATTTGGGAAACTGCTTTATTTATATCCCAAGATTCTAATTTTGAAGAGATTCTCTGCCACTTGTCTGAGTTTTTCTTCTCGCCTTTTAAAACTTGCCAATTTGAGTGCTTTGTCTTCATGGATAAGTTTTATCCATTTCTTGATTTTCCAATTTTTTGATTATTTGATTTAATTAATTAAATATCAATAAAATCAATGTTTAATCCTTTTCAAATTTTAAAACATAAACAAAAAAAAAAACTTTTAAAGCATTTTTTTTAAAAAACTTTTAATTGCTTTTTATTTTATCAATTTTTTTGTTAATTAAATATTGATAAAAAACAATATTCAATTAATTTTTTCATTTAAATCCAAATCAATTTACTTCAAGTTTTATTTTGCCTTTTTTTTTTTTTGAAGATTAATTAATTAAATATTAATAAAAATTAATATTTCATCAATTTAAAAAAATTAAAACTTAGAATTAAAAAATTTTATTATTTCAATTTTGGAAATGATGCTTTGAATTGATTTATTCTCTCAAATTTAACAATTAAATATTAAATGTAAAATTTAATATTTTTAAATTTAGCACCAAAATGGACTTGATTTCCCATCTTGACGTGAATCATATTGTTGTTCGTTGATTTCATCATTGATCGAGATTTCTTTTAGAAGTTTATTCCATGAAAACCAAGGTCTCGGATATAAAAAAATATTTCTTTTAGAAGTTGATTCACCTCATTCTATCTTTCTTTTGGATTCCTTGTGAATACTTAATTTTTGTTTTAGGCACATTCCCCGACCCCCTTGTATTTTCACTAGATCATATGTTAAGTGGGATTCTTGTGGGATGGTGGATTATGAACTTTGGACTAATTCCTTGACTGACCTCGTTTCGTGCTTGAGACAACATGTGAGTGGGATTTGGGTTGGGTGGCAGATTTTTTCTTTTGGACTCCTTTGCAGATGCGCTTGGGAAAGTTCTTCGGTGGGATTCTGGAAGGCATGCAGATTTTATCCAAAGCCCGCATTCTACAACCCAATGCCATTCGTGCTTGCGAAGAAACCAGAGCAGGATTTCTATCTTCTCACAGATTGTTTCATTTGGCAGTCCTCTGTTGATTGGATTGACTTGCGCCAGTGAGGGGATTGGAGCCGGATTTGGGTTATGGATTATTTCATGTGTGAAGGATTTCATCCTCCTTGATCAATACGTGACCATTACTGATATGTGTTCCACAAAAGGTGAGCCTCTCCTTTCTCACATACCCTCAGGCTTGTTTAAATGTTCCTTCCTTTCTTTTCTCGCCATGTGTCCTTCATTCTGCCGATCTCCTTGGCACCTACGAAACTATGACTGAGATTTCTCTGACTCTAACATTTCTCTCTATCCAAGGCAACGAGTCGACCTTTGTTCACCGCTTCTTGATTTAAATTGAACATCGCATACAGATTGGGTTCTCTTGTATTGCAAATTGAGTTGCCTTTGTATTGTTAGAGTTTCGATGGTAGACATTAATTCTTCCTACTTTTGAATCACCTTCTTTTTCTTGCAGGTCAATGGTTTATGTGAGCATGCAGAGAATTTTGGGAAATCAATCTTCCCTAACCATTCCTTCGATGCCATTAATCACATGTTCAAAGATGTAAGGACAACTTAGGTGTCTTCATGGTATTGATATACCACAAAAGATTCAAAGGATCTCGTGTGTGGTTTCTCTATTGATGAAGGCATCTTCATATGCACCTCTATTGAATGCAACCAATTTTTTCTGGGCTACGTGTTATCACAACTTCTCATTTTCAAAGCGAGAACTAAGAGATTGGTATAGGAGCAACTGAGATGAAAAAGCAAAAGCGGGAAGCAACCCAAAAGATATGGGGTCCCATCATAGATGGGTAGGGTGTGAAATATAGGTCACAACAGGTCTAAGAAAAAATTATTATCCAACCACCTATGTGAAACTCATTCTTGAAGTTTAGCCTACCACCAAAGAAGGGCGGGGAAATAGTTCAACATGTAGAATGAACACTAGGTTCTCGTGCAAGCATAAAAACACCACTTCTACCTTGAATATTGTTCCCTACTTACAACACAACTTAAGAAAAGTAGTGCATTTTAAATATTTTTCATCCTCTTTAACACTAAGTTTAGTTCTAATTCCATGTTAATTTTTTTATGAGATACATGTTTTTTCAAAATATTTCCTTCACATTACATAAAATTCCACTTTTAAATAATGATATCTTGATAAAGATGTTTTTAATTAGATTAGTATGGATAGGGCCCTGAACCAAAATAAAGAATTTAAAACAACATCTAAAAGAAACAAAAATTAGTCAATGGGGACACAACACTACACATGGACCTAACAACATTAGAAAAAAACAAGAATCACATGAAATTCCAAAATACCTACCAGAGATCAAAATAAGACAAGATTTTGAACTACTACTAACATAACTGTTGGAAACAATTGTCTGAAGGAAATTGCAACTCAATTATGTATTGTCTTTGATGTCACACAATGTCATAGTCCATAGCAACCAGTTTCTACCGAGCTCAGTCAGTCTGCCAGAGAGGAATATTAGTGCTTACCGAGTCCACTCGGTTATCAAAGAAAATCAGTGTCTACCGAGTTCACTCGGTTACCAAAGGAAAGTTATTGTTTACCGAGTTCAGTCGGTTATCGAAGGTAAAAGATTGTCGGTGTTTACCGAGTTCCCTCGGTCTCTGAAAGATTATAGAAAGTTATGGTCACCGAGCACTGTCGGCCCTTGAAGGATTTTTGCAAATAGAGTTTTCTTAATTCAGCCGACTGTTATACTAAATAATGTCGATTTGACAAATCTAAAATCATATAAATAAAAGGTCAAATGTGAAAAGTAGAAAAAAAATACAGCAGAAGATTTACAGAAGAAAGACAGGAAAGGTGTATGCGAATTTGTGAAGGATGTTCAGATATCCTTGAGGAGCAGTAGAGATTTATTCGATTAGAAAGGATCAGACTTATGCAGAATAGAGATCTGTAATCAGCAAGACAATTGCATTATTATACAGGTCATTTTTCATTGTTACCTTCTTATCATTGTAACAGTGAATTCTAAATCTCTTAACCGAGTTGGTTTAACAACCATAATGTAAATCCTCTAACAAGGTGACAATTCCATTGAATTGTTTTCAAGACCTCTTACCAGGCCACTCCTAGCAGGGTGTTTTAAATCCTCTAACAAGGTCACACCTAACAGTGTGTTTTGTAACCTTTTACCGGGTTGGCTTCTAACCGGGCATCACTTCAGAAAAGTGAAAATTAGTATCTAGATACATTGGTGGTTTTTCCCATATTGGGTTTCCACGTTAAATCTTGTGTCTCTTGTGTTCTTAATTGCTTTCTCAATCATATACATGTGCTGATGAATATCTAAAGATAATTTTGCTAACACTTTCTGCATCTTCAAAGTTACTGCAATCTATTTACCGAGTGCTAAAATAGATAACATTGTTAAGATATCTTAAGGGATCTACAAAGAATTAATTGTGAAGTGTTTTATGGTTGACTGATTCACCCCCCCCCCTCTCAGTCACTTCATCCATATTCCATCAATTGGTATCAGAGCTTTTGGTGCTTGCAGGAAGGGTTTCAAGGACCTAAGCTAAAGATCAGGATGTCTTACAAGAGGGAAATTCCAAAGCTCAACAGAGATAACTTTTCAGCATGGCAAGGTCTCATGCGACTTCATCTGGCTTCCATTGGTGATTCAGGATGCAAATACATTGATGAAGAATACACAATTCCTAATGGCGCATTAACTGTTGAAGACATTGTAGATAAAAAGACTCACAACACCATGATGATAGACATTGCATCTGCTCTCAACTATGAAGAATTTGATGATATTAAAGATTGCACTACTGCATATGAAATGTGGATGGCACTGAAGAAAATATATGGTGGTGATGCAAATGTGAAAAGAGCCAAAGCAGAAAGCCTAAGAGGACAGTTTGACAAAATGAATATGAAGGAAGATGAAAACATTGCAAAATATGTTGAAAGAATCAAAGCAAGTGTAAGTGCAATTAGAGCTTCTGGAGGAACAATCTCAGATGAAACTGTTATAAGTAAGGTACTCAGAACATTACTCCCTATCTATGCAATAAGAGTATCAGCTATTCAAGAAAGAAGATGTGAAACAAACCACAATATAACTTTGGATGCTTTAGTTGGAAGATTGACAGCCTTTGAATTAGACAACTATGACAACTATGTTCCTAGTTCCAAAAATATTGAATCAGCATTTGAGGCCAAGGTTTCACTAAAGAAGAACAAGAAAATTAAAGAAGTTCAGTCAGAAAGTGAAGAAGTATCAGAAGAAAGTTCTGATAGTGATCTTGAAATTGTAGAAGCATTACTTGCAAAGAAGTACTCTAGAGGGAAAGGTAAGTATAAAGGTAAAACTCCTTTAATCTGTTTTTCATGTGAAGAAATTGGACATATTGCAGCTAGGTGCCCAAACAAGCAAGTCAAAGAAGAGAAGAGAAGTCACAAGTACTATGGCAAAAAAAATTTCAAATCATACAAGGATAAAGGTAAGAAATCATGTTTTATGGCTAAAGATTCTGATGATAGTGAAGAAGAAATTGTCTTTATTGCTATAAAAGATGAATCTGATGATGATGAAGATAAGATGGCACTTATTTCTCATATAAGCAAAGATGATATATGGATAATAGATAGTGGATGTTGACACCACATGACTGGTGACAAGACAAAATTTGAATATCTAGAAGACTGTGATAGTGGTAATGTAAGATTTGGAAACAATGAACCTTGTTGTATAAAAGGAAAAGGAAGAATCTCATTAACCAAAGAACTCATATGTGATAATGCTTATTGGGTTGAAGGACTAAAACATAATCTTCTAAGTGTAGCACAACTAATCAACACTGGTTTCAAGGTTGAATTCATGAATGGTCAAGCAAGACTGCTGGATGGAAAAGGAAAACTCATTGGATCAGGCAAACAAACAAAAGGTAACTTATTTTATCTTGATCTCAGTGAATATTCATGCTTTATTGCTCAAATAGAAGAAAGTTGGCTATGGCACAAAAGGTTATGTCATGTGAATTTTGATAACATGATAAAAATAAGCAAATTCAAGAAGGTTAGAGGCATTCCTACTTTGAAGAAACCTGACACTGGTCTATGTAAGAATTGTCAGATTGGCAAAATGAGTAAAACTAGTTTCAAGAGTAAGAACTATCAGTCTAAAGAAATTTTGGAAATTGTGCATATTGATTTATGTGGACCTATTGGTATACAAAGCTATACTGGAGATAAATTCTTTATTCTTTTCGTTGATGATTATTCTAGAATGATGACTGTTATGTATTTAAGAGAAAAATCAGAAGCATTTGAAAAGTTCAAATGGTACTTAGCAAGAGTAGAAAATGAAACAGGGAAAAGATTGAAATGCTTAAGATCAAACAGAGGTGGTGAATTCATCTCCCATGATTTTAACAACTTTTGCATTGAAAGAGGAATCAAAAGACAGGTATCAGCTCCTAGAACTCCTGAGCAGAATGGAATAGCAGAAAGAAGAAACAGATCTATTATGGATTGTGCAAGGACTCTAATGATAGAAAAGAACATCGCTATAAAGTACTGGAAGGAAGCTATCAGCACTGCAGTTCATACCTTGAACTAAGTACAACTGAAGAAAGACACATTCAAAACTCCTTATGAATTATGGTATGGCTATAAACCCAATATAAGTTACATGAAAATATTTGGTAGCAAGTGTTATATCTTAAAAGAATCCAGAAGAAATAAATTTGATGTGAAAAGTGATGAAGGAATATTCCTAGGATATTCTAGCAAAAGCAAGGCATACAAATGTCTGAACTTATCTACTCACAAAGTCATAGAAAGTATACATGTAAAATTTGATGAGTTTGCAGAAAAGACCGAGGAAGACAGAAAAAGGGAACCTGAGAACTATAGAAGATTCGTTTACATTGAACCTGAAACATTGGCAGACACAACTATCAGTAAGGAAACTATGTCTACCGAGCTGAGCACAGTTACCGAGTCACAAACTGAGTCACAGGAAGAAGTTCAAACCGAGTCACAGGAAGAAATTCAGACCGAGTCTTAGCCTGAAGTTACCGAGCAAATATCTACCGAGCCCGAGCAACCTGAAGAAGAGATCCTAGAAGACAACAGCATGAATCATTCAAAAGGCAAGGAACCTATACTAGCCAAATATGTCAGAAGACATCATACACCAGATCAAATCATTGGAAACAAATCAGATGGTACTATGACAAGAAGCAAGCTAAAAGGTACATGTCTGCTTACTGACTTTGAACCTAGAAATATCAAAGATGCATTGGAAAATGAAAGTTGGATTGAAGCAATGAATGAAGAATTAGAACAAATACAAAAGAACAAAACTTGGACTCTTGTACCTAGACCTAAAGATAAGAATGTAATTGGAACAAAATGGGTATTCAGGAATAAGCTGAATGAAGATGGTCAAGTATCTAGAAACAAAGCTAAACTAGTATGTAAAGGTTATTCTCAAGAAGAAGGTATAGATTATGGAGAAACTTTCGCTCCTATTGCAAGATTAGAAGGTGTAAGAACTTTACTTGCTTATGCAGCACACAAAGGATTTAAGGTATATTAGATGGATATAAAATCTGCATTTCTTAATGGAATTCTTGATGAAGAAGTCTACATTGAACAACCTGAACGTTTTGTTGATCTAGATAAAAGGGACATGGTTTGCAGGTTACACAAAGCATTGTATGGTTTAAAGCAAGCTCCTAGAGCATGGTATGAAAGACTCCATAACTATTTGATTCAGATTAATTTCAAAAGAGCTAATGATAACAGCAATCTGTATATTAAAGAAGGACCGGATGACAAAATTGTATTGGCAGAAATATTTGTGGATGATACTATATTTACAGGGAATGAGGATCAGTGCAAAGAATTTTCAGAGAAAATGAACAGAGAATTTGAAATGCCTATGTTTGGTTTAATAAAATTCTTTGTTGGTCTTCAAATTCAGCAAAGCAAGAATGGTATATACATTAATCAATCCAAATACATTAAGGAGATACTTAAGAAGTTTGGTATGGAAGATTCAAAACTAGTTGGTACACCCATGTGTACTAGACTGAAACTTACCAAAAATGATGATTCAAAAGAAGTTGATCAGACCCTATACCAATCTATGATTGGAAAATTGTAGTATGTAGTACATACAAGACCTGATATTGCCTTAGCAGTCGGTATAGTAGCTAGATTCTCAGCAAAACCTAAGGAAAATCACATGATGGAAATCAAAAGAATCTTAAGATACTTAAGAGGAACTGAAGAATATGGTTTGTGGTATAAATTTGGAGGCAATCTAGACTTGAAAGTGTTTACTGATGCTGATTAGGCAAGAAACATTGATGACAGAAAAAGCACAAGTGGTGGAGCATTTTTTCTTGGAAAAAGACTGGTATCCTGGACTAGTAAAAAGCAGAATTGCACATCTCAATCCATAGCTGAAGCAAAATATGTTGCTGCTGCAGTAAACTGTTCAAATATTGTTTGGTTTAAACAGCTATTAGAAGGTATGAAGGTTGAAATCAAAGAACCAGTTGTTATATTTTGTGACAATACTAGTGCAATAAACATCTCTAAGAATTCAGTGATGCATTCCAAAACCAAGCACATTGCTATTAAATATCACTTTGTCAGATAATTGGTGCAGGACAAGGAAATCAGATTAGAATATATTCATACAAAAGAATAGATTGCAGACATTTTTACCAAACCATTACCTAAGGATGCATTTGCGTATCTAAGAGGTAAGTTAGGGGTCATTCCCCTATCCGAGGCTCACTAAATACAGTTTTAGTGATGCATCAACCAGAACATGATTGAAAATCAACCAGTTGATGCAGCATATTCAAGGAATCATTGCATATGAATCAGTATTTGAGGTACATTAATTTTCACCGGTAATATGTGAATTGTCTTTGGCATGTGTTGTCAAAGAGGGAGTGTT
Source organism: Chamaecyparis obtusa (assembly GCA_027943335.1). NCBI lineage: Eukaryota > Viridiplantae > Streptophyta > Pinopsida > Cupressales > Cupressaceae > Chamaecyparis > Chamaecyparis obtusa. The sequence continues at coordinate 297,242 of BSBK01004157.1, forward strand.
TACTATGTCTTTTCTATTACTTCAAGAAATTTTCAATAGTCAGAAGGAAGAATTTTCAGGATAAAGGAAGTTTGCTGACAGAGGGAGATTTGAATCTGAACCGAGTTAACTCTTTCAAATTTCTTATGATATGACATATTGTGTTGCCATCAATGCCAAAGAGGGAGATTGTTGGAAACAATTGTCTGAAGGAAATTGCTAATCAATTATGTATTGTCTTTGATGTCACACAATGTCATAGTCCGCAGCAACCAGTTTCTATCGAACTCAGTCGGTCTGCCAGACAGGAATATTAGTGCTTACCGAGTCCACTCGGTTATCAAAGAAAATTAGTGTCTACCGAGTTCACTCGGTTACCAAAGGAAAGTTATTGTTTACCGAGTTTAGTCGGTTATCGAAGGTAAAAGATTGTCGGTGTTTACCGAGTTCCCTCGGTCTCTGAAAGATTATAGAAAGTTATGGTCACCGAGCACTGTCAGCCCTTGAAGGATTTTTGCAGATAGAGTTTTCTTAATTCAGCCAACTGTTATAATAAATAATGTCGATTTGACAAATCTAAAATCATATAAATAAAAGGTCAAATGTGAAAAGTAGAAAAAAAATACAACATAAGATTTACAGAAGAAAGACAGGAAAGGTGTATGCGAATTTGTGAAGGATGTTCAGATATCCTTGAGGAGCAGCAGAGATTTATTCAATCAGAAAGGATCAGACTTATGCTAAACAGAGATCTGTAATCAGCAAGACAGTTGCATTATTATACAAGTCATTTTTTATTGTTACCTTCTTATCATTGTAACAGTGAATTTTAAATCTCTTAACCGAGTTGGTTTAACAACCATAATGTAAATCCTCTAACAAGGTGACAATTCCATTGAATTGTTTTCAAGACCTCTTACCAGGCCACTCCTAGCAGGGTGTTTTAAATCCTCTAACAAGGTCACACCTAACAGTGTGTTTTGTAACCTTTTATCGGGTTGGCTTCTAACCGGGCATCACTTCAGAAAAGTGAAAATCAGTATCTAGATACATTGGTGGTTTTTCCCATATTGGGTTTCCACGTTAAATCTTGTGTCTCTTGTGTTCTTAATTGCTTTCTCAATCATATACATGTGCTGATGAATATCTAAAGATAATTTTGCTAATACTTTCTGCATCTTCAAAGTTACTGCAATCTATTTACCGAGTGCTAAAACAGATAACATTGTTAAGATATCTTAAGGGATCTGCAAAGAATTAATTGTGAAGTGTTTTATGGTTGACTGATTCACCCCCCCCCCTCTCAGTCACTTCATCCATATTCCATCAATAACAACTACTAACATAAAAGATAACTATAATACCCTAGAATTCTATGAATTAAGCTCCATCTATAAGTACAAAATAAAACTAAAAGTAAAGCCCATACTATCTAACTAGAATTATAAAGAGCCTCAATAAGGCCCCAAATTTTCCCCAATTTGTCTAGTGCCTCTGGCTAGTCATCTTGCTAATCCTTCTAAGATTTTTTCTCTTTTTCTCCTCTATATTCACTAGTCTTTTTAAGCCACATTTTATTTTATTTTGGACTTCCCTATAGTGACCCCCATCATTGATCTATTCATTAAAACTTTTTCAATACAACTAATAGATTGGAAAGCCTTCTCCATCTCTAAGCATTTATTAGAAACCATTTTATCTAAACCTTCTGCACTCTCCAAGATAACTAGAAGAGGGTCATTTGTATTTTTAATTTACTCTAAATCTTCGATGTCCTACATTTCCTCCCCCGCATGGGATAACTCCAAATATTCTTTATCAAAACCCCCAATTTCTTGGTTATTTAGGGAGGTCATCATACATCTTTCTTTTCTTAGGGGTGACCATGAGTAATTTGTTAATATGTTGGGGAGTAATATTACCCTTTTTGTTCTTATTCTTCCCCTAAGGAATGGGATGAATAAGGTTAATAGTAGAGGTGCCTCCCAACAAAATTATTCTAGGGGTAATACTTAAAGCTTGAGTGGGATGGGATGTATATATAAAGGGCTATGATAAGTACTTAATGGAGTGGAGGGGAAGAACTTTTCTCAATTCTTTCTTGCAATGAAGTGAATAGGAAAAAAAGAATGCTAATATTTTCACGATGTCTAACATGATTAAGAAATGGTAACTAGAATCCATGAATGACCATATATCTACCCTAAAGAGTAAAATAATTCATATTGTGTAAGCTAAAAAGGGCATAATGAGGAGGAAGGTTGATCCTGTCATAGCCAATTGGAAATCTTATCAGTTGTTCCCCTTGTATTTTTCTTTCTTCTATTAAGGTTTAGGGTTTATTTCAATTAAAAAAATCAAGATAAACCCTAGGTCTTTCTAATTTTTCATTACTTTTTGGTTCATAAGGCCAAGGGTGTTATCTTCATTAAAGGGAGACCAATTTGTTTAAGTCCTAGCACCATAACTGATCAAGTGTTAGCCCTTTTTAATTTTTACACCTTTAGTTGTGATTTCTCTAAGTTTATCCCCGTAGCCTTTCCTATTATTTTACTAAGTCATGGGATAAGTGGTCATGTTAGGCGGGACCTTTTACCTTTTCAAGTGGTGGGCTATGTGTTACATTCTTATTCACCCAGTGATCCTATGATGATGTCATGATTTGGACCCAACTGATCACAAGATCGCAAAGTTGTGCCATCTGTCAAATGTTCATTGGTCGACAGTATATGTTGATATCTTATGTTATGTTTGATCTCCCACTTGGTTAAGGATTGGATTACTAATGTGTCCATCTTTGAACATGTATTTATTTTCAACAAAGATCTTTTGATACATCATAAAAGGTGCTCAATGGATACTTTATGTCATCATTGCTCAAGTGATAAAATGTTGTGAAGATCAAAGAATCTTGTTATCCCGTGATCAAACTTGATTGGTCTTTATTTAGTGTGGGATAAAGAGATGATGCCATGTGTCCTTGGATAGCGTGTGATTGAGAAGGTAGGACTAGGTGGTGAAAAACTATTACAAAATGGTTGATCGAGGAAATTAATTAAAGATTTCATATTTTAATTATCGATTACATTAATATTATTTGGCGGGTAGATAAAGAAATCATCTTTTATCACATGGTAATCTTCAATGAAGATCTTTTAATCCGATCAAAAAAGGTGCTCGATGTTTATTTCATATAATTAAATCTATGCTTTTCACGTTAGTTAAAGAAGGATCAAAATTGGTGGTTGTTGTGATTCTGTGATCAAACCTGTAAAATGTTTAATGGTCGAGAGATTACGAGATCTTGCCTATTAAATAACTAAGAGGGGGGTGAATCAGTTAGTTCTAGTTATCCTATAGTCCCAAATATCCTAGATTTATATATATAAACTTTTCAAACAAATTATCAACTTGATAAGCTATCAACAATATCTTTCTCTTCATCTACTGATTGACAGTCAATTCAATACTATGTTTACCGATATAACTAGTTATACAATGTGTAAATTAAAATAACTATTCAATCACATCAAATACACATAACACATATATTTTTAATGTGGAAACCCTATTAGGGGAAAAACCACCTAGGACCAATAACCCAAAATAATTCACTCTTCTGAAGTGAGCTCAGTTAGGAGCCAACCCTGTCAAAGGTTACAAAACACATTGTAAGGTGTGACCTGGTTAGAGGATTTATCACTAAGAGTTCTCCCTCGACCATAATTCACCATGGGGTCAACAAGAAAACCAACAAAATTCATTGAATGTCATATTGAAATACAAAAAAGACTGTTAAGTCCACTTGGTTAAGAGATTTTATTGTAACAATGGTTAAACTGATACAGTAGTGATCTTATTCAAATACAACTAAGATTTTCATATTTTTAGATCTATGCTAAGCTCAAAATACCTACTCTGATCAATCAAGCCTTCATATCATCCAACTTACTCAACTCGGTGAATAATACCATGATGCTTGGTAATGCTTGCAGTTGAGCTCAGTCTTGTCTGTAACCTGTTTGATTAGTGGTGCATGAAAATAGTCCTTTCCCATGAATTATCTTGTAGTGTCAATAAGATCCAGACTCAATAATGAATCTCATGTCTATTTAAATAGACTTCATAAACCATTTTCTTACTATCCATTGGATTTTGCCTCTTAATCTCCATCATTCTTTTTCTGCTTCAAGCTTTCTCGACAATTGTATCTATAACATGTTTCATCCTTCTCCATTCGATCAATCTTGAATTTTGTCTATCGTTAGATTATCATAACAAACTTTATCTTTTACCTTTGAATCATAAGCAATTGTCCAGCTGATTAATTCAATCGACTATTATAAACTTTATTTGTTTCTTTCACTTGGTCAATACAAAATGTGTCGGTGAATACAAACTCAGTTAATAATATTACTTGGTATACATTACACTAGCTTGGTGTATACAAAAATCTTCAATTAATGAACACATAAATATGTTCAGTTCTGATCTTCAATACATAGCAAAATCATGTAAGAAAATCAGGTCAACAACATGATACCATAGACTCATCAATAAATTACCCAATGTATACCTTAGCCATATCTTTCATATCCATCTCATCTTCATGTATATTTCTCATTCCTTTACCATTTTCTTATTTAGATATTTGTAACCATTATGATAAGTATAGTCAAAATTAGTTGACATCAATGACAATATGTTGACTTAAATTTAATTGCCTTACATATCACTTTAGTAGCTTGGTGATCTCTAATCACTATCTTTTACTTATCCATTCATTTCATCAAGATATTCAATTAGTTGTAGGTCATCAATCTCTCCCTTTGGCATTGATGTAAAAACAAATATGAAATATGCCATAGAATACCAAACATATATTATACAACTCTATAGATAAATGTTGTAGCTTGGTAAGCTCTCCCTAGCTTGTTCTTTTAATATGTTTAATCACTACACAACATTTCATGCAGGCTCTCCCTTTGGATTTAATCTTCTACATCTCCATGATTGTTCTCTCCCACTGGATATATATTTCATTTATTCCTTCTCTCCCTTTGACAACAATTCCAAAAATAATAAAAAACTCTAAAATAGCAAAACTATTTTCTCTGGTGTTCAGTTCATATCAAGTACCTTCATGTACCAATATAAAATGTTCTTGTTTCATCTTTCACAACCTTTGGAAGCCTAAAGTGTGAACAATATGCATCAACATCATTTGATATTCTGATAATATATAGGTTGATGCAACCTCCTGATCACCTTAGTGACTGATAGAAAGGGGATGGACCCCTATTCTAGTCCTCAAGTACTCAAATGTATCCTTAGATAAGGGTTTGGTAAATATGTCTACAAGTTGTTCTTTTGATTTCACAAACTCCAGTTTCACTTTATTTTCTTGTACTTGTTCCCTCAGCTAGTGAGAATTAATAGATACATGCTTTGTCTTCACATGCATCACTGGATTCTTATAAATGTTTATAGAACTTGCATTGTCACAATATATTACCACTGGATCACTGATCTCTTCATTCATCCCTTTCAAAAGTTGTTTTATCCATGTAATGTTTAAAAGAATAGCTACAACAAAAACATATTATGTTTCGGAAGTAGACTGAGAAATAAATTCCTATTTCTTTCTTATCTAAGTAACTAATCTTTCTCCCAAAACGAATGCTCCACTGGTCGTGCTCTTTTGGTCATCAATATTTCTAGCCCAATTTGTATCGGTGTAAACTTGTAGTTCAAAACTGCCCTCTTTCTTGTACCATAAACCATAATTCTCTATGTTTTTCAAGTATCTCATAATCCTCTTAACAAAAGTCATATGTGATTCCTTAGGATTAGCAGAAAATCTTTTTATAATCTCAATTGCATGTGCAATATCTTGTCTACTATGCAAAACATACATCAGTTTTCCAATCATTGATCTGGATAGTGTTTGATTTACCTCGGTTGACTGATCATCCTTTGTTAATTTTCATCATGTGACCATCAGTGTACCTACTAGTTTTTAATCTTCCATTCCAAAGGTCTTCAATACTTCTCTGATGTAATTTTATTGTGTTATGAATATCCCTTCACATTGTTGTAGAATTTGCAAACAAAGAAAGAATATAATCTCTCCAAACATTGACATTTCAAATTCCTTTCTCTTTTAATCAATAAATGATTTTCATACATTATCATGACCTCCAAATATAATATCATCAACAAAAAATTTGCCAATAAGAATCTTGTCAGTAGTTTATCCTTTCAAATATAAATTGTTGTTATCACTTGTTCTAACAAATCCAATACTGATAAGATATGAATGTAGTCTTTCATACCATGCTCTTGGTGCTTGTTTCAGTCCATACAATACTTTGTGCAACTTACATATCATGTTTTTCTGATTTGGATCAATAAGACCTTCAGGTTGTTCAATGTAAACCTCTTCCTCAAGTATCCCAATCAAAAATATAGATTTAACATCCATTTGATATACTTTAAATCCTTTGTAGGTAGCATATTGAAGTAATATTATAACTCCTTCAAGTCATGCAATTAGTGAAAAAGTCTCACCATAATCAATACCTTCTTCTTGTGCATATCATTTACATACAAGTCTTTCTTTTTCCTAGTGACTTCACCATTTTCATTCAACTTGTTTCTGAATATCCATTTGGTTCCAATAATATTTTTATCATTTGGTCTTGGTACCAATGTTCATGTTTTGTTCTTTAGTGTTTTCTCAATTTCCTCATTCATTTCTTTAATGCATTCATCATTCTCAAGTGCATCTCTAAGAATTTTAGGTTCAAATTCACAAACTAAACATGTGTTGTTTCTCAACTCACTTCATGTCATCATGTCAGCTTGCTTGTCACCAATAATCTGATTCTGTGGATGGCATCTTCTCACAAATTTTGCTAAGACTTGTTCTCTTCTTTTTTCTTCAATCGGTGTAGGATCAAGATCTTCCTTAGTAGCTACTTCCTTATTCTCGGTCTCTATAGGCTAATGCTTGATATCTTTATCCTGTTGCTCGGTGATTCAACCTATTTCTCAGCTAGAATGTCAGGTTTCTCAATGTATGTAAATCTACCATAGCCTTATGGTTCCTTTTTTATTTCTTCATCATTTTACTCAGAAAAATCATCAACTCTCACATTTTTACTTTCAATCATTTTGTTAGAAACCTTAGTCAAACATTTGTAAGCTTTGTTATTAGTAGAATATCCTAAGAATATTTCTTCATCACCTTTAGAATTAAATTTCCCATTTCTATCATCTTTTAGAATGTAACATCTACTTCCAAATATTATGAAATAACTTACATTTAGTGTGTACCCATACCATAACTCATAAGGTGTCCTATTTAAATCTTTTTTCAGTTGTACTCGATTTAATGTGTATACAATAGTGCTAATAACTTCTCTCTAGTAAATTTGTGCAACATCTTTCTCAATCATCAGTGTTCTAGCACAATCAACAATAGATCTATTCCTCCTTTCAGCAATTCTATTCCGCTATGGTGTTCTCGGTGCAGAAACCTATCTTTTAATTCCATGCTCATTACAAAAGTTAGTGAACTCATCAAAAATAAACTAACCTCCACTATCTGATCTTAAGAATTTTAACACTTTTCCACTTTCCCTTTCCACTTTATCTTTATACCATTTAAACATCTTGAAAGCTTCATATTTATCTTTCAAAAACATAACAGTCATCATCCTAGAGTAGTCATCAACAAATAAGATAAAATATTTGTCACCATAATAACTCTGAGTTCTCATAGGACCACACAAGTCGGTATGAACCAACTCCAAAATAGCATTATATGAATAATTTTTTCTCTTGAAACTAGATTTTGACATTTTTCCCATTAGATATTATTTACACATGACATGGTTAGGTTTACATAAGCTCGGTAAGCCGAGCTAACTTTTCTTTTCTTATTAATCTTAACCATGTTGTCAAAATTCACATGACACAACTTTTTGTGCCACAACCACACATCTTCAGTTCTAGCAAACAAACAAGAAGTTTCAACATTGTCAATATAGAATAGATTACCTTTAGATTGTTCGCCAGTACTGACCAACTTTCTAGTCTCATCATAGATTTTAACCTTTCTACTTTCAAATGCAACTCGGTGACCTAAGTTATTAAGCTATGCCACACTCAAAAAATTATAGTTAAGTCCCTTCAGCCAATATGCATTCTCACATCTAATCTTATTGTTCAACAAGATACATCATTTCCCTTTTACTAGACAAGGTGTATCATTTCCCATTTTAATAGATCCTCCATTATAATTTTCAAGGTATTCAAATTTTTCTTCATCACCAGTCATATGATGTGTACATTGACTATCAATAATTCATGTATCATTTTTTCTAACTTTAGAAATAAGTGTTGTTTCAACATACCTTTGTTCTTCTAAATCTTCTTTCAAAGCTAGGAATACCACCTCAAATTATTCATCAGTGTCAGTGTCAGTGACATCATCATCATCTTCAACAAGGTAAGATGCCTTCTTGCCTTTGTCTGTGTAGTCTTGGTTACTTCATCTATCATAATGTCAGTTGCCTCTACAATCTCAATTATCTCTTCTATCAAATTTTCTATCACCGGATGGTTCATTGTACTTTTCATCACCTTTTTAGTTAGGACACCTAGCTACAATCTGACCAATATCATTACAATTAAAACATACCAAAGGTAGTTTCCCTTTGTATATTCCTTTACCTTTTTGTAGTCTCCTAGCCATTAGTGCTTTAAGTTCATCAAGCTCATCATCATTACTGTCACTATCACTCTCATTTCTTATCATGTGTTTACTACTTGATTTTCCAATTTTCTAGGATGACATAAATGAAGACTCAACATTCAGAATAATATTGTTATGATATTTATTCAACTCAAAAGTAGTCAGTTTACCGATTAGGCTATCAAGTGTAAGAATGTTACCTGCGGCTGATCTCATTTCATAGATTGCAGATATTTGAATAGCATAGATAGGAAGTAAGGTTCTAAGAATTTTAATCACAGAAGTGTCTTCATCAATAACACCTCCTACTCCTCAGATAGCATTGACAATCTCCTTAACTCGGTTACTATACTATGAAATATTCTCTCCTTCCTTCATTTTTATGTCATCAAAATTTCCTCTAAGACATTAAGCTCTTTCTCTCATCACATTCACATCTCATTTGTGAACTAGTACAAGTTTGTCCCACATTACTTTAGCATTAGTGCATGTCTTGATATCTTCAAATTTTGCATCAGATAAGGCAGCAACAATCTCTATCATTGTCATGTTATGTTCATATCTATCTCTCAACTGATCAACAGTCAAAGGTCCAATCAACGGTTGAATGTAAGCATTGTCCAGGTAAAATACTATAGATTCACCAATTCCAGATATGTGCAACTTCATTCTGCTTTGCCATGTTGAGAAGTTGTCTTTGTTTAGCTTTGGAACCTCTCTCTTATACATATTGTGATCTTTAGCTTAAGTCCTTTAAACTTTCCTTCCAAGAAACCAATGAGCTCTGATACCAATTGTTAGATAACTGGGGGGGTGAATCAGTTAGTTCCAGTTATCCTAGAGTCCCAAATCTCCCAAATGTATATATTCAAACTTTTCAAACAAATTATTAACTTGGTAAGCTATCAATAATATCTTTCTCTTCGATTGATAGTTAATTCAATACTGTGTTTACTAATCTAACTAGTTATACAATGTGTAAATTAAAATAAAAATTCAATCACATCAAATACACATAACACAGATTTTTAATGTTGAAACCCTGTTAGGGGAAAAACCACCTGGGACAGGTAACCCAAAATAATTCACTCTTCTGAAGTGAGTTGGGTTAGGAGCCAACCTATCAAAGGTTACAAAACACACTATAAGGTGTGACTTGGTTAGAGGATTTATCACTAATAGTTCTCCCTTGACCAGAATTCACTATTGGGTCAACAAGAGAACCAACAACATTCATTGAATGTCATATTGAAATACAAAAAAGACTATTAAGTCCACTCGGTTAAGAGATTTTGTTGTAACAATGGTTAAACTAATACAGTAGTGATCTGATTCAAATACAACTAAGATTTGCAGATTTTCAAATCTATGCTAAGCTCAAAATAACTCCTTTGATCAATATTCACTTCAATCCTTCATATCCTCCAACTTACTCAACTTGGTGAATAATACCCTAACGCTTGGTAATGCCTACAGTTCAACTCAGTTTTGTATGTAACCTATTTGATCAGTGGTACATGAAAATATTCATTTCACGCAAATTACCCTATACTGTCAATAAGCTCTAGACTCAATAATGAATCCCATGTCTCTTTAAATAGACTTCATAAACCATATTCTTATCATCCATTGGATTTTTCCACTTCATCTCCATCATTCCTTTTTCCACTTCAAGATTTCTTGGCACTTGTGTCTATAACACGTTTCATCCTTCTCCGTTTGATTAATCTTGAATTTTTTCAACCATTAGATCAGCATAAAAAACTTTATCTTTTACCTCAGAATCATAGGCAATTGTCCAGCTCATCAATTCAGTTGGCTATTATAAACTTTATTTGTTTCTTTCACTTGGTCAATACAGAATGTGTCGGTGAATACAAACTCGGTTAATAATTTTACTTGGTATACACTACACTAGCTCGATGTATACAAAAATCTTCAATTACTGACCACATAAACTTGTTCAGTTCTAATCTTCAATACATAACAAAATCATGTAATACAATCAAGTCAACAACATGATGCCATAGACTCATCAATAAGCTACCCAATGTATACCTTAGTGTTATCTTTCATATCCATCTCATCTTCATGTAGATTTCTCATTCCTTTACCATTTTCTTCTTTAGATGTTTGTAACCATCATGATAAGTATAGTCAAAACTAGTTGATATCAATGAAAATAAATTGACTAATTTAATTTCCTTACATATCACTTTAGTCTCTCAATGATCTCTAATCATTGTCTTTTACTTGTCCATTAATTTCATCAAGATATTCAATTAGTTGTAGGTCATCACTTGCCATGTGTCTTTGATTGGATAGTGTTAGTGAAACATGGTGATAGATGACAAGGTGGTGACATGGGTAATTATTATTTTTATTTAATGTGCCCCTCTTATAGGTCAAAAGTTAGTGTCAAGTTGACCAGTGAGTATCATTTGATATGCCAACATGGTAAGAATCGACAACCCAATTTTAAACTTATCACACAATGATGTAACATGGGTAATAAATCAATTATACTGAATGAAGTATGAAGGTTACAAGACAATGACTAAGAGATAAAGGTGTAGGTCTACTGGCTATATTGACATCACAAGATTCAAAACCTAGTACAAAATAGAGTTGGGGGGATGATAAAGGAGACACAAAAGGGGATCCATTTAAAGGCATTTGATATGATATGAAAAATAATGAAAGGGTCAATTACAGCTAGTAAATTCAAAATATCTTTAGGTTTACAAAGGACTAATAATGAGATTTGATACTGTAAAGGGAAGAATTTTTAGAGTATTGTTACACACCAAAAACCTACCTAATATTCAATAAGTACAATTATGTTCAATCACAAGAGGAGTATACAAAAATTAGAAGTTATAAGTACCATTTCCCAATAGAATACATTATCCAAGTGTTAGCGAAAATGGATTTTCAAGAGAAAATGGATGATTTCTAGAACATGGCCAAATTTATTAGGATGCAGTTACAAGAAGAATAATGAGATAGAAGGGAGGATCTACATGCACCATAGCCAAAGGGATATTTAAATGGAGGACAATAGCCAAAGTGATATTTAAAGATTAATGGAATCGAAAAGTCAAAATTAAAAAGGCTTAAACGTCCTCATGCTTCCCGGTGGTGGCATTACAAAGAGAGATAGGATGAAGAATAGGTCAATTGGACCTCAAAGTTGTACATGCTCTACTATGAAAAAAATTTAGAACTCTTAGAGTTTGCAGGTTTTGAGTGATTGAGTTATGTAACTATTGTATGTTAGAGGTAGAAAACGGTGTTTACAAAAATAAAGTTCTGATTTAACTCTCTCTATTGTACAATTCTATCAAGTTTTAAATGAAATAAATAAAGGATTTGTCTTATTTAATATCTTTTTGTGAGACATGTAATATTTTGTGCATTATTTGGTTAAAGGGGTCAATTAAATGCTTGGATAGAGTTATATATTTGCTAAACTCGTGCAGGGATTTTAATAAGTAGGTTGGGTTGGGATTACTGTTGAAGGATATTGTAAGACATTATTATTAGATCATATTCTATTAGTGAAACTCTATCATATGAGGACTGTATTTATTATGAACTTTATGCCCAATAGGATAAGGCAGTGGTCTTGGCTATTGTGGGTTTTACAAGTTTTTTTGTTCAGATTCATGTTCTTGTTGCAAAACATTTAAAATTAATAATAATCTTTACTTTTCATTTATATTGTTATGATGTTCTTATCTCATGCTCCATGAAATTTGTAGATTAATGAATGAATATCCATTATTGAGTATCTCCTTATTATGTTTATCCTTTCTATGAGATTTATCTACTTTATGTTAATGCTAGTTATAAATATAGTGTTGTGATTTAAGGGCATTATGAGATCACCCTCTCGGGTTTTGTAGAGCCCAAAGTGAAAAAGAGCTTGTTTGATCCTTGTCATTTGGTCCAAGTTTTAGAGATTTATGATTATTGGATTTGGCTTCTCCATATAAAATTGCAAGATCAACTTAGTTTCTATTTTGTAGTCTAAACCCTTTTTTAGGGACAAACAAAATGATGAATCTACTAGGGATAAGTTGTGGAAGAACTTTGATTCTAGAAAAATTTAAGTGAGGTCATCCTTATATTTCTAAGTCAGTCCTAGACCATGTTTTTGTACAGGGTCATGTGCTTATTCTGAAATTTTATAGCTCCTTTCCAAGTGAGTCAATTCTCATAAATATTGCTTAAGAATTGGTTTCATCTTTCCATGTAATTTTTTTCTAGATCGTTGTATGTTTTATGACTATTTTACAATATCTCACAAGTTGAGTGGTGACTCTAAGATCTTTTTTAACACCAATATCCATTATTTTAGAGGAATTAAAAGGAGCCAAGGGATTTATAGTATGGATGAAGTATATTTGAGCTCCTATAATGAAGTACCTGCACAAGTTGAGGAAGGAATCCATATGAATTCATATTGTTGGATATGGAGTTATTGTTGTTCTTGTGCTAGTTTTGAAAAAGTTTGACTAGAGAAGAAGTTTCATATGTTCAAAGTATTCATCCATTACAAATAGGTGGAAACTCTAACAAAGAATTTAGTGAAGGTGTGAAGTTAGCTTCAGATCTATGAATTTCTCTATTCAGGAGGCTGATTTACAACCACTACAACACTCCAAGTATTTTTATTTTCATAAGTTAATTTTTTTTCATGAAATTCATGAGTAAAGAATGACTCCCTTTTAAGAGAAATCAACACTAAAAGAGGAATGGTAATGAGTTTTTACATATGAGATATATTTTTCATCTTGTGTATTCAAGTTGGTTAAGTATGTTTGAATTTTATTTTGAAATAGAGAAGTGAATGGTCAACTACAAGGTTTATGTCAGAAAATTTATATGTGGGTGTATAATTTGTCTAAATATAGTTGTGAGGTATCAAATATGTATTCACAAAGCATGCAACCCCTGTTAAGTCCTTGTATAATTTTATCTATGGAAATATATATCCCATTGTGTTTTGATGGTATCCAAGATTTTCCAAATATTGATCCTACTAAGGTTAGGAAACATTTACCCACATTTAGTGGGAAAGGATCAAAGTCTATATGTCAGCACTTGCAAATGTTTTTTGATTTAATGGGTCATTTTGATATAGGTCAGGAATTTGTTTCCATGAATATTTTTGTTCAATCCTTAGAGGAAGATGCCGAGGATAGGTTTTCATATTTACTAACATGTTCTATTTTTTCATGGGAAGATTTAAGTGCATCTTTCATAGAATAATTTGGTGAAAGATTTAATCCAAGGTCGGTAATAAAAATGTTTAAGGATATTTAAAATGAAGAAGATGAGTCAGTTACTTTATTCAATCTCAAATTTGAAAGAATTTTGGGTGATATTCCTAGAAGCTACAAACCAAATAATTTGGTTTGTTTGGCGGTTTACTTGGCTTCATTGGATGAAGAAATGAGTTGTTTGCTGAAGGATAAAGAGCCCAAAAATTTGCATCGGTCTTATATGACAACCATGGACATTGGGAATGGCTTTAAATATTGAATCCCAAGGGGTTATTTATTTGCAGGTGTTCAATGTCATAAGACATCAAATTTTGGAGAAGGGTGTGAATCAAGAAGTGAAAATCAATGTCAAGATACTTATGTCCCTTTTGGTCACGCTAACCAAGTATTGAGTTATAATTAAAATGAATATGTGAGTGAAGAGAACTTGTCACAGATAGTCATTATTTCTCATATTAATGAAGAAGAGGTTAGTGAGAAATTATGTGATATTGTTAATGCAGAGATGGAAATGGTTTTAGATGCCACACCATGTGATGGAGCTACTAGTTGTTCTAGAAAAGAGGATACACAAAAGGTCTATCTCCATTCCTATGTTTCAAATGAGTAAAATAGTTTGTATGAAGAAGAGCTAGAAAGTTGTGCATCAGATGAAGATAATGCTAGTATGAAAAAATTTGACGATGTGGATTCATTTTCACATGAATCAGTTGTGTCCGATGCTGAAATCTTAAATGATAAAATATCATCATTGGTGGTTAATAGTTTTGTTGATCTAGAGAATCCCTTTGACAACACTATTTCAAATTACAAGGAATTGACATTAAGGTCAAGTATATGTGTTGATAAATTAGGAGATGAAATGGATAGTTTAGGTCGTTGTAATTTTATGGATGATTTCTATAATGGTTATGATAAGGACATCAATTTTGATGTCTCAGATAAATTAGTGATGTTGAAGAGGTTTCAAATTTCTTTGTGGGAGGGATAGGGATGTTTGTGTTAGGAATTAATGCTTGTAAAAATACCTTATTTGATGAGCTTCCATTTTTATCAGATTATAGTGATGATGTTTCTTATTGGTGCATATATAATCCACATTTTGTTGAGAAATTGGATGAGCATCCTAAAGACATTGTTTATAAATGTTTTACTTTTTAAATCGATGTTGTAGATAAGTTTGAGTATAATGCTACAAGCTATTTGGATGAGCATAAGTATTTTTAATTTTATTTTAGTTGGGATACACTTTCATGGAGTAGGAAGGTGTGATTGGAAGAGAGGAATATAAATGTATTCCATATGGTAAATGTGATACATATGTGTTATATGAGGATGATTATTTTTAGTTTATGTTTTAACATACAATACAAAATGACAAAGAATACATTAGCCATGGAAGAGGGTCATACAATATAGTAGTGGTATGCTGAAAGTAAGTGTGGGTTTAAAAGGATCACATCTTTTAATAGGCTGGTTTTTTATAGAGGTAAATAAAAATGGCATGTTTTGGTGGCCATGGGCCATCAAATGTGGGGTAGAGATGTTTTTTGGTTTGTGATGACTGGTCGAGCAAGTACTATACACTTTTCATTTGTCATGGAGTTTGGGGTTAACTTGTCAATCGTTTCCCTAGGTTGACTCATCAAGTATCTTTAAGGTTAGCCTGTTAACCAATATAAGTCTTATTATAATAGCTTATGGTTAGGGTTTTTTATTTATGAGAATTTTATAGATTCTTGCATCAGTATTGAGTTGCAACAGATTGAAGATTGTAATAGGCAAAAATTAATGGATAATAAGATTGGAATCTCTATTTGGTAGACATAGCCCAAGATTGGGTGAATCACGTTAAATCTTTGTGTCTTCTTATTTTGCCTAAATGTTCTATTTATTCCTTTGCATTATTTATTATATTTGTATGTAACTATTAAATTTTAGTCTGCTAATCTTAACAATGTTCTTGATTTTGTTACCCATTGATGAAGTTTTTGGTATAATTTCCAAAATGTTTTGTAAATAGTGAATAAAGGCACCCAATGGATGGTTTTCTTCACCTGAGATTCTTGTTTTCTCACTTGATTCCAATGGAATGCACTTCCCTAACTAGAGCCACCAATAAAGTTTAATTTTGAGATTTGCAAAATTTGATCTACCTTTATTGATTTACAGGCAAGTTGGGTGAACCCACAATACTGGGTTACACTTTTTTTCCTGAATGGACACAGAACTCTACATTTTGAAAAAAATTTCAGATTCAGATGCATATTTCCATTGAACCATTCAAAATCAGAGGTTGAAGTAAATTAGAGTCTATTAGGATTTTCTATCTAGATTCTATATATATATATATATATATATATATATATATATATATATATATATATATATATATATATATATATATATATATATATATATATATATATATATATATATATATATATATATATATATATATATATATATATATATATATATATATATATATATATATATATATATATATATATATTGAATTTATTTGAATAGTTTTTTATTTCTCCAATGAAAACTGGTATGGTGCTAAAAATGTCATTTTCAAAGAGTAACATTGTTTTCATACAGCATAACTTTTTTTGTAAAATAGATATGAATGTCATTCTTTTAAATTTAGTTTTGTAACATCCATATAGAGGGCATGCAATTGGATTAATGATATTATCATAATTATTGCATTTTTTATTAACATTTGAAGTTGACTAAACCATAATTTTGACATACCTTAACTACATAGCGTATAACTTGTATATTTATCGAATTTAAAAAAAAGTGATAGAAAGTAGACTTGAAGACGAAGGGCACTGTTATTTTTTTTTAAAAAAAATCTCTTTTTTACTATTTTTCATTGAACGTCAAACTTAGAGGTTTATACTTGATAAAAAAACCTACATTTGATTAACATAAAAAACTATATACATAATAAAGTAAAAAATAATCAAATATATAATCATTAGAATGTTTGTTCTGAGTACTTGTACTATGCAAACATACATCTTATTCTTCCATTTGATCACCATACTTGAGGCCCGAAGACATGAAATTCTCAGAATTTCTTCATAGTTTGAAAACATGGCCTAAACTAGGTACTTTCATTAGAAAGTACTTTCAATCAAAAGTACTTTCCATTTTGATGCTAATTTTAGCCATCACTAACTTATTTTTTATAGAAAGTAAGTGACTTTCGATCAAAAGTCAACTTTGACTTTTTATAGAAACCTAGGTTGACCTATTGGTGTAGTTTTGGGTTAATAACAATTGCATATAAATAAATTTATGTTTTTCTCATTTCATTAATCTGAAAGCTGCAAAATAATTCGCATTTAGGTGAAGGAAGACAATTTGATGGAATAATTTTGTAAGTTGTGATGGGAAATAAAAAGACAATTCTAAACAAGAGTACACAACATTATTCAGAAGAGGCTAAACAAAGACTATGTGAAGAAGAATGACAAAGATATTATTGTAGGAAACTAGGTATGTCTATGTCTCTATCTCTCTCTCTAGATATTTTAAGTTGATGTTCAGGACTTGTCTTAATGAATCATGTAAATGTGATGTTGTAATACCTAATTAGAGCTAAGTAGACCTAATAAGACTAATTATTACCAATTAGTACCTATTAGGATCAATTAGAGGTCTAACTAGACCTAACTAGACCTATTAGGACCTATTAGGACCAAGTAGACATAACTAAACCTAACTAGGACCTATTAGGACTTATTATCTTAACCTATTAGATGTATTAGGACCTATTAGGTCCAAATAGACCTAACTAAACCTACCTAGACCTATTAGGACCAATTAGACAAGTAACTAGACCTATTAGGAGCTATTAGGAACAATTAGGACCAATTAGACTTAACTAGACCTAACTAGGAGGTCTATTAGGACCAATTCTACTTAATAGGACCAA
Organism: Chamaecyparis obtusa; assembly: GCA_027943335.1. Lineage (NCBI taxonomy): Eukaryota > Viridiplantae > Streptophyta > Pinopsida > Cupressales > Cupressaceae > Chamaecyparis > Chamaecyparis obtusa. Next base: position 315,228 of record BSBK01004157.1, read on the forward strand.
TTAGAGGTCTAAATAGACCAATTACACCTAAGTCTAGACCTATTTGGTCCTATTAGACCAATTAGGACTAATTAGACCTAACTATCTACCTAACTAGGACCTATTAGACCAATTACGACCAATTACCTGACCTATTAGGACCAACTAGACCTAACTATTGTAGACCTAAGTAGGACCTATTAGGACCTATTAGGACTAATAAGACCTATTAGGACCAATTAGAGGTCTAACTAGACTAATTAGACCTAACTAGACATGTATTATGACCTATTAGACCTAACTAGACCTATCTAGGACCTATTAGGACTTATTAGATCCAACTAGACCTGACTAGGACCTATTAGGACCAATTAGGACCAATTAGACCTATTAAGACCAATTAGAGATCTAACTAGACCAATTAGACTCAATTAGGACCTAATTAGACCCAATTAGACCTAATTAGAACCTAATTAGACCTAATTAGACATATTAGGACCAATTAGGACCCAATTAGGCCCAATTAGACCTATTAGGACTAACATATGAACCTATTACGACCTATTTTGACTTAATATGAACCTAGTTAGACCAATTAGACATAATACGAACCTATTAGGACCTACTATGACCTATTAGGACCCAATTAGATCCACTAGGACCTCTTTATACATATTAAGACCCAATTAGACCAAATTAGACCTATTAGGACCAATTAGGACCCAATTGGCACCCAACTAGACCCAATTAGGCCCATTAGGACCTATTTTGACTTAATATGAACCTAGTTAGACCAATTAGACATAATATGAACTAATTAGGACCTAATATGACTTATAAGGACCCAATTAAACCCCTTAGGACCTCTTTATACCTATTAGGTCCTATTTATACCTATTAGGTTCTAATTAGAGTTAATTAAACTTAATTAGACCAATTAGGACCTATTAGTTACACTTTGATGCTTAATTAGACCTAGTTAGACCTATTAGAACCTATTATAACTAATTAGGACCTAATTAGACTTAATTCTAGACTAATTAGGGCCTATTAGTGTATGTGACTGAATGTGACCTCTAAATCAGGCACAACACAACATGGTCATTATTCACTTGATAAAATTTGGGAGAGAGTATGAAGAACTCAATCCAAATTCCATGGTGAGGCGACCTGTTGCCTCCTATGTGAATGGGGTGTTTGAATACTCTCAGAACGAGAGCCAACAGCCGGGAGACCAATTCAACAATGGAGGATTTGAAAGAAAATATGAGCAAAATGAAACTAAGCTAAGAATGAATGCAATTAATCTAGAAAACTTTGAAAGAAATATGAAATGCAGATTTTTATTTGATTTTGAAATAAAGATGATATTAGACTAAGAACAAGTAAGAAAATTTAATCTAAATGTGAAATGCAATTACACTAATATGAGAAATTAAACTAGATAATGCAATAAAAGAGCTTTGAAAACAATGAATCAAATGAGACTAAAAAAATGCCTATAGTGAGGATGCTCTCAAAAATTGCCCTCTCTGAATGAGAAAAAGAGGTTCATTAAATAGACCAAGCCAGAAGAGGAATGAAGAGTTTCTTGATTTGAAACGGTGGACTCTTCATTCCTAATTGAGACAAAAAGACAATGAATTATTTAATTAAAAGAATGGAATTTGCCACATGTGGGGAGGTGACCTTTCGAGTAATTTGAATTATTAAATTCAAATACAGAGGTGTCCATTCAATTAACTAAATATTTATTAATTCCTTTTTGATGTGTAATTAGCTAAAGGGGGTAGATTTAATTTAATTAGAAAGCACTTAGGACTTTACAATTAAATTAATGTATCATAGAGATAATTTAGCTAATAAAGTCAAAGAGACTTAGGAATTAATTTTAGTGTTTGATTATTGCAATTTATGGTCTTTGCAATTGACATCAAGTCAAGTTAAGTCAGATAGGAGAGAAAATTGCCTAGGGAACTAGGACTTTGGTGATGTAAAATCGAGATGATGCACCAAAATTGATGAAATTAAATAGGTGCCAATTTTGGGATATTACATTTGCCCCTCTTTGAATTGATGTGCAAATAGCGTGTTGATTCAAAGAATAGTCTGAAGTGACAGATGAAAGCAGATCAAAGCATAAATTTTTTGAAGTCTAAGTTAGATTGCGAAGACAACGATCTTAGAAGAGAACCCGAATCGGGGTTAGATTGCCCCAATACCAATTGATGAAGATGCAGATTTAGGACTATCTCTGAATCAGGGTTAGATTGCCCCAATACAAAGCTTAGTCCTCTGAGACCTAGGTTAGATTGCCCAGATAACGGTCTAAAAGAGATTTCGAGAGTCATCTCCAGAACAAAGCTTGACTCCCAAGAATTAGGGTTAGATTGCCCCAATACCCAAAAGATTTCAAGAACCATCTCCAGAATGAAGTTTGGCCCTTGAGGATCCGAGTTAGATTGCTCAGATACCTAAGAGATAGATTTCCAGATAACAAGATGCGAGGCGTGAAGATGCCCCTAGCGATGAGAACTGATGATTCAAATCAGACTGATTCAAGAATAGATTCGACAAGATTCAAATGATGTAATCATCCTGCCCCCTCGGGAGTGAAATTAAAAGATGACATGTCAGAAGGATGATAAACAACAAGAGATTGCAAAGCAAAAGCAATTAGACTAGATTCGCGAAGCTATAGAAGTGAAACGGAGCAAAGCAGAGGTCCTGTTGACCAAGTTTGACCATAGTTGACCAAATTTTGACTAGGGTTGACTTGATGAAAAGAAGCAAAGATCTCAAGAACATGATGCAAAGATGAGGATCTGGCAGGAAGATGACACCAGAAGGCTGACTGCACAAGCATCCGATCCAGAAGGAGTCCAATATTTAAAACGCGATTTTGAGCCACTTAGAGATGTCAGATTTTGATTTCGATCCTGAAAATGGATGCAGCCAAGATGAGACTGGGACAAAAGATGAGAACCTTTGATGAGAAAATCTAGAAGAAAGCAATCAAGAGAGCAACAAGAAAGCGCTCCAAATGCAAGCCTAGAATGAAAAGATGCAAGTCTAAATGCAGGCCTAGGATGAACAAATGCAATCCTCCGGACTCGGCTGTTGGACTCGTCGTATTATCATCATAGAGTTCATTTAAGCATGGGACAATCGCAAGATGCCATACAATTCTCCCCAACATGAGAATATGAATATGACATAAGTCTTAAATTTGTCAGAATGAGGTGTAAGCATTAAGGCACAAGAAGCCAAAATGACCTGAACACCTATTCCTTTTAATTTAGCAAGTTAACATAAGCATCAAAGCACATTTGCTAGAATGACCTGAATGTCTCTTGCGAACAAACACACCAAACACACGAGAGATCTTTCTTTCACCAAAGATTGCTCGCAGTGACCCTTACGTTCACTTAACAGGACGAGCGTTTACAATTTCACTAGTAGCAGAAAGAAGTCACTCAAAAGACAAGGAGAAGACCCAACCTCACCAAAGCATCCATATAAAAGGAGTCAAGGTACGCATGGCCATCCAATACGAGATAGAGGCTCTTACAGACGGACACCCCTCTTAAATGAATTCTTTGGATCATTGGAACTAAACCAACAAACAAAAAGCAAAAAAGCAAAGCAAAGCAAACAAGCAGTCAAAGAAAACAAAGCTCAACATGCCTCAAAGGAACACACAATTAGTTTTAGTTTTAGTTTAAGTTCATGTTCAAGCGGATTGAAGTCAATTCGGAAAGATAACGTTCAAAGTCTCAATGAGATAATGACAGTAGGCAGACATAATGAGAATCACTGGTGATTGATAAAAGGGAGAAATCCCGAAGAAGAGAGATCGAACGAAAGCTAGGTATCCGCAGGCAGGCATAGTGAGAACCACTGGCGACCAATGCTCAAAAAAGAGTTTCTGAAAGTGATAGCACAATGCCCCCTAGACCAGGAAGGTGCCCCCAAGCATGAACCAGTTCCAATCCATGAAGAGTCGAGCAAAACTCAAAGACAAGCGCATGAGCTAGCAAACCAAAGCAGGAAAGCAGGAAAACAAACTAAAGCAGGAAAGGAAGGAAACTAAAGCAGGAAACTAAGAGCCAAGTGACGCTGAGATGAGATGTTACTTCAGGAAAACAAGAGGCGCCTGTTTACCAGGTTTTCACCATCTTGGCAGAGATTCTATTTTTGCTACCATGACACCTGTTTACCAGGTTTTCATCAATGGCACATTTTTCTCTTTTTCAATTTTTTTGTACTTTTCTCTTTTTTTGATTTTTTTGTATTTTTTGAATATCTCTTTTTTTTTGTATTTTTGAAATTTTCTATTTTTTTTTTTGTATTTTTCACATTTTCTATTTTTTTTGTATTATCAAGGTGCCTGTTTACCAAGTTTTCACCAGGATAATAGATACATCAAAGTGCCTGTTTGCCAGGTTTTCACTAAGATGATCATTTTTCAGGACATTTTGCAATTTTTAGGACTTTTTGCAATATATCAATTTTTAGGATTTTTTCAGGGCCAATAAGTATGTACATGAGCATATTGAGAATTTCAGGTGTAGAACTTCTTCAAATGAAGAGCATTGATCGGCTCTTTGAGTTTCTCTCCTTCAGTGGTGATCTCTAGAGACACAGTCATTTGTAGTAGTAGCCAGCTAAGAAGTTGCAAAATCAGAACTAGATGTTGTAGCAGTAACAAGAGAGCCAACCAGTAGTGTCCAATAGTCAAGAGATCCATAGTCAAGGAAAGATCACTTAAGTGAGACCCACAAACATCCTCGTGGACACATCTTAACTCTTTATCAGATTTCCCATGCTCTAAATGCTTAGGGAGAGTACATTCTAGATTTCTCTTAGTCATGTCATTAGCAATGAGGAGATGCTGATATGCACTTTGGGAAAAGGCAAGATGGAGTGAATAGGGTAAAGTATGAGAGGCAAGGGTGATGGAATGGAAGGAAGTATGAGAATTTTGGAAGCTCGAATGACAACTTTGATTTTTCCTTTCTTTGGAATCCACATATCTTTTGAATTTTTTCTTCTTTACTTTGAGGTGCTTTTGATGACAATGCTTGTAGAATGGATTTCGAGATCCATTTTTTATTTTATTTTTTGGCTTTTGATTGTCTTCTTCTTTTTGAGGACCTTTGCGGTCTTTTGAACACCTTTGTTTCTTTCCTTTCTTCATAGTCACATGTCGATTAGATGGGACATGGTGACCTTGAGATATAAGTGGATTCTCATTATTTTTATTTTAATGTTGTACATCCAAGTTACTTCCAAAAGACTCAGGAATTGTGGATGAAAAAGGCTTATATGACAGGTTCAGGTGGAGAGGTGGAAATGGAAGTAGATGAGCCACTTTTCTGGGAGATGAAGGGGGAAGAAAAGTCAATGGGATGGGCTCAAGTGCAAATATATCAGTATCATCCTCATCATTCATGAATGCATCAAGTAGATCAAGAAAGTAATCTTCCATAGAGCGTTGTCGATTGTGAGTCATCCTAGAAGAGTCAGATAAGTTTGGAGGAATATTATGTGAGCCTAACCAAGATAACCTATTCCAAGAGTCAGGTCCCCTTTCAGGTGGTAAGAGTGCACGAATAGGAACCATTTCAATTCTGGATCTACCAATATTCCATGAAGCTATAACAGAATGGGGTCTTACATACCCATGATTTGCAGGAGTAGTAGGAGTATAACTTGGAACAGATAGCCTAGGAGGCATAGGAATGATCTCCATAGGAGGGTGGAAAGGATCATCATTAATAGCTTGATCTGGAGGATCATAACTTTCTCCTCTTTCTGAGTTGTTAAGACTAGCATATAAGTGCATAGAATCAACTGGTATCTCTGTAGTAGCATCTGATATGGAGTCCCATTCAGCTAGAGACATAGTCGGAGGTAGACTTTCTTCATTGTTGTCATCTAACATAGGAAGTGTTTCTTCAATAGTAGGATCTTGTTCAGTAGTAGAAGCAGCAGAGTAATCTGGAATAGGCATATCTTGAGGCATACCCAAGAGGAGGGAAGCGTCCAGTAATTGTTCCTAATCAGTATGTGTGCCATTGTAGTCATCAACAGTAGGATTTTGTTCAACAGTAGAAGCAACAGAGTAATCTGGAATAGGCATACCTTGAGGCATACCCAAGAGAAGAGAAGCATCCAACAGTTGCTCCCAATCAGTATGTGTATCATTGGAGTTGGCAATAGTAGGATTTTGTTCAACAGTAGAAGTGGTAGAACAATCTAGAATAGGCATACCCTAGGGCATACCCAAGATAAGGGAAGCATCCAATAGTTTCTCCCAGTCAGTATGTGTGCCATTAGAGGCAGTGACATATTCAGTAGTAGCTGCAGCAGTAGAAATCTGTTCAGTAGAGTGTATAAAATCCTCCTGGTGAGGACCAAAATCATGTTCCTGAAGCACTTGAGAAGGTAGATAAGACTCTTTTTGGTAGTCTGAATCAGAATTTTGAACATTCAAAGATCTTTCATGTGTCATAGGCTAAATCTGTGTTTCTTCATTATCTAAATCCTTGCATGAGTGAAAGCTATAGCTAGGTTGGTCAAGCTCATCGCTCTGATAGCCAATACCAAATCTATCTTCAGAGGGTTCTTCATAGGAATGTGGAGATAGAGGGAGAGTTGTCAATGACAAGACAGACTCAATCTGATATTCCCCCATGCCAATATCTTTGATCTTCAAGGTCTTTTCTATTTCTTTTAGCTTAGCATCATAGAACTCAATGGACTCTCTATTGGCAGGAACAAAGCTGTCTGTTGTTTGGGTAAGCATCTTAGCAGAGCAAGTATTTAGGCTAGCACTATTGTTAATGAGGATGCAAGGGATATGCTCGGGACCTTCCATAACTTCAATGTGTCGGGAAGCATTATGCGGGTGGCTCAACAAGTGATCATCTTCCTCAGAGAATGATAAATAATGAGGCGAGGTCAAATGACCCACCATAGATTGAAACTGGTTGAGATTGAGATCTTTGGGGACGTTTACCTCAGTGAGGGCTTTATCCATAGATAGTTTTGGTCTAGATGTCAAAGGTTCGAGACCTTTGAGAACAATCTTTGCATGAGATCAAGGGATAGCATTCGCACAAGCTGGAGATTTTGTGGAGTTATACGAGGGAGATGCAGGGCCTCGCAAGACAAAGGGAGTTTTGGGTTTAGGAGTATCCTTGCTCCCTGGAGCAATGATCATGTCATAGTGAGGGATCCAAGGTTTGTTTCTAGCAAATCTAGAAGGCAGTTGAGCTTCTGTCGTAGCCTTCTCAGTGGCATTGACTGTTTGCATGCTAGAGCTAAGATTAAAGATAGGCTTTGAGGATTTTGGCATTTTAGAGCTGAGATTGAAAACCAACTTTGAAGGTTTTGGATCTCCCATCTTGTTGGTAGTATTATGAGAGATTGTGAAAGAGTTGATAGGTTCAAAAGGATCAATAGGTTTAATTTTAGAAAGTGACCCTTCAGAGTCTTGCTGGTCTTCAAACAATGGGTTATAATATTCTTGAAATAGTAAGTCAGACTGTATCTGAAACAATGGATTGTAGTACTCTTGGAATGACAAAGAATGTGAGGATTCCTCACGAAGTTCAGATTTCATAAAAAATTTAGGATGACCTATGTCTTGATTACAAGGTTTACTTTGATCTTGATCAGCATTCTGAACGGGATAAGTCTTTCCACTTCGAGTCGTGACAGTCATAAACAAAGATGTAACTAGCAAAGATTCGGGATAAAGCTAGACTCTATCTCTAAGATAACGAAAAAGAGATAAATGGCTAGAACAGCCAAGATGCAAGATGGACCTGGTACGAATTGTCAAAAAGAGATGGCTAGAACAGCCGAGATAAGACAATCGCAACACAAGGTACAAAAGACATAAAGAGATAAGATGAATAGATGAGAGACAACATGAGTCAAAGAAAAGATCGATCGATTCCTAACTCAAGACAACTAGTTTCTGATGGTGAACGAAAGGAAAATAGAAAAACAAATCATGGACAAAAGGCAGATTAGATTTATGTCATTGATCAAGCACATAAGACAGCAATCAAGGAGTTCAAGCAAACAGTCTTCAAGCAATGGGCAAGGGACAAAGCAACCTTGCGCATTAACATGAATAGTGACTTAGTATTTCTACTCCCTAAGGACTCTACTTGTGTATGTTCTTGAGAATGTTTTAGCAGGCACTTAAAACACAACAACATCCTAGCAAGTTGTCTACAAGGATATACATGGCTTTTCTAAAGGGAGTCCTCGATATACGCAAGGTACGTGAGGCATAAATCCGTAGATGAGAAGAATTAAAAATCACACAGCCGGGGGGAGACGGTAACCCAAATCTCCTCCTTCACTTCTCAAAGGTATAAAGTTCTTTGAGGCTTAGCCAAGAGTGAAATCTAACTCATTCCCAAGAGAGGTGTCTTTGGATTCACCTCCCGATATTTATACTCCGCCGGAACACGGGAGTTAAGGTCGTCCCTTGAGGTGAGGAAATCCCCAAGCAGGCCTTCTAAAAAAAATGAAAAGTAAGTAATTCTCTATCAAAAAGTATTGAAAAGCACTAAAGGTGGTGCATTTAACCCTTCAAGTAAATGTGAGGTGAGTCCACAAAGTGGTGCATTTAACTCCTCACACAAACTCAAAGTGAGTCCACACCTTAAAAAACAAGTGAGTTCCAAAAAGCACAAAAGGGTTGCCAAGTGGAACAATTAACGCTTCTTTCCTGTAGACCCCTCCCCTTTAATGTGGCGCTGGGATTGCAACCACAGGGCGGAAATGAGGGGCTGGCGGATTAGCGAGTCCAATAACCCAAGATAGCAATCTAGATCAATCACAAGTAATCTAAGACTGCTAATCAATACTACTCATAAGTGCAAGAGGGTTTGAATCATGGAATATTTAACTTTCCAAGTAAACATGAAGTGAGTCCACAAAGTGGTGCATTTAACTCTTCATGTAAACTAGGAATGAATCCATGCCCTCAATTACTCAATGAGATGTTTTGATATTTGAAAACAAGAATTGCTTAAGGTGTAAACACAACCATTCACTTACATAAACTTGTATGAAAGAAAATCTATGTTCATTCCTTTCCCATTAAGAGCATCAATTGAAATGTGTTCTATGAAAGCATGTAAACACTCAAGCCAAACACATGAGAGGTTCAATTTTAATACCAAAGTCCAAATGTTTTAGAGATTTTAAGAACTCACCTTAGGTCCAAAGATTTTCAATCCATCATTTAGCACACATCTGAAAGTATAGAATCAAGACAAATCAATGACAAATCGTAAGATATGTAACATTGCTGTCTTCAAGACAGTCTTTAAAGATTGATTTATTTGACCAATAAAATCACAATATTAAAATTTCTGAAAAAAATTAAGTTTTTAGATAACATCAAGAACTACCATTTTCCAAAATTACAAGGTCTTATGATTTCATTTGGTTCCTCAACCAATAATGTTTTCAGACTGCAATTGTTCTGTAATAAATCAAATTTAAAACAACAGGCCCTGCCTAGGGAGTCACATATCTTTCTCAAAAAGAATCAAAATGAAACTAAAAAAATTTAATATTAACTACTAGTGAATCTAGTTTCCAAATATGTAAGTCATTTATTTTTCCCATTCATAAATCATTTCCTATGAATAAATCATTGCCTGCAACTCCAATGCAGATTGTTAAAAACCAGTTTTCACTAAAATGCCCATAACTTTCACAAATCTGCATAAAAATAACTCAAACCAAAATAAAATGAAATCTGATTCACGTATCTTTCCAATTCATATTATTAGAGATCTTTATTCTTCATAATTTGTCCGTACCAGATATTTCAATCTGACTGTATTCAGAGAATCTCAAATCTGCAAATACCCAATTTCACCAAAATGATCATAACTTATTCATTTCTCAATAAAAATCAACCAAACCAAAAGCATGAGAAAGAGGATTCATCATTATATCCATCCATTACTATATTAAAAAAATTTCAATCTGTAAATTTCCGTACAAGGCATAAAACCAACAGTAAAGCTGAAAAACCAATCAAGAATGAGGCCAGAAATTGATCTTTTCTGCCCCACGGTGGGCGCCAAAATGTATGTGACTGAATGTGACCTCTAAATCAGGCACAACATAACATGGTCATTATTCACTTGATAGAATTTGGGAGAGAGTATGAAGAACTCAATCCAAATTCCATGGTGAGGCGACCTGTTGCCTCCTATGTGAATGGGGTGTTTGAATACTCTCAGAACGAGAGCCAACAGCCGGGAGACCAATTCAAAAATGGAGGATTTGAAAGAAAATATGAGAAAAATGAAACTAAGCTAAGAATGAATGCAATTAATCTAGAAAACTTTGAAAGAAATATGAAATGCAGATTTTTATTTGATTTTGAAATAAAGATGATATTAGACTAAGAACAAGTAAGCAAATTTAATCTAAATGTGAAATGCAATTACACTAATATGAGAAATTAAACTAGATAATGCAATAAAAGAGCTTTGAAAACAATGAATCAAATGAGACTAAAAAAATGCCTATAGTGAGGATGCTCTCAAAAATTGCCCTCTCTGAATGAGAAAAAGAGGTTCATTAAATAGACCAAGCCAGAAGAGGAATGAAGAGTTTCTTGATTTGAAACGGTGGACTCTTCATTCCTAATTGAGACAAAAAGACAATGAATTATTTAATTAAAAGAATGGAATTTGCCACATGTGGGGAGGTGACCTTTCGAGTAATTTGAATTATTAAATTCAAATACAGAGGTGTCCATTCAATTAACTAAATATTTATTAATTCCTTTTTGATGTGTAATTAGCTAAAGGGGGTAGATTTAATTTAATTAGAAAGCACTTAGGACTTTACAATTAAATTAATGTATCATAGAGATAATTTAGCTAATAAAGTCAAAGAGACTTAGGAATTAATTTTAGTGTTTGATTATTGCAATTTATGGTCTTTGCAATTGACATCAAGTCAAGTTAAGTCAGATAGGAGAGAAAATTGCCTAGGGAACTAGGACTTTGGTGATGTAAAATCGAGATGATGCACCAAAATTGATGAAATTAAATAGGTGCCAATTTTGGGATATTACAATTAGGACCCAATTAGACCCAATTAGACCTGCTAGGACCCAATTAGACCCATTAGGACCCAATTAGGACCCAATTAGGACCCAATTAGACCCAATTAGACATAATATGAACCTATTACGACCCAAATAGACCCATTAGAACCTCTTTATACCTATTAGGACCTATTTATATTTATTAGGACATAAGTAGACCTAATTAGACTTAATTATCTATCAATTAGGACTTAATTAAACTAATCAGGACCTAATTAGACTTAATTAGACCAATTATGACCTAATTAGACTTAATTCTAGACCAATTTGGACCTATTAGGACCTATTTTGACTTACTATGAACCTAGTTAGACCAATTTAAAACATAATATGAACGTATTAGGACCTAATATGACCTATTAGGACCCATTTATATCCATTAGGACCTCTTTATACCTATTAGGACCTAATTAGATCAATTACGACCTAATTAGACTTAATTAGACCAATTAAAACCTAAATAGACTTAATTAGACAAATTAAAACCTAATTAGACTTAATTATAAACCTATTAGGACCTATTAGGACCCTATTAGACCTATTAGGACCAATTAGGACCAATTGTTGGAAAAATGGTTAGCGCTCCCCTTGGGATTCATGACATGGCTTAACCGGCTCCTGTGTCTTCTATAAGTCTAGTGGTTGTATTAGGCATTAACAGGTCGATCTTTTGGTGCAACAACAACCACTACTTGTAACAAGTGGTATCAAAGCTTGGTCATAGCTTTGAATCCCCTCAGGTAATGCTAAGGAGGAGATTGTTGGCAAAATGGTCAGTGCTCCCCTCGGGATTCATGACATGGCTTAACTACCTCCTGTGTCTTCTATAAGTCTAGTGGTTGTATCGGGCATTAACAGGTCAATCTTTTGGTGCAACAATAGCCACTACTTGTAACACCAATTAGGACCCAATTAGACCCATTAGGACCTAATGAGGATACAATTAGACCCGATTAGATCTATTAGGACCTATTTTAACTTAATATGAACCTAGTTAGACCAAGTACACATAATATGAACCTATTAGGACTTAATATGACTTATTAGGACACAATTAGACCCATTAGGACCTCGTGATACCTGTTAGGTCCTATTTATACATGTATTGAGACCTAATTCAACTTAATTAGACTTAATTAGACCAATTACGACCTATTAGGACCTATTAGTTATACTTTGATGCTGAATTAGCCCTAGTTAGACATATTAGGACCTATTAGAACCTATTAGGACCTATTAGGGCCTCTTAGGATATATTAAAACCTATTAAAACCTATTAGGACCTAATAGGACCCAATTATGTACCTAAAATGACTTAATTAGACCTAACTTATGATAGAAACTCTCCTAGGTGTGCTTGCACAAATTCTTCTCTAGGACTTTACTTGTCCTAACCTACCCAAGATCCCAAAATCTCTTCTAGGACCTCTGTAGTCTTTTATCTCTTAGCCTAAGACTATTCCAACTCACCTCTATGAGTTAATATTCTTGTGCTTCACCTTGAAGGATTACTACCATTTAGGGTTCTTCAACTCTTCACTCCTCCTTGGATGACTCCAAGTAGAAATTTACCATGAACTCTTCACAAGTGCTCCATGGGGTGAATTATCCATTATCACATCCATTTTTATCCCTAATGATCCCATTTTAATAGGACACAAAGAATTTTCTCTTCAGGTTCAAGATCTACCATGCCCTTGGCTTAATAGGCCTAATTGATCTAGTAGCCCTAGTAAGGGTGTTTTTCCCAATTCTTCCTAAAAATTTCCAAATGACTCCAAAATCTAACTGCACATTTGGATACCCTTTTTGGAGACCTTTAAGATTTTGGTGGTCTTAGGGTTCTTGGGCCTCCATATAGTAGGTTCCTGGGTGAACCCACAATAGTGAGTTACACTTTTTTGCCTAAACGGACACTGTACTCTAAATTTTGAATAAAAATTTTAGATTTGAATGCATATTGTCATTAAACTGTTAAGAATCGGAAGATGAAGTAAATTAGAGTCTTTTAAGATTTTCTATCTAGATTTGAAATATATTTTTTATTTTTATTTTTGAATTGATTTGATGGGTTTTTTCTTTCTCCCACAAAAATTGGTATGTTGCTAAAAATGTCATTTTCAAAGAGTTACATTGTTTTTGTAGAGCATAACTTTTTTCCTAAAATAGATATCAATGTGGTTCTTTCAAAGTTAGTTTTTAAACATCCATATGGAGGGCATGCAATTGGTTTTATGACATTATCATGATTATTTCATATTTTATTAACGTTTGAAGTTGACTAAGCTGTAATTTTGACATACCTTGACTACATAGCTTATAACTTTTTGTTTATCTATCCAATTTTATTTTTATTTTTTTTGATAGAAAGATAACTTCAATACCTAGGGCATATATATTTTTTAGAATATTTTTTCTCTCATTTACTATTTTTCCATAACCATTGAACATAGAGGTGGAGATACGGTGAAATATCTATGTTTAATAAAACTCAAAATACAAAGTCATAATAAAATTAATATATATTAACATTATAATAATTGGAAAGAGTTTTCTCAGTAGTACCTTCATACATACATAGGTTTTTCGAATGGATTCCTTTGATCTGCCAAAAGACAAAGTTGAAGTGATTTTTATCAGCATTTTAATAGGTGCGAAGGAGACTCCATTGTAGGTATGAATGAGGAGTATATATGTTATATCAATGAATTTTTTATCTAAGAGGCTTTGAGCCAACCATTTCTAATTATTTCCTTCAAATTGAACCTCTCAAGACTTAAATAATCATATTTTATTAAAAATGTGCCATTTCAGCAAAAATCAGCATGTCTAAAAAAGTGTAACCCACTATTGTGGGGTCACCCTCCTATAATATAGGGATAATAGGGCTAATAGGACTATTTTTATGCAGCCTACTGATTTCTACCTAGAAATCCATGTTAATGGATTGGCCAATGCCTAATCTCATTACCAAGTAACAATATTTCTATAATCTATATGAAACCATGATCCATTCAAGCCTTCACTCTTTCCCCTACAATTGCACACCAAATCTTTACTGGCATGCACCTAGCCAGGTACACTGGTCTTGCCGAGGGCATGATGTTAAAAATGGCCATCTGGTTCTTCTTGCTTCCTCCTTGCATATTTAAACTATATAAGGGCTCCCCTAACATATTCATCCAAACCCTAGTGATTTCTATGGTTGGATTCTATGGGGTAGCCATTCTTCCTAAAATCACCCTGTGAACACCAACAACTATACCACTTACAAATTTTTTTAAAATACTAAACTAATGAACTTAAAACCTATACACTACTAAACATAAAGTGCTTAGAATTAACCCTACTACATAGATCTAACACTATCTTTCACACTTCAATCCATATGATAACTCATGCACTCAAAACAAGTCGATTGTCACTATAAACCAGAACATTGTGTCTTCTTTCAAAACCAAAAATCTTCTTACACTGTATTGCCTCAGGAAAAGGGATCCTATTTTAACTAAAATATGCCTTCTCCATGTTTTTAGGCCACTAAGCTTTAATAACAACCCTAAACTTTGAAGGGGTCAAAGTTGTTGATGTTGCATGCAACATTTGCCAAAAATGCAAATGTTGTCATGACAACATTATAGCAACTTTTCCATCATTGCTCAAAACTGACTTTAATCACCACTAACTCCTACCAAATGATGCAGGAACATCATTTAGGCCTTTTAAGGAACTTTCATAATCTTAGCTAAGTCTAGAAGACTTTTAGACTCATTTACACCCATTTTCCAAACTTAAGCCTAATCTAGCACTATCCACTAGAAAAGCATAAACATCTAGGTTGGATTGAACCTAGTCTAATCCACTGAGGAAAAAACTTACAAGAACTTATAAGGTCAAAAGGAAAGCTACTGACTTGGCTAAGGTTAGTACAAGCCGAAATGCTAAACAAGCTTAGGAGTTTGCCTAGGTGCTCCTGCACCATCCTCCCCAAATGAAAAGACTTAAATCCATCCTTGGATTGAGTAAGTTGGAATCCACTCCCAACTTCTTGAACACTGATTCCTTGATCTAGGTGGCTTCTTAATCACATTGGCCATGCCATTTTACCAAATTCTCATAGTATTTCCTCTGTCTAGTCTTCTTGTAGACCCTGGAATCAAGTATCTTCTATGCCTTCTTAGGTGGTGTAGGTGACAAATTCGGGTCTTCTACCTCTTTGATGACATCAGTAATACTTTGGTCAAGATCTAGACCAGGGCCTTTCTACAGAACCAAATCTACAACATTGAATATTAGGGACAAACTAGTATCCTCCGGAAGCTCAACTTTGTATGCATTATTTACATATTTGGCCAAAATAGTACATGGTCCCAATCTTCTCATTTGTAGCTTATGTGGGACTCCTTTCTATAGCCTTTCTTTGTTGAGATGGACCATAACTAGGTCTACTACCTGAAATTGAACATCCTTTTTCCTTACATCCACCTTTTGCTTGATCTTTGTGATGTTCTCTTGTTCATTCTTCCTCACTATTTCATGCACCTCTTTCATGGAGTGTGCAAAGTCTTCAGCATAACCACTACCCTTGGCTCCATCCTTGAGTTCTCTAAGCTCAAATATGCCTCTTGGGTGTAGGCCATAGACTATCTCAAATGGACTCTTACTAGTAGTCATATTCACTATATCATTATATGCATACTCTTCCTATCCTAGGAGTTGATCCCAAGCTTGGCCATACTCCTTTGTAAGAAATCTTAACAAGTTTCCTAGGCTTCTATTGACCACCCCAGTTTAGCCATCTATCTAAGGGTGATATGAAAGCCCAAAAGACAAATTTGTGCCTAGGCGCTTATGCCATAGTGTTTTCCAAAAGTATCTCATGAACTTATTATCCCTGTCAGAGACTATACTTAGTGGTAATCCATGTATCCTCACTACTTCCTTGAAGAAAAAATATTCTATATGACTAACATCATGCACTGTCTTGCATGGGACAAAATGTGCCATTTTACTAAATCTATCTACAATGACATAGATGATATCCATTCCTTGTTTGGTCTTTGCAAATCCCACAACAAAATCCATGCTCAAGCATTCCCATGGTCTGCTAGGAATGGGAAGAGGTTGGTAAGGGCCGGCATTGGAAGATGCACCCTTTGCTTTCTGACATGCCACACAAGTCTCTACATACTTCCTAATGTCCAAATTCATTCTAGGCAAAAAGTAGAACCTCTATACTAACTCTTGGGTCTTATTAACACCAAAATGGCCACTAAGTGCACCATTGTGATTCTCTTGAATCAAATTTTCTCTAATAGACCCTATAGGAAGACATAGTTGACTTCCTCTAAACAAGAGATCACTTTGTATAGTATATTCAGAGAATTAACTATGAAAATGGTTCTTATGTTCTTGGCATACCTTATAAATCCCTCCAAAGTCTTCATCTTCTACATATAGGTCCTTGAAGCTATCAATAGCCATGCTCTACAAGTGTATCTCTTGTGCAATCATGGCTCTTCTACCTAGATCATCAACTACTATGTTTTTTATTCCCTTTTTGTGCTTCATGTTGAATGTGTAGGCTTGCAAATACTCTACCCACTTCATATGATTATGACTAAGTTTGTCTTGTGAATTCAGGAAACTTAGTGCTTGGTTGTTAGAAAGGACCACAAACTCCTTTGGGAGGAAATAGTGCCTCTATTTCCTTAGTGCTTGGACTAGAGAATACATCTCTAAGTCATAAGAAAATTACTTCTTAGCATCACTGAGTTTTTCACTATGTAATGCAGTCGATCTTCCTGCTTGGCTCAAGAAAGCACCTATAGTCACATTGCTAGCATCACATTCAACTATGAACAATTTCTCAAAAATTGGAAAGGTTAAGATTGGTTGAGTGGCAATATTTTTCTTCAATAATTAAAATCCATGGTTAGCTTTCTCATTCCAAAAAAAATTAGTTTTCATCCCTCCTTTTATGGTATCAAGCATAGGAGCACAAATAGAACTGAATTGCTTAATGATTTTCCTATAATATTGAGCTAAACCATGAAAAATTCTCACCTCTATTGTTGTCTTAGGAGTTGGCCAGTTGAGAATGGCTTCCACTTTTCTAGGATCCATACTTATATTACCTTGAGACAATAAAAACCCAAGATACACAAGCTCCTACCTCATGAATTCACATTTCTCCAAATTTATCATCAATTTCTCATCATGTAGCTTCTTGAAAAAATCTCCAAATTTTTGAGATGTTCATCTTTGGTATTGCTATAGATTACTATATCATCAAGATACACTACTAAATTTTTTCCAATGCAGTCTCTAAGGACTTCATTCATGAGTCTCATGAATGTGGAGGGGGCATTGGATAGCCCAAATGACATTACAAGCCATTCATACAAACCTTCTATGGTTTTGAAGGATTTCTTCAATTCATCTCCCTCATGGATTCTAATTTGGTGGTAACCACTCTTTAGGTCAATTTTAATGAAGTATTTGGCTTCTCCTAGGTAGTCCATTAGGTCTTCTATCCTAGGGATAGGGAACCTATATCTAATGGTTATCCTATTTATTGATCTTGATTTAGTACATAGCCTCCAAGTCCTCCCTTTATAGGTGCTAAGACAGTGGGGACAACACAAGGACTAATACTTTTCCTAATGAGACCTTGGCTTGGGAGTTCTTGAATTTTCTTAGCAATTTCCTCATTTTGTTGATGGGTCATCTTATAGGTTGCCTTATTAGGAAGGGTATCTCTAGGGATGAATTCAATTTAGTGACTTAGTAAACCTCTCTTAGGGGGTAGGGTTGATGGTTGTCCATCACTTACAATGCCCTCATATCTTTGCAACATCTCTTGCACTTCTTTTGGAAATTCTAGCTTCTTGACTGTCTTGTCAGTGCCTATTTCCTTTGGCTTCAACACCAGTGCAAATACTACTCCTTCTCATTCTTTTAAGGTCTTTATGAACTCCTCACTGACCAATAAAACATTTAGGTCTGATGACTTCACTTATCCATCCTCTAGCAGTGAGTGTATCTTGAAAGTTACATTGTCCTTCTTGAAAGAATAAGAATTCTTTGCTCCATCATACATGGCATGTCTGTCAAATTGCCATGGCCTCCCAAGGAATAGGTGACATGCATCCATGGGTAGGACATCACACAACACCTTGTCTTTATATTTCCCAATTAAAAATTCTACCCATGCTTGTTCATTGACAAAGACATGTTGTCCTTTATTCAACCAACTGACCTTGTATGGGTTGCTATGTGGTATTCTCTTCATTTTTAACTTGTTGACTACTTCCTCTAACACTATATTGTTAGTATACCCTGAGTCTATGATGACTCTGCAAAATTTACCCATCATCTTACATTTCACTCTAAACAGTGACCTCCCCTGACTTGGTTCCTGTTTTACTAGCTCCTTTATCAGTGTTCTTCTCATAATTAGGTTCTCACCTTCCTCTGACTCTAGGGGTACCATTAGGTTTTTACTTCCACTACTAGGCTCCTCTTGAACATAGTTTACCCTCTTGTCACCTCCATGAGAAGTAGAACCTTTCTCTAGACACCAGTATGCAAGGTGTCCCATTTGATTGTAGTAATAACACTTCATAGGGGAAAAGTAAGAACCTCTTCCTTGACTACTACTCCTTCCTCTCCAATTACTATTGGAGCTTCTTCCTCTATTATAATTTCCTCTACTTGAACTCCCCTCTTTCTGGTTAGTTAGTTTGGTTTCTCCTTGAGACTTGGTCTTTGAACTTATTCCACCATATCCACCTCTATGTTGTCTATTGTCTCTTCCTTTGCCTCTACCTCTGGTGATGCTAGAATCCTATTTCTTTCTTAGCTTCTCCTCTACCTTCACTACTATTTGGTGGCAACTCTGAATAGTATCAAGGAGTAATAGGTTAATCTCATCTTGTATAGTCCACTTGAGACCATTAAGGTACCTAGCTACCTATACCTTCTCATCTTCCACAAATCTTGACCTCCTGCATAGTCTTTGAAACTCTTCGGTATAGGAGTTCACATCTAAGTATTTTTTTTTCTCTTCTCTTGGGTATGTGTAGGATCATGGTATGCCAAACTAGGCCCTTAAGTGGCAATGAAAATTCAGAAAATCAGGTTTAGGCAAGTTGACATAAAAAATTTAACAAGTTATAAATATTATATCAAAAATATGTAAGAAGAGAATCTGTAGAAAATTGAATTTAGTTTTTAAGATACTAGGCCTTTTCTAAAAAATAATTATTCTATATGTTGAAAATTTCAAATTTCAATGTAGTAGTTGGAAAATTTTAGGAAAAAAATAAGAAGTAGGTGTATGTCTGGCCACGTTAAACACAATTAAATGATAATTTTTTTACAAAATTATAAATATAAGTAGCAGAATCATGTACGGATGTGACACATATTTTTTTGTAATTTTTTCCAAGTAAATAATTAATTATGATTTTTCTTCTACAAATTTTCTAGAATACAAAAACTCTCCTATCTGACCACGTTAACTTAGTCTAAATTTTATCAAATTGAAAACTTGTTTTATTTTTCTTGTAGTAGGAAAATCATAGAATGTGACACATATTTTGGATTTCAAAAATGTTATATAGTTTTAAAATTATATGTATTTTTCAATAAGTCTACCAATCAAGACTAGACAGATAACAAGTAGGTGTATGTCCGACCACATTAAACAAAATCAAATAATAATATTTTTTTATAAGATTCTAGATAAAAATTAGTAGACTCATGTTCGGATGTGATTTATATTTTTTTGTATTTTTTTCCAAGTAAATAATTAATTATGATTTTTCTGTTACAAATTTTCTTGAATATAAAAAATTTCATGTCTAACCACCTTAACTTAGTTTAAACTTCATCAGATTGAAAGAATTGTTTATTATTATTGTATTAGGTGAAGCATAGAATGTGATGTATATTTCAGATTTCAAAAATGTTATATTGTTTGAAATTTATAGTTTTTTTTCAACGAGTCTATCAATTAGGACTTCTTTTTCACATCACCACTTTTTTTCATACCATGATCCTTGACATACCCTCTTATGAAATTGGATTTCATAATCCTCAGGCACACAGGCATCTCTAATTTTTGCTATCATAGCCTTCATTGTAGAAATAGTCTTCTTACCTTCCTTCTCTCTCTCATCTTGGATAAATTTTCACCAAGTGAGTGCAAGGCCTCTTAGTCTAGTCTTATCCACTTTGAAATTTTGGGATTATGTTATACCATGACAGTCAAAATGGTTTTCTAGTCCTTGAATCTAGTCTAGGACTACCTCTAGTTCCATCTTTCCATTAAAGATTGGAATTCCTTCTAATGTATTTCAACTTAAGGCCTTCAATGCTGTCAAGAAGGGTTCTTTGGCTAGGATTGGGTCTGGTTCAGGGATCTCATCATCTAAGTTTATCTCCTTTTCTTTTCCATCTATATTGTCTTTAACTTCTTTGGCCTTCTTTTCTAGTTGATCCACTTTTTGGTCTAGTTGAGCCAATCTATCTCTGAACAATCTATTTTATTCTTCTTTCTCTTCCACCTTCTTTTCCAACTAAGCATTGATCACCATTATAGAGTCTCCTACTGACTCCTCTAGTTGGAACATTCATCACAAGCCTAGTCTAAAAGGCTCTGATACCAATCTGATAGAAACTCTCCTAGGTGTGCTTGCACAAATTCTTCTCTAGGAGTTTACTTGTCCTAACCTTCCCAAGATCCCAAACTCTCTTCTAGGACCTCTCCAGTCTTTTCTCTCTTATCCTAAGACTATTCCAACTCAAATCTATGATTTAATCTTCTTGTGCTTCACCTTGAAGGATTACTACCATTTAGGGTGCTTCAACTCTTTGCTCATCCTTGGATGACTCCAAGTACACATTTACCATGAACTCTTTACAAGTGTTGTAGGGGGTGAATTCTAAATTATAACATCAATTTGTATCTCTAATTATCCCATTTGAATAGGACATAAAGACTTTTCTTATCGTATTCAAGATCTACCATGCCATTGGCTTAATAGGCCTAACTGATCTAGTAGCCCTAGTCAAGGTGCTTTTCCCAATTCTTCCTAAAAACTTCCAAATGAATCCAAAATATAAATTCACATTTAGATACCCTTTTGGGAGACCTTCATGATTTTGGTGGTCTTAGGGTTCTAGGGCTTCCATACAGTAGGTTCCTAGAATATCGGGCTAATAGTGCTAATAGGGCTATTTTTATGCAGTCTACTAATTTATACCTATAAATATGTGTTAATGGATTGGAAAATCCCTAATCTCATTAGTAGGTAATAATATTTCTATGGTCTATATGAAACCATGCTCCATTTGAGCCTTCACTCTTTCCCCTACAATTGAACACCAAATCTTCACTGTCATGCACCTAGCCGGGTACACTAGTCTCGCCGATGGCATGATGTTAAAAATGGCCATTTGGTTCTTAATGATTCATCCTTGTATATTTACACTATACAAGTGCTCTCCTAACATATTCATCTAGACCCTAGTTATTTCCACGGTTGGATTCTATAGGGGAGCCATTCTTCCCAAAATCATCCTGTGAACACCAACAACTATACCACTTACAAAAGAATTTAAAAGGCTAAACTAATGAACTTAAAACCTATATGCTAGTGAACAAAAAGTTCTTATAATTAACCCTTATACATAGATCTAACATTATCTTTCACACTTCAATATATAGGATAACTCATGCATTCAAAACAATTTGACTGTCATTGTAAACCAAAACACTGTGTCTTTATTCAAAACCAAAAATCTTCTTACACCATACTACCTCAGGAAATGAGATCCTATCTTAACTAAAATATTCCTTCTCCATGTTTTTAGGCCACTAAGAATTAATAACAAACCTTAACTTTGAAGGGATCAGATTTGTCGATATTGCATGCAACATTTGCCAAAAATGCAAATGTTGTCATGACAACATTATAGCAAATTTTCCATCATTGCTCAAAACTGATTTTAATGACCCCTAACTCCTACCAAATGATGTAGGAACATAATTTAGGCCTTTAAAGGAACTTTTCTAATCTTAGGTAAGTCTAGAATACTCTTAGACTCATTTACACCCATTTTCCCAATGTAGGCCTAATCTAGCACTATCCACTAGAAAAGCATAAACATCTAGGTTGGATTGAAGCTAGTCTAATCCACCTAGGAACACACTTAAAATATATTCTAAGGTCAAAAGGAAAGCTATTGACTTGGCTAAGGTCAGCACAAGCCAAAATGCTAAACAAGCTTAGGAGTTTTCCTAGGTGCTCCTGCACCAACTTCATTCGAAAGTTTTTGTTTAATAATTTTTACTTCGTATGTAGGAAAGGCTCAAGAAGCACAACCTTTTGAATTTAGAGAAGGGTCATCAAAAGCTCAAAAAGCCCAACCTTCAGAATTTGGAGAAGGGCCATCACAAGTTCAACAAGCCCAACCTTCAAAAGTTGGAGAAGGGCCATCACAAGCTCCACAAATACAACCTTCATAAGATGGAGAAGGGTCATTGCAAGCTCAATAAGCACAACTCTTAGAATATCAAACAAGTACACATCTCTCTCTCTCTCTAACTAACTCTCTCTCACTTACTCAATTTAGTCTCTTAGTGGTAAATACTTATTTCATTCTAGTTTATATAAATTATTACCTTTGACATTCAAGCTTGTAAATACTTATTTCATGAAGGTCCCCTTAAGATGAGATATTAAGATATTTTTTTATTTTGTTTGCAGCAAAAGTGGAAGAAATATATGAGAATGATAGTCTACTCCAACAGTTGAAGACAAAAAATAATTGTAAAAGCATAGATCATTTAATTGAAATAGATGTGAAAAAATTGAGAGATTATGCTAAAAAACTCATAAATATTACGAAGAGGGCATTGAATAAAAAGTCTTAGGAAATAATGAAACAATTTGAGAATCTTGGTACACTTAAAAAAACTCAACTATTATCAATTACACTTCTTAAAGATGAGTTAAAAGAGCCATTAAAATTGTTGGGTGTAGATGCAATTTTTAAAAAGTTAAAATCATGTAATGTACAAAAAAATATTGTTGACAGTGTTAAGAAAGTGTTAAGTCAACATCGTCAAGGCCAACATCAGAGAATTGGTGCCCTACACTGACTAAAGGGTTTGTATGTTGTGCCTCTCTTTATGTAGCAATAGATTGATCAGTAGGTGGATTCTCACGAGCATTGCCACTATGGCTAAGATCTAGGTGAGAAGGATGTGACTGAGTGTATCTGACAGTACCCACATGAGCTCTAACTTTTGATATGGGGATATAACGCTCTACTATTATAAATCCATATGCATCCAATAGATCCTTAGCCAAAATAGTCGATGTGACCCATGTCATATCTCATGTAAGTCCCTCTAGGCTAGAAAGTGAAGGGATACCTGCTGCACTATACATGTGATGTGTGGTCCTACTAGAGGGTGCTCCACCTGATGATCTGGAGTGTCGTCGAGACATCAAGTATTGACCAACCTAATCACTAGATATGGATGTAGCTACTATTGCAATGTCCCCCACACTATCAATTGCACCTCAAAGTTGGGTGCTATGAATAACATCATTTGCAACATGACCCAATGAAGGAGCTATAATAGGTACCCTCTAACCAACAATGGCCCTATGTACTATCCTCTACCGATCAACTCAATGAAAAGTATCTCTATCAACAATTATGCCATGCCCTTTTCCTAGATGCACTGGAAAATTAGTGTAATTAACGACCCTCCCTAAATGAACCTCAAAAAAAATCTATTGTGCAAAGTACAATGGAATCTAGTCATTATTTGGATAATGACCATGGGAAGCTAGAAACTGTGGGTATATCAATTCTGATATAGTAGTATCCTGACACCTGGTAACCTGATATCCCTTCACATACTTTAAATCTACATAAGATGGGAAATCTTCCCTTTTAGGGTCACTTTAGGAACTAAAGCATGTACCTCCTTAAGAGAAAGACCAAAGCCAATCTCTTGTCTCTTCCTCTCAAGTATGACCTCTATAACAACTGAGGCATAGGGAGTGGTACAATGAATGTCATCCCTAATGTGAATCAATATTTTTGGTATGGATAGACATGTGCTCTTATAGACACTAGAGATATTCAAGTTATTTATCAAATCTTGCAACCATTCAATTTATCTTTTAGTGCATGCAAATAGTTCCACAGAGGGAATTGGTGCATCTACCATGTGTGATGTACAATAATATATTTGATATATCTATATATGTATACCTAAAAGATTTTATTTAATGTCAAATTAAGTGATAGGGAGACTCTTAATTTACTCTAGACTTGCCTAAAACTCAACTAAGGTCTCTCTTAGGACCTCTTATGGTTTACTCAATCCACCCCCACTCACTTGGAAAGAAACTATTCTTTCCCACTTCCAAGAATCTTCCTATCTTCTTAGGTTTCCCTCTTTTCCCTTTAAACTGAACTCTCCTAATCAATGTTCCTCAAGCCCTAACCATAGGTTTGTTTTGCAAGAGGCTAAGGGCTTAAATGAACTCACTTCTAGACTCCTAACATGGGTATTTTCTTGCCAAGTTTGGTCTTTTCACCATCACTCACCATCTTCCTATGTTTTAGGCCCTGTAGCCTTTTTGCCCCAATTAGCCCTCTTAAATCTTAGGAAATGCAATTCCAGGAAAAATTCTTGAAAGGACCCCCAAATAATTTTTGGCAGTTCAAATATATGTTACTAGACCTCCAAGATTTTCTTGGTCTTGACCCTCAACTCTGTCTGTACACCCTATTTGGGATTTAGAGCCTTTGGCTTGGTTTTGAACCATTCTTTGGTTTCTAGCCTCAAAACTTGACAAGTAAACTTGTTGGACACTCCTCCTTGTTCTTGAGTACCTACACATCATAAATCAATACATCCATAGACTTCTTGGCTCATGACATCATTCCTCTTGCAATTTCTTTACACTATTTCTTGGTCTTCCTAGTCGGACTTCCTTCACTGCTCGCCTAGGGAAAGACCCCATAAATCACTCCAAAAACCTGTAGGGCCCATTCTTGTGGGAAATTGTAGGACATTGACCCTAGTATCCATCTCCAAAAGGTCATACAAAAACTAGGGTGGGAAATGGAGCTAGGTCGACATCTTCTTATCTCTGTCAAATCAGGACAGGAAACTCGACAAACAAAAAGAATTTACAAACTAATTTAAAACCTAGTCTAAGAAACAAACCAAAAGATTGAAACACACTAACACATGCTAAAATATGAATTCCAAGTATCACAGTTCCTAATTTAATCCATGCAAGACCAATACTACCACTGGTAATAAAAAACTCTAACTATTCTCAGAAAATCTCTTTTGTTTAGTATGTGATGTCCATACAAATGACCACCAACCCATGAAATTAGGATTAAATTCCCATATATACTCTCATATCATGTGTCCAACCCCCTAGACAACCCTAATCCTTGAAAACCTTAAGACTAACCAAAGTTGTCAGCAACATTTGAAAAGTTACAAATGTTGCTCGGGCAACATTTGCAACATTTTTACATCTTTTTACATCTTCTATAATTTTAGAAGAAATACCTTAACTTGATCCTATCCAAGCTTTGATAGATCACCTAGGACATCTAAGAACCCTGAAAACAATAATGACATCATCTTGGCACCTAATGACATCATCAAGTATAGTGCCTACAACCTTGAGTATTAGGAAGCATTTTCCCTAAAAAGAAGCACACAACTCATCTAACTCACACCACACTTGGTCCAAATGACCTTATGTACCTTCCAGAGGGTCTTTCACATCAAAATGGGATAGCCAACTTCCTTCCCAAGGGTGCTACTACACCATACTACGAAGGCTAAGAAATTAAGTCACCATTGGTGACAAGAGTTTAGGATCAACTCCTTGCTTCTTGAACTCATTCTTAGCTACCCAAGCAGCTTCAGCCTCTAACTTACCTTGCCACTGAATCAGGTGTTCCATGTATGTTCCCTTCCTGGTCTTTTTACTCATTCTAGTGTCAAAAATCTTCACTACTACCAGTTTGGATGTATTGGGAACCTGAATATCTTTTTTGAGGTCCTCAATCCCTGTTTGTGGCTCTAAGTGTTCTGGTTTGGGCCCTTTGTACTGTACCAAATCCTACACATTGAATACAAGAGATATAGCCAGGTCTGATGCCAAGTTTATCTTATAGGCATTTTGGCCATACTTTGCCAAGATTTTGCAAGGGCCTATCCTTCTCATCTCAATTTTGGTGGGTATCCCTCTCTTCAACCTAGACTTGTTAAGATGTACCTATTATACACTGAATTTGCACCTCTGATCTCAAGCTCTCTTGGTCTTGATAATCCAGTATAGCAAGGGAATCATCTCAAGGTTGTGGGACCTTTGCTAACCGAGGTGAGACCTCCAGGTTCTAGGCTAGTTCCTCTTGGATAGTCACCTTAGCTTGCTCTTAGATAGGAAAGTAAACTTTGAGGGGAAAAGGTTAGAAAGAGTACATGGAAAGGGAAATAACTGCAAGAAAACTACCTACTAGGTGATGCATCAAAACTAGGGTTTGGATCTCAGTATAGAGGGATGAGATCAATGGAGGAATCAAGTCTAATAAGTCACCACTCACTAGATAGGTTTTCATAAGTATTTCATAGGAAGGCTTGAATAGAAGACTCAACCTATGACCTGCAAACAAACATCCTCCTCTACAACTAGGTGTAGGAATGAGACAAGACTGCTAGGGGCTATAGCATACCCACAAAACATCTAAATCAGATTAGACACAGTAACACACAAAATCACAGAAAGTGAGAGGGACCAGGAACCCCAATTTCTATTGACAGCATTCATAAACTTCAATCTAATAAGAGATAACTCACATAAGAAGGCATGAGGACAACAAGAGTGTCACAAATTGCTTTTCCATATCTGAATTATCAATGGGAGATTACAAAGAGTACAAAACCAGAGGACATAAAAGTGTCTTAGATAGCTTTCTAGGAAAGAAACTTT
Organism: Chamaecyparis obtusa; assembly: GCA_027943335.1. Taxonomy (NCBI): domain Eukaryota; kingdom Viridiplantae; phylum Streptophyta; class Pinopsida; order Cupressales; family Cupressaceae; genus Chamaecyparis; species Chamaecyparis obtusa. Next base: position 342,432 of record BSBK01004157.1, read on the forward strand.
CCTTTTTACAAAATGTGAACTCTCTGAGCACTAAGGCTCCAAAAAACAAATTATATATCCCCTACATGTAGGTAGGAATCAAAATTTTAGGGCTACAGATTAAACAATACAATATCCAACCCTAGGGTACAAATTCTAATCATAAATACAATTATGCAAATATCTCAACTGATCAAATATTTCTCCTTGCATGCCCATGCCTGTACTAATCCTGCCTACAGATCAACAACCTTGATCCATCTACCTCCCTGCAAGACCATGGAGTCATGAATACTCTCAAAATCCAATCAGATATTGGAAAGGACCCAAAATAATGGCCTAAAATCTCTACAAAATTATATCCAACTGCAACTGCCTCCAAAGTCATAAATATTTAGCTACCTGCGCTTGCAACATCCCCCTCAGAAGAAAGCCTACGAAAAATTGGCCACACCGCCTTGAAAATATCATTGGTCACATGATCGCATGAGCTAAAAAACCCTCATGCGATCATGCGACAAGCCTTTGAAAACTTGCCTCTACTACTGCATAGACACTTGGACCCGCAAGACATCACACCTGTCAAACTTTACCATTTGGCACAACAAGAGACGACCACATGGGCCGGAGCCATGACAACACTGCTAGAAAGCACCAAAGAATCCAACAGTGGTCACATGATCACATGGGATCGGAAGATCCCATGCGAACATGCGACCACTATAGATTTTGAATCTACGAGGTCCTTACTACCTTCGGCCCACTGTAGGATGGACACATCACCACCAAAGGACCCACCAGCAGCTGTCACAATGCCGAAGTCCCTGCTGACCATTAGAAAGCTTGTTGCATGGTCACATGTGGTTAGGAAGCCACATGCGATCATGCGACAAGCATGAAACCACACCACCAAAACCATTGTGAACTACCTTAACTGTGACCACTGACGATTTGTCACATGGTCACATGGGCTCAAAAGAGCCCATGTGATCATGTGACCAACCGTAAGATGTTAACCACTGACCGTTGGTGGCTTGAAATCTGCTTGACTGCTAACTAGCCCCGCGGTGACGTTAGAAACTGGGACCCACCTAGTCGCGATAGCGTGCTTAGGAAATATGCCACCTCACTCAAAAATGTAGACCCACTGAGATTCTAATCCGACCACTGTCGCATGATCTCATGGGCTCGAAAGATTCCATGAGATTATGCGACAGCTGTCGGATCTCCATTGCACTTGCACGGCTATGAGGAACTGGGACGTGCTTGGTTAGAGTTGCACACTTGAAGGTTGAAAACACAGAGGGTTTTCAAACTGGAGGTTGAAAACATAGAGAATTTTTGGACCAAAAGTTAAAAAAATCCTGAGCCTTTAAAGAGAAGGTCGAAAACACACTGAGTTTTCGGGCCAAAAGGCAAAAAACACACTAGAATTTTGACACTAAAAGGCAGAAAACATAGAGGGTTTTGACACTTGAGCATTTCTTGGAACAAATAGGATGTGGCTAAAAAGGGAGTGATAGGGAAATTTTAGGCAACATTACCATCACAAGATCTCCCACACCAAACTGAATATCCTTCCTTGTTTCATCAACTTTGGCCTTCAACTTTTGTGTAGCCTCTTGAAGTTGCTTCTTCACCTGTTCATGAACCTCCTTCATAGATTGGGTGAATTCTTCTACATATCCACTCCTTCCTTCTTCATTTTCCAAGTGTCTCAACTCATACACACCTCTAGGATGTAGCCCATAAACAATTTCAAATGGGCTTTTCCCTATTGTTCTATTGACACTGTCATTGTAGGCATACTATGCCTATGGTAATAGTTGATCCCACATCAGTCCATACTCTTTTCTCAAACACCTAAGGAGGTTACCTAGCACTCTATTAATGACCTCAATCTGACCATCAATTTGGGGATGCTAGGATGATCCAAATGAAATATTTGTGCCTAATCTTTTCCACATGGTCTTCCAAAAATGGCCCATAAATTTCACATCTCTGTCAGATACTATGATCAGGGGTAGGCCATGAATCTGTATCACCTCTTTAAAGAATAAATGTGTAATGTGACTAGCATCATGAGTGGTTTTGCAAGCAATGACATGACTCATCTTGCTAAACCTATCTAAAACCACAAATATACTATCTAAACCAGTCTTGGTCCTAGGAAAACCAACTACAAAGTCCATGCTGATGCATTCCCAAGGCCTACTAGGAATGGGTAAAGGCTGGTACAAACCTACATTTGATGAGGTATGTTTAGCTTTTTGAAAACTAAACATTGCTCCACATACTTCCTGATGTCCTTCTACATCCTAGGCCAAAAATAGAACCTCTGTACTAGCTCAAGTGTTTTGTTTAGGCCAAAGTGCCCACTCAAGCTCCCATTGTGCTTCTCTTGTATCACATTCTCCATCATTGGCCCCTTAGGAACACACAACTATCCTCCTCTAAACAAGAGATCATTCTATACTGTATAGTCTACAAATTGACTATGGAAATGGTTCTTGAACTCTTTACACACCTTATATGCTTCTAAGAAGTCCTCATCCCCTTCATAAAGCTCATTGAAGCTATCTATGCCTATGGTTTGAAATTTTACTTCTTGGACTATCAAAAGTCTCCTACTTAAGGCATTAACCACCTTGTTTAATTGTCCTTTCTTATGTTTAATAGTTAAGGTGTAGGCTTGTAAATATTCCATCCACTTGAGATGTCTATTGCTCAACTTTTCCTGAGAATTGATGAAACTCAAAGCCTTGTTATCTATATACACCACAAATTATTTAGGAAAAAGGTAATGCCTCCATTTCCTCAAAGATTGTACCAATGCATATAGCTCCAGATCATAAGAGGAATATCTCTTCTTAGCCTCATTTAGCTTCTCACTATAGAATGCTACTGACCTTTTCTCTTGGTTCAGTACTACCCCAATTGCTATGCCACTTGCATCACATTCTAAGGTGAATAACTTATCAAAGTTTGGAAAAACCAATACTGGGTAGCCACTCTCTTCTTCAACAACTCAAAACCCTTTCTAGACTTTGGAGTCCACTTTAATTTAGTCTTCACTCCACCTTTGATTTTATATAAGACTGGACCACATATCTCACTAAAAATCATAATGACCTTCCTATAAAATTGAGCAAGTCCATGAAAACTTCTTACCTCAGTGCTTCTTGTAGGAGTAGGCCAGTTAAGTATTGCTTCCACCTTGCTAGGATCCATCTTCAAGGTACCTTGGGAGACCACAAAGCCAACATATATAATCTCTTGTTTCATAAATTCACACTTCTCTAGGTTTATAGACAACTTCTTTTGATAGAGTCTTTTCATCACAATCTACAAATGTTGGAAGTGTTCTTCTTTACTCTTGCTAAAAATTAGGATATCATCTAGGTACACTACTACAAATCTACCAATGTAGTCTTTCAAAACCTCATTCATCAACCTCATGAAGGTGCTTGGGGAATTACTAAGCCAAAAGAGCATGACCAGCCACTCATAGAGCCCTTCTATGGTCTTTAATGTAGTCTTCCATTCATCCCCCTCCTTAATCCTAATTTTATGGTACCCACTCTTCAAGTCCAACTTGGTGTAGTACCTTGCTTCTCCTAAACAGTCCATAAGATCTTCAATCCTAGGAATGGGAAATCTATACCTGATAGTGATCCTGTATATTTCTCTTGAGTCAGTACAAAGCCTCCACTTACCTCTCTTCTTTGTTGCTAGGACTACTAGCACTACACATGGGCTTATGCTTTCTCTAATTAGTCCTAGGTCCAAAAGCTCTTGCACTTGTATAGCTATCTCCTTGTTTTGATCAACAGTAATCTTGTATGCTACTTTATTTGGAAGAGATGCTCTTGGTATGAAGTCAATCCAATGGCTAATTTCTCAAGGAGGTAGAAACATTGCAGGTGATGCATCACTAACTATGTCCTTAAACTCCTTCAACAACTCCTACACTTCATTTGGTAGTGATTCTTGTTCCACTTTCTTCTCCTCGCTAGCTTTAACCATTACAACATAGTCTGTCCCTTCTCCATTCTTAACATCTTGGATGTATTCCTTGCCTCCTTGTAATAATATATTAGGTCTTGCTGATGTAGACCCCTCATCCTCCATTAGTGACTAAATTCTATATGTGACCCCATCTTTCTTGAAAGAATAGGAGTTCCTTTCTCCATCATGAATTATTTTCCTATCAAATTTCCATGGCCTACCTAAGAGTAGGTGGCATGCATCCATTGGGATTACATCACACAAGATTTTTTCCACATACTTACCTATTGAAAATTAACCCATGCTTTTTCTTTTACAAGGACATGTTGTCCCTTATTCAACCATGTCAGTCTATAAGGGTTTGTGTGAGATATTTTGGTTAATCCAAGCTTGATTACTGCCTCCTCTGATATGATTTTGTCAGTAGACCCTGAGTGTATGATCATCTTGTAGACTTTACCAAGTATCTTGCACTTCACCCTAAAAAGTGCCCTCCTCTATTTAGATTCATCTTTGACAGGTTCTTTAATGAGAATCCTTCTAATCATTAAATTCTCCCCACTTTCTAAGTCAAGGTTAACTTTAGGGGACTTAATACTACTAGTCTCTTATTGGGAAACATAATTTACCCTCTTATCACAATGTGAACTAGAATCCTTCTCAGGGCATCTATAAGCCAGATGTCCTAACTGGTTACATTGGAAGCACTTAATATTTGCAAAATGAGAGGCTCTTCCTGAACCTCCAAACTTGCCTCTTCCTCCACCTTGGAAACATCTACCTCTATTCATATTTCCTCTTCCACTAGTTTCATTAGTCATCTCTGTCAATTTGGACTCTCCTTGAGCTCTAGACTCATAGCTCCTACCTCCAAAACTACCTCTATGTCCTCTATTTTATTTTCCTCTACCTCTTCCCCTTAAGGTCTATTCATGTTTTCTTTTACCTTTCTCCTCAATTTTCAAAGCCATCTAATAGCATTGTCGAATATTCTTGAATGTAATAAGAATCATTCTTCTTGTATAGACCACTTGAGTCCATTGTGATACCTAGGTAGTCTGATGCTTTCATCCTCTACAACT